>VZTG01004992.1:2288810-2464497 GCA_013397845.1 Melanocharis versteri | reverse complement strand
AAAAAAAAAAAAAGAGAGATTTGGGTTCTACTGGTGGCAGAGAGAGAGAGAAATTACTGTCAGAAAGGAGTGGGGTCCAGTGAAAGAGAGGCCTGGGCTCTGCACTCTAGCCCCTTATTGCTTTGCATTTTCTTTTCGACCAAATGCACAAGGTTTTGGACCAGGAACAAAGTCCTTTTCCCTTTCTGTGACTGTCTCAGCAAGCAGCTTGTACCCACACGGATTCCCTGCCCCTTTTGCCTATTTAGAGTCCTGCAGGAGGATCATTCCTCTGGCTGGATCATTTCCAAGGCAGGTTCTAATCCCTGTGCAATGCCCCTCTCCCAGGCCCTTCGCTCCAGGATCTGGATGCACTCCTGTAGCCAAGCACCTCTGCTCAGCCCCAGAAACTGCCATGCCCAAATTTCAGATGCAGAAGGTTCTTTCATCCAGCCCGGAGTGTATGCACAGAGGAATAACTGAGCTCCTTGATGAACTGATTAAAGATTTATAGTTCTTAGAGCACAGAGCTGTCTTTTGGGGAAAATCCTGGATCAGAAATCCATCTCTGTCCTCACTAATCCACGTATTATTCTCTCTCATTACTTTCCATCGATTCATTTTCATTTCATGTTGCAGCACTGGGTCACCAGTGTGTGTCTGATATTACAATACATTATTTAGCTGTCTCCTGACTCTGGTATTTGGTGGCATC
Organism: Melanocharis versteri; assembly: GCA_013397845.1. Classification (NCBI taxonomy): domain Eukaryota; kingdom Metazoa; phylum Chordata; class Aves; order Passeriformes; family Melanocharitidae; genus Melanocharis; species Melanocharis versteri. The sequence continues at coordinate 2,463,803 of VZTG01004992.1, read as the reverse complement.
TGTTAGCATGGTTGACTGTTCCCTGTCTATTCATTTAGTGATGATACCTAAATTTTTTCTATTAATAATACCAACATCCTACAGATCAATTAGCTGGTCATACTTTGACTGAATACAAAATTAACTCTTTCATGCCTTCTCTTTTCTTTCCATTTTACTACCTGCAGAATGTTATCAGGAATATTTTTGTCTTCTCTGACTTTCCAAGTGATGCAACCCCCAGCATTTATGGGAAAAACAGAAAGCAGGGAGCTCTCCTGTGCTCTCACGTAGCCTAGGCTGCCATTCAGCCACTGAGGTGAAGTACAAGGGACATTTAGGGAGCTTTACAGGAGAATATATACTCAGACTGTCACACAGACCCAAAGTAGTAGGCTCAGACTTCTGCCTATTTTCTCTCTTCATCTATTTTTGCCCAAACACTTCAATCCAGGGATTCCCCTCCTCGTAAGGAAGGGAGGATAGACAGAACCTGATTTCTTTATTACAGACCCTAGGTGTTATTTTAATACTGATGGAAATCCCTTTTGCTTCCCAAAGTCCACCACATCCCACAAACTTGTCTTTTAGAATATGGGAGCAAATCAGCAAGTCGTTCTTGCTGTGCAGTGGGGAAAAACAAAAAAACAGCAAGGCCAGTGCTGGGCTCCTGCCCAGCTGTCCACTGGGATAGGCTGGAGTTTCTGGCACAGGCAGGGGTGCAGGTGAGTTCCACAGCTGCCCCCTGGCACAGCTCTTGTCTCTCCCAGAGCCTGGTCCCTCTGGAGAGGGGCTGCTCCACATCCCCCTGGGCATGACCCACTTGTCATGATGGGACTTTAATATTTTAAAATGTCACAGAAAGCCTATCAGCCCCACTGGTGGAGGAGCCTTTTTTCGATGTTCCTAAGCTTGTCAAAGTGATGTTGCAAGGGACTGCAGAGCACTTCTGTTTGGTTTCAAATCTGCTTCTAACAGCTGGGCTGTACCATCTCCAGTGCTCAGAGCAGCACAGCACAGCAGCCCCTCTGAGCAGGCTGCTCTCTCCATCTCAGCTGCTTCCCTTCAGGGTGTCTCTCATCCTGGCCATTCCTGAAATGCACAGCAGACTGGAGTAACAGTCCCTTCTTGGGATTTCTCATCACTTTCCTTTGCTGGACTGCCTGAGCAGCAGTGACAATACCTCTAGCATCACTCTCCATCAGTTAGAAAGTCCTGTGTGCTCCCCAAATTGCAGCCATTCCTCTCACTTCCTCTGGATTCACAATAAGGATAACAAAAGGCAGCTGGGCTGGGCTGTGTAACTGCTCCCTTGCTCGGCCAGCACATCCTGTTTCACAAGATTTGAGGGCATGGCAAAACTTCAATTCCAGGACTTCAGGAACATAACTGTGCCAAAAACTGCCCCATCCCACTGCTGGATGGAAAAGCTGTTGGAGAGGCATCACAGCAGGGTTTTGGGGAGGCTTGGCTGCTGGAACAGTTACTCAGAAACATCTCTGTGGCTTCCCTATGGCTGGTAATGTGAACACAGAGGTCTTGCAGATAAACCCCCTCAAGTCTTTTTAGGAAGAGTAAAAACTCTTATGTTTTTAATTTTTTTTTTATTTTCCACCTTATCAGGCATATGTAGTTTCTTACTGTGCCTTTTTCCACCCGGCACCAATATTTCTTCCCTTGGAAAACACTCATTCCCAATACCGACTGGCTTTGAATTTTTTTTGTTAAACAAATTTGACCTTTAAGGTGTCCCATGGACTCTTAAACCCTAAATTGTTTTGTACTTCTCTTTTTCAGCCGGTTCAGTTTTTTAATCTGCTTTTTAAAAAAGCCATCAGCACCAGAGCGGAGCGAGCATCCTGGGTTGCTCCCAGCAGTGGCATAATTGGAAGCAAAACTCACCTTGTTCCTTCTGCTTGGCCCTGTGTGATTGAGCTGGATGTGTCCACGCTTTGTAGTTCAAGTCCTTCCCATGATAGAAAATCTATCAGGCACTAATGGAAGATGTTCCCGTAGTTAATTACTCCCTTTGGTTTGTAGAAAAATAATAATTAGAAAATGACTCCCCTTACTTAGCTTGGATTGATCCAGTTTCAGCTTCCAGCCATTGGGTCTTGTCCTGCCCCTGCGTGATGGATTAAAGAGCTCTTCCTTGATAGAAAATCGTGTGGATACTTTGGAGACCTCTTCACCTTCCCTTGGTGAAATCAAACAAACGGAAGCTCTTTGGTCTCTCTCTGCAAGGGAAGTTTTCCTGACAAGAGTCAGGGCAGGCCAGCAGGGTCCAGGTCAGAGATCACCAACCAGAAAATTTCTGTGTTCTTGGCCCACTTTCTGGAACCCCAAAATAGAAGAACTGTGAGACAGGATTGGGCATTTAAATGTATTTCCTCTCTCCCCTCCTCATGATTCAAATTAACAGAGAACTAATGGATAAAATTAATCAGGCGCTGTTTCGTCTGTCTTCATGAAAAGGCAGGTGAACATTGAACTATATTAAATATTGCTTTCTCATGGGAAAAGTGAGATTCCATACAAATACGGTTAATTAAAGATTGAGACCAGCCAGTTACATGAATATATACAAGAATGATTTGAATATGGATGCTACAAGGTTGGAGGAGGGAAGAAGGAAACCTCTCCGTGCCCCTAAAACCCCATTTGAACAGCTTAGTGCTGGATTTCATATTTAACTTAATAAAGGCATTTACTGTTAATGAGATGATGAATGTGCTGGAAAATAGGACTAAGTGATTAAAATAGGAAATTCATGAGATGTAGCTCTTGGCAAGGGTGGAAACGGGAAGGAAGTGGGTTACTGGGAATATGTGATGGGAAGAGCTGTCCTGGGACCTGGCAGGTGGGCACCCAGAGAGGTGTCTCAGTCCTTTTCTTGGCCTCTTTGGCTTCCCTATCTCCTTCCTTCCTTCCTTCCTTCCTTCCTTCTCCTGATGCTGCTGGCTGTGTTGCTAACGAGCCCTGATCGTGCTGTCGCTCTCCAGGTCTGCAAATGAATATAAATGAAAAGAAAATGTCTGCCCCATGATTTTACCAACCCGTGTGCATTTGCTTGTCCAAAACATGAGTGCTGGAGGCTGGGTTAATGAGAAGCTGGTCACAGGAGCAGAATCCTGTTGAATAAAAAAAGCATAATTTAGTCCTTAGATCGTAGATTTGGGAGATTCTTGCCTTCTGCTGGTATAGCTGGGTGAATTTCATGGGTTTAGTGACCTCCAAGCAAGGACAAAAAGAACTGCTTTCCATCTGAAGCCATTCTCTGCAAAAATAAGATACAGCTTCTGGACACAGGGCGCAGGCATTGGTACAGAAACTATGTATGGGACCTACATCTGCAATTTTTTCATTTGTTATAGGACATTGATCAGATTAATTCAGTGTTTCCATTCGCCTCTGGAACTGACCTTCTCCTGGGAACGGGCTGCTGGAGTATTTAATATTTGGATTGCTGCAAAAACTACCTGCAGCAAAAACTGCACCATGGAAATGGGAACACAGGAGAGTTCTGTCACAGCAGAGCCTCCACTGCCCTTTCCATCCAGGTTAAGGATCATTAGGCAGCAGAATCCCTCAAATCTCACTTTGGAACCGCAAAGTTGGCAATTCTGGGCATGTTTCTGGAACAGCAAAGGGAGGTTTGGCTCTGCCTCTGCCTTCCTTCCATGCTGAAGGGATGAAACCTTGCCTTTCTGGGCATAAATCACTTTTAGTCCTGGGAGCTTAGGAGGAAAGCTCCTAAGGAATTTTGTGCCTTTCTTTGGGGTATCTGACTGCAGTCACACACTCGTGTGACAAGTGTGAGGACAAGAAAGCTGTGCTGGCTCACACAGCTCAGACTTCAATGCAACAGCAGCCACTAACACATTAGAGGAGGAGAAAATCAGTTAAAGGTTGCTTTGATTTCAGATGTAAAGGCACCATATGTGACAGGGAAGTGAAAAAAAAAAATCTGTGATAGGAAAGACAGCACCTTTTGGTTTGTGTAGTGCAGAACAGGGCAGGGTGTAACACGGGAATGCCAGGAATGATGGCAAGGGAGAAAAGGAGGAACCCAGAGCAGCTCTCTGGAAATGTTTGGCCATTAGGTGCCACTCTTCTGCTGCGTTTCCAACAGACACAAACTCCTTCAGTTCGGGTAAGCCAAGTGCTGCAGCTCTTTCCTCAGTCTACAGGTTTAATTCATGTGAGAACTTCACAATAAATTTTTTGATCAAGAACCTTCCACTTCATCCAATTCCTGATTAATTTGATTCCTCACTTTAACGTGATTGAAAATTCAGGAACTGGCTCCCTTGAGCTCAGAATAAAAACAGCCAATATATTCTGTTTGATTTAAATCTCTTTAGGTAGCAATTGTGAGATAATTCGATCATCAGCTCCGGGGTGTAACTATTGAATTTGTGCAGAGGGTGGCATTTTAGCACTGCAGAAGGTGAAGGGGTCCAAGAAAAATACATGAATAACAAGGAAAAAGAGAAGGTCCAGCAGGGAGTTGCTTTGCTGATATTTCTGGCTGTGCCACTCAGCTGTCTTATAACTTTTGTCAAAACAAGGACTCTGAAAGCAGCACAGAATAGTCCCAAAGTCTGAGAGGCTACTGTGCCATTTTCTGGCAGTGAAGGCTGTACGAGTGCATCTGTTCCACCCACTTCTCCACTGCCTTCTGCAACAAAAGATAAATGTGTGCTTGGCCAACCCTCAGACCAGCAGCATTGACTCCTCAGATTGCATCCACGTCGTAATGACTCAGTTGAGAATGATGGCTTACATGGGGAAAGCAGTAGCATTAATTTTTTTTTCCCCAGGAGCATTTGAAAGATTTATAGCAAACTTACATCTTAGTTCTAGGGAACTAACTAGATTGCTACTAATTAAAGACTATATTTTAGATTTAAAAACCCAGTCACTTCTGGCTTGCAGATGTAAAACCCCCTGGTTTTTGCTCCTGACTAAGATTTTGTTTGCAAATGAAAAGCTCCAGCTTTCTGCAGCGTACCTTGCTGGGAGGAAAATTGTCAACATATGAAGTGAAGGAGACTGGTGGCGAAGGCATTATTTATTCTATTTTAATCTTTTTAATATCCCTGTATAAGGGACAGGGAGCCTGCAGTGATCTCTCCGCGGGTGACGGAGTGCCTCTGCCCAAGGTCACTTATTGATGCCTCTATTTGCTTGCTCCAGAGCCCACCTCTCCTCTTGAATAATTCAGGAGCCCGTTCAGGCCCGGGGAGGCTCGGTGATGAGTTCGGGCAGCAGCCAGGGCTCAGCACTCGGGGCTGCAGGGGGCTTCAGCCCACCGGAGGGCAAGGCATGGGCTGTCCTGGCCCAACGTGGGGCTCCAGCCTGGACCCAAACCCAATTCCCACTCGGTGAGGGCAGGAGAGGGAATAGGCACCAACAGGAGGCTGCCAGGCCCATCCCAGTGCTTCTTCTCCATCATCCCTTCGAGATATTTCAGCTTGATAAGAGGGGAGGGACAGAGATTTAATTTCTGCTGGGAGGGCACCCTGACACTTCTGCTGCTTTTTGACTTGTTTCCCCTGTCTAGGGCCGGATCCTGGCTGTTTTGCAGGATTAACTGAGCCACTGATGCTGGAGTAAAGGGCTGTTCAGTGGGAAGTTGGGGGATCCAACTGGCCTTGGAGGAGCCAGTGCAGTTTTGTCTTTACAGGATGGGGTTTGTGTCTGCTTGCTCATCAGCTGAGACCTTCCCACTCACGGTTCTCTTCACAAACACCACAGCACAGCATTTTCCTCTCATGCCACATCCCTGCTTGCGTGGCTGAGGGCTTTGGGTTTCTTTCAGGCTCCCATCACAGCATCTGTACACTGCAGCTCAAGAAACTCCAAAAGACCCACGAATCCTCTCCCTGCAGAAGCCATCAGCCCTCACCCTCCTCCTGCAGAGCACCTCCTCCCTGGGAGGATGCACAGGCCTGCTCCAGCCTTGCTGGGGTTCATCAGTTTTCAGAGAAAATTCAGCTTGGTAGATGTGCTCCACTAATCTGCAATGACTTTGGTGTTGGTTTTTCATTTCATTGACATACTCATATTTCCTCTTTTGCAGTAGTTTCGTTTTTTGTGGTTTTTTTTTTTCTGTCTTCTTTTCTGCATCTGTGTGAAGTAGGCAAGGCAATTTTCTGTTTAAATTGCTTCTGGGGAAGGCACATTTAAAGCCACACAGATGCTTGAAAGGCATGTTAAAGACTTAAAGCATCTTCTTAGGGACCCAGCTGTGCACCCTGAGTCATCCAGGATGTGAAAAAGTGCCTTAATCTGAACGTGATCTTCTGATGCTTTCAGGAAAGGAAAGAAAAAGTTTCATGTGCAGTAATTTTTAATTGGCTATCATGGAAAGGTTTCCAACCACAAGTTCATAGCAACAGGCTGAAGGAGGCTTTTGACAGCAGGTTATGCCACCACCCATCAAATGCTGTTGTACTAGACCCTGCCATAAAAGACATGTTTTGATGTCCTCTTGGATTCCCTGTTTCTGACCTGCTGTCCCAGACAAGAGTAGCAAACACTGCACTACTGACCTCAGAGAGTTTGTAAAACTTCTGTCAGTTTGGCTTTTCTCCTGTGAACCTCAGCTGGGCTGGTGGTTAGACAAGGTTTGTGTCCTCCCTCATGGATTCCTGTTTTGCTCCCCATGTTAGGAGCATAGGCTGAGATTGTCAAGCTTGGACAACTACTTCATTTTGGAATAGCTGTTTCAAAATGAGCTTTAAAGAGCGAGGTTGATGCCCCACAAAGCTGTATTTTCGGATTAGGTTTTTGTTTGGTTAGTCAGTTGAAACAGTTGATATTTTCCAGAATGCAAAGTAAACACAGGAATGTATTTATGTGCAAAAGCGACATCATGCTACTGCTGAAGCTGTTGAAGTGCTTCATCTTGACATTTTCTGACTAGAAGACAGATGTTACCAAGATGCTTATGGGATGACCTGTGCTTTCCTTTAATGAGAAATCATTAGCAAGCAAGTGTCCACAGAATGTCTGAACTTAACTTAAATGGGATTTTTCTGATAGAAGATGCTTTATGGAAACTTACAGTTGTTTTCGGATTTTTTTTTCCTTTTTTTGGCAGTTAATTGATGTACTCCTTCTGTGCACATGCTTTTAATCCTGCCTGTGTGATCAGATCAGAGCATCTTCTTCCCACAAGGCTTCCCTGTGTGCTGCTCTCTGCCACATTCCCAGGGTTTTTGCTCTGTGGAGATGCTCTGGGAGAGCTGCCTATTCTTTCCCCAATGCTGCAGCAGAGTTTGTGCTGGCCTGTGAATAAAAGTGAGTGGTGTTTCAGCAGCTCAGCTGGCTGTAGCCTCAGTGCCAGTGGAGGAGGAGCAGTGCAGGAGGTCTGTGAGCAGAGGCTGGGGCTGGGGGAACCCCAGGGACTGTCTGGTTGTGGCTGCTTGTGGAAATCTTGTGCAACAGCACGTGAGGATTCTGTCTGTGCCCGTGTCTTCCTGCAAAGCCCGTGGTCAGAGATGGGCTGTCTGGGGTATTGGGCAACTCAGATGTCTTCTGCACTGTTATACTTCAGGAAAAAAGGGTAAAAAAAGGCTATATCTGTGTGTATGTGAAATCTGGTCAGGCTGCTGTCTTTTCTCACCATGGCTGTGTTGTGCTTGTCCTGTGCTGCCCATGAGTGCAGAGTGTAACGGGGATTGTCCATTAATTGCCTGCTGATTGACTGAAAACATAACTAAGGTGTCACTGTGTAAGCCTGTTTTCACTGAATCAGAAGACTGACATTAGCAAATTGATATTAAACAAGATTTAAGGCAGCAGCAGCTCCAAGTGCAATCCCTGCTTGTCCTTCTCAAAGCCCTGGGCAGAAGTTCCAGCCCTACAGCCCAGCATGGGAAGGGCAGTGTTGGGTCTTAATCTCAGCTCTTCTGTGGTTGGGCAGTGAGAAAAGCTTGATGGAAAAAAGCCACCTGAGACCTCGGGACAACGTGAAAACCAGGTGGGATCAGTGGAGGTCCCCAGTGAGGGGGAGCTGGCACGGGAAGTGTTATGGGAAGGTTTGCTCACTGTTATGCTCATTTTCACTGCACTGTGTCATTACTCAGAAGGGATGGGTTCTGCAGTGCCACTGAGAGCCCATCATTTCCCCACAGCTGCTGGAGGAAGGGAGGATCCAGCTGCAGGGACTGAAGGCCCTGGGACTCTGGTCACACACTGCTGCCAGGGCTCTGGCAAAGTGCTGCTGGCCTGGGCAGGCACCATCCTAAATCCACGAGCACTTGGCTGGCTGGAGCTCACTTGGTGTTTCCTGCAAGCATCACAGTGATGCCTGCAGAAAATAACGCTTGCAGGGTGATATTTAGGGTCTCTGCCAAGCCAAACCATCATCTGCCTCCATTCAGCCAGTGGGTTTGGGAAAGAGAGATTCCCACTTTTAAAAAGCACTGAGCTTGATGTCTTTGCACAGGATGGTCTCCCTGAAAGTCAGAGCTGGATATGGACCAAAGGAGAATCCCTGCTTGATACTCAACCTGCAGACCCGGATCCCCGAGGCTGGAGGAGACCTACATTTTAGTCTTTCTGCTGCAGGTGGCACTCCTGTTCCTTCTCTTCCCACCGTCCCAAATCTGAAGTGATGAGTTATTTGCTATGGTCCAAAGGGCAGCAGAAAAGCCTGACCAAATTTAACTAAACCAGAAGGGCACAGAAAGGATTTTGAACAAAATGTGAGTGGCTTGCTTGCCCTGCCCATCCCTTCTCAATTACTGAGAGCAAATAACTTTCATGTAATGGCTATGGGGGAGAGGCGTGGAGAGAAATCAGAAAAGTCTTTTTGGCAAAAAACAGCGAGCTTCGGGCGAAAAAAAGCAAATGAATTCCAGAGTGTTTGCACAAACACGGTGTGTGCTTGGCTGCCTTGGGCTCCAGGACTGGCCGAACAGCTGACCCCGGGCAGCAGCAGCCTGGCGTTCCAGGCTCTGTGCTGGGGGCTCTCTCACATTTAGTGTCCATCTCTTGCTCCCTGCCTTGGAGGGGCAGCTCTCCACAGCCCCAGTCCCCCAGAATATCTGCCAGCAGGTCTGGCCAAACTTCCCTGAGTCAGGACAGGGGTTTTTCCCTCTTAGCACCGTGGCAGTGCTTCCTCTCCTCCAGCCCCATGTGCTGGAGGTGCCATGCAGAAGATCCCCAGCACCCATCCCAGGGGTGATAGCTGTAGGGTGGCCAAGGTCCGTTTTCCCAGGCAAAATCTGGGCAGCCAGGCTTCTTCCATTTCTTAAAATCCAGGTGGAGCTTTGTTTTCCCGGTGTTGGTGCAGTGGGAGAAGGACAGCCAGTAGCAATTAGCAGAGCAATACAATTATCAGGTGAAAGGAGAGACACGGTGGGGTCTCTTCCCACCATCCCAAATAAGTGAGCGAAGGAACAGAGTGTTTGGGTCAGTTCCACCTGGCCAAAACTGCCCATCAAACCATAGTGGGTTAAAAAATAACAACAGAACTTGGAAACTGGGCTAAAGAAGCCGAGATGTTTCAAAGTTTCATCCAAGGGAATGTTAAGAGTGACCCAGCCACAGCCTGCAAGTAACAACAGCAGGCAGAATGGTTTCTTAATCTGAGGGGAAGACTATGAGTAAATTTCAAAAGCTGGAAAGAGTGTGCTGGGGGCTCCAGGTGGAAAATAAGGCACGTGGAATATGTTCAGTGGCTTCTCTGGGCAGTATCAGGAGGGTGCAAGCGAGATGTATTTCTTGTCTTTGTGCAACACCATATGCACTAATCTAAACAGCCCATAAAACTCTTCCTGCACTTTAGCTTGATTCCGTGCAGTACAGGAAGAGTAAACAGAGAGGAAGAGTATATGGATTGAGTTGATGGAAATTTACTTTTGACTGATTGAAACTGAGGTGACATAAAGCAGATGGAATTTTTTCTCACCACTGCTAGCTTAAGGAAATGAAGCCTTTCATGATGATCCAATTTTTTTTTATTAATTTTCATACAAGGAACACAAAATATTGTGGCTGCAAAAGAGCTGAATATGAAGCAGAAATAAAATATGTACATAAACCAGGATAACTGACAGGCTTAATACATTTTCAATTTATATGTGAATATAGACACAATTCCCCTCCTGCATAAACCAACCCCCCGCCCACGGGGTGTGACATGGGAAGCATAAAATCGAAGTGATGTGCAGCCCTTGAGCTGTGGGGTGTGGGGTGATGGCAGAGGTGCTGCTGGCTGGGATCATCCCTCCCTCCTCCCCTGCTCGTCCCTGGCACAGCCATCAGACTCGCTCAGGACCCGACAGCCCCAAATCTTTGGGCTTTTTGTGCAATCTCTGACGCTCTCTTCATCAGCAGCATGGACGTTCTGCTGGAATCAGAGAAATCAGCAAGGTGAAGGAGTTGATTGTAGTGGCCAGAAGTGACAGAAAGCAATTTGGAGGCAGAGCTGGTGTGCCCAGGACGGAGCTGTTTCCTTACAGCTCCCAGATAATCCACAGAGGACACTTCAAGACTGTGCTAAATTGCACCAGGCTCAAGGCAGATCCCCTGTGACTTCAGAGACACCAGTGTGCCATAAAAGCACCTTCTACCAGCCCGTCCTGCCTGCACTTTACCTGAAATTTTGGCTTGCTTATATAAAAAAAAAAACCAAAAACAACTCAAAACCAGCAACAACAACAAAAAAAGAATAAAAGGAAAATAAAACAAAAAAGAGAAAAAAGTAAAAGGAAAGAATAGAGATACAAACACAGAGGAGAAAAATAAGAGAGGGAAGAGATTAAAATTTTAGGCACCCACAGCAGTAACCTGCCTGACTCCTGGGATGCCTGGCTGTGCCCAGCGCTGCCTTTTTAATTATTGGAATAATCAGGTCATGCAGTTAATCAGCACCCTGGTGCAGGAGCTCATGCTCACACAGAGGCTGTCCTCTGCCAAGGCATTTTTTTGGGATTTGTGTAGCTGCACGACACAGTGAAACCTCATTAAGAATTAGACGGGCTCTCCACAAAGGATAAGTTCTGATGAGTGGGTCTTTTCTCTTCTGCTTGAGCTGCTGCAAAGGGCTTCTTGAATTACTGTCATGTAAGCAGCCACAAAAGCCTCTCAGCTCTGTGATTTCCTTCCCCCCATGGATGTTTGTAAGGATTGCACTGCCTTACCCTGTGTTTTTCAGCCCAAAATTGGTAAATATTTACCAGGGCCCACCAGGGACTGCTGCAGACCCTCCTTGAGGGTGGCTGTCCTTTTGCTGCTCGCCCCTGGAGTGTTTGGGTGGCTGTAAGCTACTGGGAGGACAGGGCTCTGCAATGCCTGAGGACAAACATCTCCCAGAAAAACGGACCAGGGATTTCCCATGGCTTCTGAGAATTGCCCCAATCTACCCCTTCTCTCTAAACCCTCCCCTGGATTTCCAGCAGTGCCTCAATCTAGATTTTCCAGGCATTTCCAACAGCTTTACAGGAATCCCTGTATCTGAAATCTTTCTAAAAAATGGCTTTCCAGTTGCTTCCAGGTATTCTTGCATTAGAAGGTTTAGGGCAATATCCCTGATTTTCCAGAAATTCCTCAGTCTAGAGTCTTCCCAGGGATTCACATCCTGCTTTCCAGAATTCCTTGGGTTAGAATCTCTCTAGAAAGGTTCCTGGTGCTTTTAGGAAACTTTCTGCTATTTTTTTATGAATTTATCCAGCTGCTTTCCAGATTTCTTTTTTTGTGAATTAGTAGGAAATTTTCTCACAGCCCTTCAACACATGCTTTCCAGGAAAAATCCTGCTGCTTTTTGTGAATTCTCCCCATGCATTCCAGGAATTTCCTTGTTCCTTTTTAAGAATTGTCATACTACTTTCTAGGAATTAAATTCATAGAATCACAGAAGCTTTAAGGTTGGAAAAGACCTTTAAGGCCATCAAGTCCAGCCATCAACCCAGCCCCATGTTCACCATTAAACCATGTCCTCAAGTGCCACATCCACATGTTTTTTGAACACTTCCAGGGATGGTGACTCCACCACTTCCCTGTTCAAACATTTTACAACCCTTTCCGTGAAATAAAAATTTCCTAATATCTGATCTAAACCTCCCCTGATGAGACTTGAGGCTGTTTCCTCTGGTCCTGCCAATTGGTGTTTTTCATCTTGGTTGTTTTCCAAGAAAGTCAAACTAACGAATTAATTTAATTAATAATTAATTGTGGTTTTCTAGGAATTTTATTGATGCTTCCTTGAGATTTTCCCACCACTTTCTGGGAATTTACATGGTGCTTTCCATCATTTGCCCTTAGATTTCTAGGAATTCCCCTCAAACTCACTCAGGCTTTCCCCCAGCTGCTCTCCAGAAGTTTGAGTGGTGCTTTGGGGGAATTTCATTGTGCTTTCAAGCAATTTTCCTCTGTGACTTTCAAGGATTTCCTCTATTGCTTTCCAGGCATTTTCCCACCACTTTCTAGGAATTTGCTCTGCTGCCTCAATTAATATTTGAGGTGCAAACTCCATGAGCCCCTTTCAGCTCTGGTGGCACATCCTGGTGCTACCGGGGTCCAAATCAACAGCACACACCAGCTGTGACCAGGCAAAACAGGCAACGAGGCAGGGCAGTGGTGTGCAGGGAGAAACATGGCAAGTCTTGCACTTTCACCCATGATCTCAACTCGATTCTGCTGTTGCAATTTCTGCCTGTGTTCTGTCAGCGTTGAGATCTGAGGAGAAACTTCGACGTTTTTAAAGACATGATTGTTTGGTTTTTTTGTTTTGTTCTGTTTTGGTTTTTTTCCCCAGTAGAGTAACACTTCAAAGAGTTTTGCAATTAGAATTGCTAATGTTGGAGTGTGGTAACAGCCAGGCACGATGCAGCCTTTCTGTTTGGCACAGCAGTGATGAATTGTTAGAGAAAGGAACTGATTCACGTTGCTAAATTAGAACGGATGCCACAGGCACTAGGAATGGTAACATCCATGTAATTATGCAAAATATTTGTACTTTTATCTACATTAAGTATGGTACAAGTGTACAAGTCACAGAGGCTGTCAGAAAAAACACCCACAACTTACCCAAAAGGAAAGTTTCTTATCTCCTTGGTGCCCAGCAAAGGGGTGGTGGCAGGTTTCATACTCTGGAAGAGTAAATCTGCTTTCCACAGTGCATAAAATAAAGCAGAATTCAGGGTTTGGGGTCTTGCTTCACTTGCATTTGCATACCTGGGGTGATGACACTGAAATCTTTGCAGCTCTCTAATGCCATTGGATCCATGCTTTTCTCTATTTGAGGAAAAAGTTAAATCCTGCTAGTTTAAAAACTAAATCATCCCACAGTGTTCAGAGCTGCCAAAGGAACTGTAGGAATAACCAAAATGTATGATTTCCCTTTCAGCCGTGTAAAGTTTTAATCTGAATTTAATTGCAGTTGGGGGAGTGGAGGTGGTGGTGGTGTTACTATAGAATATTAGAGCTTCAGCTCCTGCCGACTTGAAGGTGACTTCTCAAAGGAAAAACTTTCTTAAGAAGGGTTTCAAGGTCAGTCATACTTATTTTAAACCAAAAAGGGAGCTGTTGAAAAAGATTCAGATCAGCAAAATCCTTGATCCTTCACTTTGGTTTCATAAATTCTTTTTAAAAGACGTTGTCACTTTTTCCTGCTCATTATTTATTGAAGAAGCTTCATGCCTATGAGAGATATTTGACCTCTGTATGTTAAAAGTTGTTCAGGTAGCAAATTCTTTAATAGAACATGCACTTTCCTTCAACAAGTTGAACCTTGGCAGATGTGTGTGTAAACCTGTCACTTCCTGGGCAGCAAAATCCCTGTGGGGGATGCTATTTGTCCATCAGGTATGAGAAATAAATGACTTTTTATCAATGTTAACATGGTTCTGGCAGTCAATACCCAATACCTGTGCTTATTGTCCAGGTTTGAGACAGCAGTACATCCTGATGAAGTTCCCCCAGTGGTATAAAAACCTGGGCAGTTTGTTCCCCTTTGTGCTTTTCTGAGAGCCATTGGGCAGGGTGGGGGTGTTTTAAGTGGGTCAAAATGTCTTAGCTAATCTCAAAATATCTCGAGAGCTTTGTACGCTGTGAGGTTCTGGGCTGGACCTTGCTAGATCCCCTTGTAGAAAGGGGGTTGATGTTTCCTTTAACACATTCTGAGTTGTAAGGGTGTTATCATCAGCAGAGTGAGTACAAGAACAGTGTCATGTGGGCCAGGCCATATCCTGTGCCAGGAGAGAGCTGGGGGAAAGGAATCTCTGCTGCTGCTTGAGACAGAATCAGGATTTAGCCCTTCCACCTTCCAGGTTTGTTGTTGGTTTGTTTTCACAAAGAGAAGGCAAAAATTGGTGATTCCGAAGCGCCAGCTTGTTGTAAGCCACTAAAGCTGTATCCAGCACATCTCCTAATCCACCCCATCCACAAAACCACCAGCTAATCCTTTCTACTGCTCCTGATGATCTACAAAGCTTCAAAGCAGTTCCTTTTTTCAGATGGCACATTAAACAGAATTGGTTCTGCTGCAGGTGCTTTACTGCCCAGCACAAACAGCCGTGTTTCAGGGAGAAACTGCAGTCAGTGGATGTGGCAGGAGCATCAGAGCTGTTTGCTGTCTCCCCTCAGGAGGGATGGGGTCAGAGCAGGCGTTCCCATGGCCACGGTGGATGCTCGAGGCTTTGCCAGCGTGGCTCGTGCTGCTGGCAGAACTAATTCTTCTTTTCCCAAGATCCTCTCTATCATCCCGTGTGTTATGTGAGGGTTTATGACACGGGGCTAGGGACAGGTGCTGCCCCAGAGAGGCTGTGGGGTGTGGGATGGTCAGGAACCGATTTCAGATCAGCTCTGTCACAGCAGGAATGGGGATTGTACTCCTCCCTGGGACTGTGCAGACAGCTCACACTGATCAGGCTGAGTCCCACCTCTTAGGGACAAACAGATTTTATTCGCTGTTTTGCTGAGAGTCAGGCTGGAGAGCTCTGCAAGTGATTCCTCACAGGTGGATCTCAGCCCTAGAGGTGTAGTACCAATGTCTGTCTGTCCGTGTGTACATAAATGTACAAAGTGCTGGCTTTTCATGCAAAGGCATTTTACCCTGCTGAAAGAAGGAAAAACCTTTTTTTAAAAAAACCCAAACAACCTAAACCCCAACCTTCCCAACTCTTGTGTCATGGTTTTACTCCAGCTGGCAACTCAGCCCCACTCACAGCCTCTCATTCCTCCTCCAGTGGGATAGGGGAGGGAATCAGAAGGGTTAAAGGAAAAAACTCACATCAGACACAAAAACTTTTTAACAGGCAAAACAAAAGCTGAGCAGGCAAGCAAAGCAAGACAAGGAATCCCTTCATCAATTGCCATGGGCAGGCAGGTGTTCAGCCATCCCCAGGAAAGCTGAGATCCATCACAGGTAACAGTGACTGGGACTAAAGCCCATGGTTTAACACATTTTTTCAAGTGATCTAACAACTCCTTTTTTTTGTTTTTTTTTTTTTGCATAACCAAGATTACCACAAGATCAAGCGGTAATTGCTTGACACAGACCTTTAGCACCTCCAAGTCTTGTCTTCATAGTCACATCTTAAGATGCCACAAATTATGTTCCCCAGGTCAGATTCCCTCCTGCCCTGGAGCACTGGATGCTGGTTGAGCATGGGCAAGGCAGCAGCGTGTGTTCACCATCAGATGGGATGTAAGGCAAGAAGATCTGTTTGCAGCTGGGTGAGACATTGTTCTTCAGATCTATTCCCTCCTTATTGGTTCATTTTCTGGGAAACAAGAGCTGAAGTGGAAGGAAGTGGTTTCCAACTGCTGCCTTCAAGCTTGGTGAGCAACTGCAGCTGCTGCTGGGATAGGAGGGTCCTCAGTGAAAAGCTTGAAGTGCTGATTATCCCAATTTTAAGCAAGAAATCTGGCTTTTGAGCTAGAAGACACATGAAGATTTAGCTTGGGAACAGTCTCTGAAGTTGTTTGTAATTCTTTCTTACGCTCTGTCTGGATGAAGTATTATGTCAGTCGTGAGATGTATTCCCAATCCCAGAGAACTGCTGAGAGAGAAGCAGTTTGTACGTGATCACAAACCAGCAGCTCTGAAGGAGCTGCTGTATGTTTACAGCTCTCCTTCTCAGGAGCTTTTGGTTTCCAGAGGAGTCAAGATGCATAAGAAAAAGGCTTTCTCTGTCTCCTACATAGATTGGGTCAGCGCAGGAGAGGCAAGAAATTCAGCTCAGCAGTGGCTACCGTACCTGGGAGGTGTTTGATCAGTATTTGATCAGTACTGGGTATCCTAAACAGCTCCAGCTCCGGGATGTGACAGGCTGGGGACTGCCAAACTCCTGTGTCAACACTGCAGAGGCAACAACGAGAGAGAGGAGGAGAGACGACCACAGGCAGCAAGCTCTGGAAGCAATGCTGCACAGTGGGACTTTCTGCGCTGTTAGACCAAGAAGGAGCAGCTAATTGGAGCATTATTTTTCTAACAGAACCTCACATTTTGCTCTCGGTTACATGTCAGCAGCTACACTAAAATAATTGGAATAACACCTCCAGCAGCAGAGGTTCAGACACCATGGTGATGAGTGCTAATAGAGAGACTGGTTAGATAAAGCAGGACGCATGGATGACAGATTGGTGCAGTTAAATGTATTTCACAAGTCAGAAAGATTTTCACCTGTGGCTTTCTTTTGAACCAAACACTAAACTAGATATCTTCAGCAGTCTCCTGCCTAGACAGGTGCTTGTTTGCAGGAATTTTGCATTTGCTGTACTAGTGATCAGAGATCCAAATTCTCTTTTGTTTGAAGTCAACAGAAATTTCGCAGCTATAAATTGTGGCCTGGTTATGAAATCTTGCTTATTGCTGGAAATTCAGACAATATACACTTCTCTACCACAGCTGCTATATGATTTGAAAGAATTTTTTATGTGATACTTTTAAAGATGTGCAGGTCATGAGTTTTCAGTGTAGCCTAATGAGACCTGGATGCTGGTTCTGAAACAGAGCTAGAAAATCTGTAGGTAAACCCAGGCAGCATGTCTATAAATGTTTCATTGCTATGAATATTTGCTGAAGATCTGTTCCCCAGGCACTAATTACAGGGGACAGAAACTGATTTTTAAAATTCTCTTTTATATTTTTACCCAGATAACAATCAAGTCAGATTAACAAAACTGCTTTTGACTGCGATTTTTCTTTTCTTTTCTTGTTTTTTAGATTTCTGGAGCCAGTGATTAGGGAGTTTAAATGATTAAACCTCTGACCTTTCTACGACAGGCCAAAGTTGATGGGAACTTTATTCTCTGGACAAAATCTCAGGTAAATTAATGTGTCCCTGAGGGAACTGGGCTGATGTGCCCAAAGAAGAAATCAAAGTGCAGTAAAGGCAGTCACTGCAGGCCTACCAAAACGTGGATAACCCTGTCAGTGTGGGACTTAGTGCTCACAAAGTCTATGGGACTCTCTTGGCAGTTTAAAAGGAGCTGATTTGCCCCTCGGACTGCAGCATTTCTTCTCTGGTGTCCTCCGAAGAAAGGGAGCTCAGCCGTCTGGGACAAGAGTTTCTCCACCTCCTCCCCTCATTCCTGCTCTCAGCACTGGGATCTTCCATCTATTATTTACCCAGCACCACTTACACTGCCTGACAAAGCTCCGCAGCTTTCGCTGGCAGATTCCTCTGCAGAGTAGAGCCCACAAATGCCTGTAAGATCGCTTGTGAGAACACTTGCTTACAACTGCTTTTAGGTGCTAATTGAGGTGTTCAGCCATTAAAATGCCACCTGCACTGAAATGCAACACTGTGCTGAATTGCTATCATCTTCAGCCGGTTTTGTTTAGGAAGCTCTGGGGGGAGTAATGAAGTGCTCTGGTTTCACAGAGCTGAATAGCAGATCAAAAGCTCTGCTCAGCGCCGAGGTGCTGATGCTCATCCAGAAAATGGAAGCGTTGACCTGTACGTTAAAGCAACCTGCATGAGTTTTCAGAAAGCAAAGTTCAGCTTTATAAGAAGGATCATCCTTCTCTTTTTAGCAGTGTACAGAAGTTAAAGTCGCTGCCTGATGGGTTTTAGCTGACAGCTAAAATTGTATGGTCTGACAGGCTTCCTGCTTAAGGTAGAAGGTCAGCTTCTGTGGTATCAGGAATCATTCCTTTTATAGTGGTTCTGGATAAATAGAGGTTTCTTTTATAAATTTCTGCCAGACTCCAGTATAAAAGCCTGTAGGCAGGCATGGGGAAGCAGATTGTCTCTTCCTAAGTGTCTCGAAACTCAATACAAGCTGCAAGACTTAGGAAAAGATAACTGCTGTGGGCATCTTCTAGTGATGCCACGTGGGTGCTGTTTCATTTCTTCTTTTCCTGAGCTTCTGCTTTTCCCACATTTTGTCTAAGCCTTTTAGATAAACAACTTCTGAATTATGTAGGATGCAAATAGAAGAGTTCTGTGATGACCTCTGCAAGAGGGCTGTAAGTGTGCATTTCTCCTAAAATGACAGATACTGGACTAGAGTAGAAAAGGATTCAGTATTCAGGTTATCTGAAGCTTCTTTGTGCTCATTATTTCAGTATATATTAGAGAAGAATGTCCCACGAAATGTATTAATCCACAACAGAGGAATATGAATGGCTTATATGGAATTGTTCTAGGCACAAGGTTTCCTGGACCCTGGCTTCATCCATTTGTCCCAAAGTCAATCTTCCCCAAATAGTTTGCTCTGCCTAATTTTATCAAAAGGCTGAAATTTTTCAAGTTTGGCTGGAGTTCCACTTTGCAGTGAGAATCCAGAAGTGACGGTTCTTTGCTGAATATTAATGTTTCCCCCTCCAAGGAAGCTCCTCCAGGTCTGTGCCCAACAGTGGCTGCTCTGATAGATGAGTGTGAGGTATTGGCAGAGACAAGCAGCTTCAGAGCCCTGAATGGAAAAGTTCAGCTCTTTTGTCCTGCCTCACTATATGTCAGATGTTAATTCTGCCTTGGAGGTGATTCAGATCTCTCCAAATTTTTGTGCTAGAGCAAGGCGAACTCACTTGGATGAGCCTCAGGATCAGGATCTGTACACCCAGAGTCATCCCTGTGTGCTGCTCTTCACAGTGGTTTCATGTCTAGCCAGGGGGTGGAAAAATGATGGTTCCACATAAAATTCACGTTACTTGCTTGCCTTTATCATTTTGGAAAGCAGCTGCTTGCATTTCAGAGGTGTCTGACCTGATGGCTGTAGAATCTACTGCAGGGAATGTCAAATCAACCTCTCCAAACTTCCGCCACTTAGAGGGAAAATAATCAGAGGAATACATCTGTCAGTCTCTTGCCAGCTGAACATCTAGGAAATACAAAGTGGTCCCAGAAAAGTTGGTGCACTGAGGCATTTTAACAACTATTTGCTAAGCAAACACTGGTAATTAACAGGGACCTGGAGAACATTGCCTGTCAGGTGCTCCCTGTGCCTGGCATCTCATTACCCAGTGTGCAAAGCACGGCTGTGTTTGTTCCTCCGTGTCAGCTTCCACCTTGGGAAGTGCTCCAGGGAGAAACCAGAAGCAGGGCAGTAATGTTCGATCCAGAAAGGCAGAACAAAGCAGTCTCAGATGAGACATCTCCTGCACCCACGATTTTGGACTCATCTCCTCCAATTGTCTTTCTTCTGGGGAAAGTCCCAAGTTTCTTAGAGACAGGAGCTAAACTCAAGCTAGCGTTCAATTCTCCCCAAAAACTGTGCTAAAAAGAGCTGGTTTGTCCTCATACTGCTCCGTTGTGGTGTTGTTTTCTTTCCTTTGGAATGAGCCAAATCTGAATGCCAGAGGCCTCCAGCTCTCCCACTATTTGAGAAGTCCCTGTTATTTCAGGGATAGTACTGTTGTTGCTTCCTCACTGCTCCCCAGCCAAGGGTACAGGGAATCCTTCACTTGGCCAGAAGGGGAAAGGAAACAGGAGCTCAGGACAGATTAATGTTGGATGTTGCTCCAATATTTCATTAGTTCTATATGTATTTTGTCTGCTGAGTTTGACTTTTGACCCTCAGTGTTAATAAGGAAGGAAAGGAACTGTCTTTCCAGGGAGACATTCCATACAATTTATCTTTCTGTGCATGAAAGATGGACTAGCCAAGCAAAATACCAATTGCCATCACAATGCTGATATTTGCCTGTCTTCTAACTCTGTTATCCCATTTTGACACTGCCTTCACATTTGCCATGCAGCAGCAGATGTCAAGGCTTCAGTGATAATTAGCAATAGCCAAAGTGTTTCTTCCAAAGACTCAAAACTTGCTTTTCTCCAAAGATGAAGACCTGGAGGTGCAGGCCTCCAAGCATTGCCTGTGGCTTTTCGTGTGACAGGATTCATCCATCTACTTGGGATTCACTGAACACATCACAGACAACAAATACAAGGCGAGAGAGAAGTTGAGTGAGAATCGAGTGTCTTGGTAGCCCAGTCTTGCTCTTGCCAGACTCCCAGCCTGGTATTTCTTGGCATGAGTGGGAAATATTCCTGTTCCCCAGGAGTCTTGCTCCCTTCTGGGAGGACAGAGACGTCCTTGGCTTCTCACTGCCCTGCAGAACTGGCTGCAAGCCCATCAGCTTAGGATGGGTAAAGCTGGCTTTAAATGGAGCATTTGCAGAAAGGATGCTTCAGCCTGCTTCAGCCCCTCCCTCTGCCCCTGGTGAG
This sequence comes from Melanocharis versteri, assembly GCA_013397845.1. Classification (NCBI taxonomy): domain Eukaryota; kingdom Metazoa; phylum Chordata; class Aves; order Passeriformes; family Melanocharitidae; genus Melanocharis; species Melanocharis versteri. The sequence goes on along the minus strand of VZTG01004992.1, from coordinate 2,443,191 downwards.
TCCTCTCATCCTGAGGGAAATCCTGGCAGGGAGCTGTCAGGATGTCAGAGGCTTTGGCTGCCAGCTCCCCGCCCGGCAGAGCTGGGACTGGCTTCCCTCTCAGGCGAACTGGGACAAAATCCATCCCATTTCCCACAATGACTGTAATCCCAGCACTGTTTATTCAAGCATGGAAGTGCTACAATTAGAGCCAAGGGCTTTAAACATCCAAATGATGCCACTGGCAGAGCCTGTGCTCCAGTGAGTGAACTGCCAGCACCTCCTGTGTGATTTGTGCAGCCTCTTCCCAACCCAGAACTGAAGTGCCTTAGTGTGGTCTGGAACCTAAGTGGAAGAAAGGCCTTTTCCAGCCTCACCTCTGACTTCCATGGGCTCCCCCCACTCCTCCAGCACACCTTGTCTTTGGGCTTAAAACACCTGGCATGGCTGAAGGGACCTTCTTTTTCTTCTGACACTTTAAAACTCTCACTCTAGGCAGAACAATCTTCTGTCTGAATGCTGGGTGAAGTCCTGAACAGCAGTTCCAGAGCCAGAAAAGGAAAAGCTTTAATTCCTCTGAGTCTTTCTCTTTAATTCTTTTTAATTCCTCTGCTGCCTTTTCCACTACAAGGAGGGAGACTCCAGGAGACTCCACTTGGCTCCTGGGGTTGAAGGAAGACAGAGAAATTGCCACTAGAGCCATGCACTGTGTTTAATTTCTCATGGATATGATAAATTCCAACAGCCAGAAATCTGGAGGGGTGTAGAAAAAACCCAAGGTGAGAAATCACAGCCTGCTAGATTTTGCAGTTCAGCGAGGATCATTTAGAATGGGCCATTTATCTAACTGCAGCCAACTGAGCATTTCACAAGATCATTACATGTGACTTCATCTCTACACAGAGCAAACCCAAATAAGCCAGGACAGTTCCAGTGTCACTCCACTGCCAAATCCTCCAGGGAGTGCATTCTTTTCTAGACCTGACCAAAGAGCAATTGCTTCTGGATTTGCTGGAGTCTTCCTGGATTTGCAGCCTAGGCAATGGCACCGTGGCATTTAACCATGGTTTTTGTTCAGGTGCAGGTGTCGACAGTAAAATAACAACACTCTGAAGTCCTAACTGCTCTCATAAATTGAGTGAGTAATTGCAGTCAGGTATCTGCTGGAGTCCATGGAACTTTACAGCAGCTTGCAGTGACTGCTGGTGCACGACACCGAAGTCACTGCAGCATCAGCTCAGCTCTGCCTCTGATGGAGGAACTCTTTCTCAGTGGTCCCAAGCATGGTGCATTTTTTCCTGCTGCATCCAGGTTTCTGCTGCAGCCCAAAGGGCTGTAAGATGTGCAGGAGAGCTCTCAGCCTGTTGCTGGTCTGGGCAACGTGCTCCTCACCTAATTATTTTTTATGTGGTGAGATGAAAACGTAAAAAACCAGGTCCTTCTTGAATATGCAGTTAGGGGTTGCTTTGTAGAGGCCATGCAATGTTAATGGAATTTATCAGCTTATAAATGTTTTTTAATTGCAAATAACTCAGCTGTAATTTATTGAATTGTTTACCCTGAATTGCCTGACATCTCTCTTCCTGCACCTTCTAAGGCTCATCATAAACTCCTTCTGGCAGTTCTCATGCAAAGCAGGAATGAGAATGTAATTCTGAGGTCAGTAGCTCTCAGATGGTGATGAAACGTATTGTTATTATTAATTAATTTATTTATTTTTAGTCTTTCCCTTTTGGCCCTGGTGGCTGTTTTAGCCTTGTATTTCTCAGGCAGGGAGTGGCCCTCATCAACTCTCCTGAGCCAAATCTGCCTGTGGTTGACTCTGGATCCAAACTGTCATTCACATCAGGCCAAACTTTGGCCCTTTCCTTTTAAGATGGCTGTTCTAGCTCTTAAAAATGTGAGTGAAAATCTATCTGTGGACAGAACACCTACTGATTTCAGTGGGAACTGACTGCACTTGCTCCAGGGTTGCAGAGCTTTCAGTATTTCTGCTGTCATTTTCGCTCTCTTCCGTCATCTTCCCAGAGAAAGAAAGAAGTATGGCAGTGGGTGTGCCTTAAAATGCCAGGGCTAATGGAGGCAGTCCTTACATCAGGAACAAATGACACCTCCAAACCTCAGACAGACACTTGTCAGGTGCTTCAGGAGCGAGAGGGAAAGAAGTGACAATCAAGATCCATCAGTCACTGCAGGAAGCTGGTGCTTGTGTCCACCCATCTCTCATCCCAGGACACTTGGGCCCCACCAGCTTCCATCTGGCTCGTGGTGCTCCTACCTCTCTCCCTGTGATACAAATTCTATCTGCAGTGTCCTTGTCCTGGTAAAAAAAACCAGGTTTCCCCTTGGCACATTGTGCTCGTCAGGTTTGTCCTGCTCAAGTATTTGATTTAATGCATGTGGAAAAAGTTTGAGGTCTAGAAGTCAACGGAGAAAACAGAAAGGAAGAAAAAGGCAGAAACCAGGAAAATAATCCCATGATTTGGCTGTTCTTGGCTGCTGTGCCTGGTCTGCTCACTTTGGGAGGGAAACAGTGACCATCCTCCCAACAGCCAAAACGGAACAGAATTTGAACCAGGCAGGTGTCTTAAATGTTTCACCTGGTTCAGATGAAGCCAACATTTTTAAACCATCACAGCATCCTTCTGCTTTTGCCTTCAGTCTTTCTGGTGGAAGACAGGATAAAGGGCAACTTCTCACTTGAAATATCCTCATTGTGCAGAGCTTACACGGGTGTGAGTCAGACCCACCCAGGAATGTGATGCTGCTCTTCCCACAGAAAAATGCTGGCTGGCTGGATGCAGGGTTTCCATCGTGGCACTGCTAAAAGAAACCCCATTCCCCACCTGGCTGGCAGGACTGTGCACTGCCCTGCTGGGTTTCTGGAATCTCAGAAAAGTGACCACTATAAAAGTCAGCGTGAGAAGTGAGCTAAACCACGCTCAGCAGTGTGCGCTCTGAGAGGAGCAGCAACCCCAGCCCCTCTCCTGGAACTGGGCAGAACTCTGGTGTTGCTCTGGAAATGAATGAAAAAAAAAGAGCATTTCTAAGCTCTTCCAACTGCAGCAGCCAGGGGCTGCAGGAGCAGTGCTGCTGCTCTGTTTGCACAGGTCACTGTGACCCAGCACAGCTCGTGCCTGGCAATGCCAGGGGAGCTGCAGCAAGCCCAGAACAGCCCAGCCCAGGCCAACCTGCCTGCTCTGCTTTTGGGCTCTCCCAAGCCTCTCCTGCCTCTGTCCTCCTGCCAGCTCCAGCACCTCTCCTGTCCCTGCCCCAGGAGCTACTGAATGCAATCCAGGAACCCACCCAAGTTTATTTGTGCCCATGATCCACGTTTGTGTTAGGGAAGGAAGGTGCTCAGCAGTGTGTCAGCCTCAGAGCCTGGCATGCAGCAGCACGACAGCAGCAGGACTGGGGCTCAGCTGCAGCCACAGTCAAATGAGGCATCTCAGCCTAAGAGGAGGAAAAAGACCCACAAAACATTAATTTAATGTCATGCTAAAGGCCACTGCTGGTGTGGAGCCCTCAGTGCAGAGCCCATTCCAGCGCCAGGCAGGGACAGCCCGTTTTACAGCCTGGCTATAAAGAATTAATTTAAAAGCAGGATGTGGCCTTTATATCTCCTGATTTCTTTGTCCCATCATTACCCTTAAGCAGCAGCTCGCTGTACTTGTATTTCAGGTTAGCAGAAGATGAGCGTGGTAGGGGTGAAGTGCTGTCACCTGGCACTGCCCGGGCGATGGCATGTGCCACATGCACATCCCACAGGCTGTGCTGGGACACTAATGCACAGCCTGGTGTTTGCTAGGCACTGGATTTTTGTTTTAAACTTTATTGGTGTGCAACTCATCGTGCACACTGCTAAATGTCTTCTTGCCACGGGAACAGCACTCCCGCGTCCCCCGCCGTCACCCCAGGCGCTGCCTGTTTGTGTTTCCTTTGACTGCTAAACTGCTCATTGGAAATTAATTCATAAATAATTCATCGGATGTTGCACTCTGGGCTTAAAAGTTCATCGTGTAGGTGGTGGGTTGTGAGTTTTCTTAGAAGTGGCGGTGCTTTTCTCCTTTCTTTTTCCTGTGTTAATCTTGTGTGCGTGCAGAGCTCCCACAGCAGCCTGTTGGTTCTGCTATAGATGTTTTAATGTCTTTCTAGCAGATGATAGTCATTTTCAAATTTAGTAATTATGGTTCAGGATTATTGCGTTGCAAAATCTCTCTTTTGAGATTGGGGTTTATTGTGATATCCGAATGCTTTTGGGAGTTGTCACGACTGACAAAAAAATAACAAATTATTCAGAAATGCACCTTCCCCTGTCCCATGCACACACACACACACATATGCACTCATACTTCCCAGTAAGTCATTCATTATTTCTAATTCCTGGACAGCAATGAGATGTTTTTCATCTCCCTGGTTTCCCAAGGCAAGTTGTGTTTTTTTGGGTGGGCCTTACAGCAAACATGGCCCTCTCTGGGACCAGTGTCACCTCTAACACTGCTTATTTCAGCTCTGGGGCCTCCTTGGTTTGTTCCCACAAAAGCATCAAATACGTATAAATATGTAAAATATGCAAAAAGGGCTTTGTTCTATTTTTTTTGTCTTATCTTTTGTTTGTTTTCTTGTCTTCCCAATCTGGCAAAGCAGCTGCAAGAGCCACATCCAGTGAGTAAAATCCCTTCTCATCGTGTGCTTCAGCAGGCTTGGAGCTCCCAGCTGCTGAACTCAAGTTGCAGGTAGAGTTTAGGCCAGGTAATGTATTTTTTTTTGCTTTAAAACACGCTGAAATACCAAGCAGCACTGCAATCTTACTGTCCCCCGTGTACTCGTGGGTTATGCTGTCATTTAAAATATTCCTGTTTCGCAGTCTGAGTCAGGGGGTGGCACGGGAATAGGGATCATTAAGGTTGGAAAAGACCTCCAAAATCATCAAGTCCAACCATGAACCCAGCACTGCCAGGTCCAGGCAGCGTGCAGGGAGGAGAGGTGGGAACGGGGGCTCCAAGGGGGAGTCTGGGCTGGCCACAGCCCTGCCACAGTGAGGGGAACAGAAAACACAACCAGAGGAGGTTGTTCCAGAGGTGTCAATGGGGTTTTGTGCCTCTCCCCTCCCCACACCACCCACTGAAGGGAGCAGAGCAGATGGGGGTGTGCATTCCTCAGCGAGGAGGCAGTGGGCTGGCTTTCCAGCACTGCTGTGCTGCTGAGGAGACTGAAAGCAAAGCCCAGAAATCGGGTAAAAAAAAATGCCCACGTGGGTGTGAAAGGGAAAATACCAGAGCTGGTGATACACAGGCCTGGTTGTGGGATGGCCTGAAGCAGAGCTGTTATGTGCAGGGCTATTCACAAACCCCAATTTTAATAAGTACAGATCGTATCAGTAATGTAGATTACAATAGTCCAATAGTGTGAATCAAATATTTAAAGACCACTTACACTCTGCTTTTTATCCTGAAATGACTGCAGAAAAGAGCCAAGTTCTGGCTGCTGGCTTGACTTTATGCTTTTTCTCTATTAAATGAGGCCATATAATTTTCCTCTGGGATACATTTGGCACTGGAGCTATTTAGGTCTGAACCTCCATCACTAAATTGAGAAAGATTTTTCAGTTCAGTTTAAGGAGAGAAGAATCAAGGTCATAGCACTGGAGAAAAACTGTTAAAAACAGATAGTTCTCCTTGCTGATTTTCTGGCCACTGTTCATAAAAATAAAAAATAATCACCCAGATTTAACAACTGAACTTCAGCAGCAGCAACTTGTCTGCACTGAACTCAGATGAAAAATATGAAAACCCAGCTGAACATAAAATTTTAAGCTGTGGAAGTTGTTATCACTTTACAGAGTATGAAATGGACTCATTTTATCTTAATGATTCTTTATTTGGTAATTCTTTTTTGTTTGTCTTTGCTATTTAGGATAAAAAAAGGAAACAATAGATCACCTGTAGGGGCAGAAGGGAAAGCAAGGAAAAATTGGGAAGTACTTCTTAAAAAGTGAGAGGCAAGACACTTGGGAAGAAATTACATCTTGATGGTTTTCCCAGGAGCTGATTTTGAAAGCCAAACCCTGGTTTTGGCTTGCCAGACTTTAACAATGGTGAACATGCTGTTGAGTACCACCCAGCACTTCCAGCATGGGGGCACTGCAAATGTTCTGCTGCTCAGGCTGAGCTGCAGAGCTGCCCACTGCCTAAATCCCAGCCCACGCAGAGGCAGGTGCTGAGTGTGCCAGGGCTGGGGAAGGTCCTGGCCACTGCTGCCATGGCAGGGCTGGGGCTGTTCAGCCACACAGAGCTGCACCCCGTGGGTGCTGGGAACTTCCTGGGGTTAATCCATGAATTATTTCATTGTCAGCTTGCTGGGAATTCCACGTTCAGGCCAACAACGGCAGCTGAAATCGGGTAGAAAGATGTCTTTTCTTTTTCTGTCTTTTTTTTTTTTAAAGGGCAAACAGTCCAGGACCCAGTGAGAGACCAGAAGACTGGGTGTGCCCACCCAACAGAACTGAGGGAATTTATGTGGAGCCTGGTAAACAGCAGCCCCTGGAAACTGGTAAACAAGTGCTCCTCCAGCCTGGATTCTGGCTGTGTCCCAGTGGGGACTGGGCTTGTTCTCTCTGAGGGTTTGGAAGGCATGCACAACTTTCCACCCGGACTGAAACCTTGCTACTTGTTCAGATAATGAGCCTTAATCAATGCTCTCATTTACTGACAAAATCCAGGGCGAACAAATTCGTATTTAAAACCCATCTCCTGCAAAACGCCCTCAGAAGTGATTGCCTGGCATGTGCAGAGTCACCGATGAGCAGCTGATTAGCTGGCCAATTAAAATAAAACTGATGGATCATTAAAGCAGCCAGAGGTTTCCAAGAGGCTTTCTGTGGCTGCTGGTTCTGGGGTTTAGTTTTTTGTTTTTTTTTAATTATTCTTTTTTCACAGGCAGACTCGAGCTGCTGCTCCCTCCCCCGTCTGCAGGTGGGGATCTGTTCCTGGATGAGTGCACCCAGCTCTGGTCCCTCTTGGAAAACCTTGAGCTCCTGCTGGTTTGGAGCACAAGCAGCACCAGATCCTCTCTACCAGAAAGTGATGCCCTTTGAGAGGTTTGTGATGCCTCAATGCCTGCAACACGTCTTGGCTGTGAGTCTCTAATGCCAGGACAAGGGTGAGAAATTCTACAAATATAAGAAAGATTCAACTTTCCCCAAAGACAAAATAATTTGTTTTGTTGAGGACAAGTTTTCTTCCAACAGCAATTCACAGGAATTCTCATTCCATCTTCTACAGCATTTTTGGCGTAAATATATCCAGGTATTTGCTCCTGTGAAATGGATCACTACAGTGATCAACAAAAAACCCCCAACATCTCTTTCCTTCTTAACAATCATTATTTTATTAATATATTTTACAAGATTGCAGTTGAAATCATTTAAATACAAACTTTTTTTTTATACAGAAAGTGTAATAAAGTTAAAATAGTTCCTTGTGTAATTCATAGCATTATTGCAATGCTTACAAAATTTTGCATAGAGTGTGCAAGGATTGATGTTATTTGATACAAAAAAGCTTTATATTTTCCCACACAACCACACACATACATAAATTAGAAAGAAAAAAAGCGAAACAAATCTGAATTTCGTAATGAGAACTGTGGTAAGACTTTAAATTCATTTTGTCCTCTTTACACGATCAAGGTAATTGGTGGTTTTCAGAGTAGAGGTCAGACAAGGTGTTTTCCCATCACAGATGAAAACTGCTATAGCATCGGGGTCATGCCTCTTATGCTGCTGCTGTAGATGAACAGGGTTTGCTTTGACTCTCACTGAATGCTGTTTTGCTGTTGGCTCTATCTCCACGGAGCATTTTTGGGTGAATATTGCCAACTCTATTGGCATTTGCTCGCAGGGAAACGAATTCAAATATGGGGTGGGAAAAAAATAAAGGAAGCCACAAGCAAAGCCCAGATCCAGCAGGTCAATCCCTCCCTGCTCCCAGACCACCACACAGGGCAGATCCACACCAAGGTCTGGGTCACAGCTCAGGAAAAGCTCTGACCTAGGGAGGAACCCAGGTGTGGATGCTTTAACTCAGCCCTTCTCTGACAAACCCAGTGGACAGTAATTGCTCAGATCTGCCCTTTCTGAGGTTTCTGGCATGCTCTTACTTTGCAGGATTTGTTCATCTTCACTTCCATGCTCGCTGTGATAACCCCCAAGAAGGGACAAGAAAGCGAACTCCTCCAGCAGTGCCTGCCCTCAGGAGTTACTGCTCTCGAGGTGGCCAAAGCACATTGGAAAAGCTGTGAGAACAGCACTCACCAACGCCAGCATCATTTCTCCCACTCAGGCTGCAGGTACACATCATCTGTACCACCTGCAGAATCACTGAAACTGCCAAAGTGTCTGTGACAGCACTGACACCGAGTGCACAGGGCCAGAGGAGGGTCCAGGTGAGGACAAAATCACCAGGCTGTGGTTTGGTGTGGGAGGTCACTCCCTGCTCTAAGGCAGCCACCCTGGAGAGATCCAGCCCTGGTGTGGGGTGCTGGTGGGGTTTGCAGCTAAAGGAGTGTGGGAGAAACTCTAACAGCAACGTTTTTTTTTTTTCCCAGCTACAATCCAAGCTTCAGCAAAAATAGCACCACCCACAAATAATTATTCTCTTGCTCTCCAGCGTGAGCCTGCCTCAAGATGCTTCAAGGACTCCATTATGAGGAAATTTTTAGAAGACCAAAGGACATACATTGCTTTAGGGAGAGATAATGCATTTAGCAGTAGAAGGTTTTGGAGGGCTCTATCTCCTATCAGTGGTTAAGCCTTTGAATGGGGAGAAAATGTAAGAGTACAATGCAATTTAAAATTCCTGTTACATGCAAAGATGCACACGACTTGTGCTTTGCAATGGGCCTGTTCCTATAATGACAAACACATTAGAAATGGTAAAACTTTCCCTTTGGGTAGGAGCCCATGAGAGGCTCCTAAGAGTCCCTTTTAATCTCAGAAGAAAAGACTGTTTAGCTAAAGCTGCATGTTTTTATCTGAAGTGTTTGGTGGCACAATGTAAATGTAACATTTCCACAGAAATTCCTCCTGATATTTTCTCTTCCTGGCGGAAAGTTTCAACCAACTAAATGTGAGGCAAACATACAATTACATATCATTCCACAGTGGACTTATCCCTCCTATCCTTTAATCCCAGTTAAAAGCTAACAAAAGCTCAATCCGTGGAGATCAGCTGCCTCAAAGGAAATCTGACTTCCTCTGAATAGGCAGCCCATCACTCCTGACTGGTGGCACAAAATCCCAGCCACCACAGGGCTTCCAGCTGCAATAAGGTGAGACATTTCCTGGGAGAGACACCAGTGCTAACTTTGCTGCAGGAACGACACTTGTAGCAAATTAATTTTTAAGGGACTTGCACCTCTAGTTTAAAGTGATTTGGATGGGAAATCTCAGTGGGGCACTATGATTGTATTTCCTTCTTCATTTCAGATAAAAATCCTGCAGCTTTAAATATCCATCTTTTCCTGTGTTCTTTATACAGTGTGTCACTTTTCACAAGGGCACAATACAATTCAAGTGGCAGGACAAGAGAGGCTGGAATGATAAAGCCTCAGGGCTGGATGTGCATAACCAGGGGCCTCCCAACCACAGCAGACTTAAAAGCTTTCTAAATACAAGCTATTCACTATAATTTCCATCCAAGCCCCAAGCCACTGTGGTTATTGTGGATGGAAACAACACCCCAGCAATCTTGAGCAGCCCGAGCTGTAAGTGGTTTCAGTGACAGTAATTCCACAGAGCTCCATGGAAAGATCAAGCATAATTGCCACCATATTTAGTAAAATGGATGTTATTAATTTAAAGTATAACAGTGCAAAGGGATAGAGACGTTGACTGCATTACTGTGATTAGGGTGATGTCTCTCCCCATTTCTTCCCCTTCCCTCCCACCTGCCTTGTTTAATTCACTCCACTCTTGCTTGAATAACCTCAGCACCATGTCAGTGTTTAACCCTGCTCCACTCACAGCCATAAACTTGTGGATACACAGCAACTGCCAAGCAGAATTTACCTGAAAGTCCTCAATTTTATGGCAGAGCCACTGCTACATGCAGGTTTTGGGGTTTAGGGGTCTGTGTGACTGAGATGTAACACGATGGGGATTTGGGGGCTGCTGGATTTGAGAGCAGGACACCAGCTGCCAAAACATTACACAGAAATTTCAGAGCTGAGGAAAAAAAAAAGGTTAAAATGGGGAAAAGGGGACTGTTGCCAGGACCAGGTTCCTGAACAGCCAGGGCAGTAAAAAGGCTGGTATTTTCACATTCAAAAAGCACCAAAGCAGCGCTTGGCAAAGCTTGGCAGGAACACGCCCTGCGCTTGCTGGGGTGAATTCTGGATGATGACATTTCAAAATTTAAAATGTCAGCCATGAAATAGAGCACAGCCTCTGACTTTTTTTTGGTTTTGTGGGGTTTTTTTGTGTGTTTTTTTTTTTGTTGTTTGTTTTTACTGCAGGTATTTCTAAAAGGAAATCATTGCATCTGTTACTCTTCTCCACCAAGCAGCCACTGGAGCTCCTGCCCTGCTAACGCTCGATTGAACTGACATCATTTATTCAGTTTATTTATACTTTCAGCCCAGGATGATGTCTTTAAGCTTTCTGGGCTATTTCTTCACATTTCAAATTTCAGGTAACCTTGCCCTCTGCACACATTTCAAGCTTTTTCACATTATTTCCTCCTCTCCCCATTAACCAAGTTAGAGTCTTCCTGCCACTTTATTCTCTCAAATGCAGCTTTATGATACACCTGCATTTTTCCTGCCCAGTTCAGAAAAAGCACCATTAAAGTTAATGCATTTCAGGCATGAGGGCAACGAGAGAGGGATGAATTTCTTGAAGTCTTTGGTCTTTGTCTCACTCTCTTTTGCAATGTGAAACTTAAAGCCATAAGAACAAATATAAAGAAAATTGGCTGTTGTTGTAAACAAGTGTATATGAGTGTGTGTGCATTTGTGTGCCTATGTGAGCATCTTAGGACAACAAAACCAAATTTTCACTAGGTTATGATGTGAGCTTGCCTGACATCTTCACCAGTTCCACAGAAATCTCTCTTTAACCTTGGAGCAATTTCTAGGGAGGGTTTTTTATTCAGCCATCATTTTGCTATACCATACGTTGCAGATTGTATTTTTAGGCTTATGCCTTCAAACTTCTTGTTTGTGCAATGTGATATTTATCACAAGAGGAGAAAAAACCCCCAACCCTTCTAAAACACAGCTGCTTGACAGCACATGACTGAGGTAACCAAATACAAATCAGTCCTGCACATACTCAGTTTTCTAAAAATGAATACTTAGGAGAGGCTTTATACACATTGTAGTAGTTACTGTTTTCCCCTTTTGACGACTTCCTTTACTGTTAATGTTTCTTTGCACTCTTTAGCTGCCCATTTCACTGACTACTGGCTAATACGCTTCAAAATGAGTAAAAAACCCAGACAAACCAACAGCCAAAAAAACCCCACAAAGAAACTTGAAGAATGGATACAGATGTACAGCCATTTTCAGGACCTCTGCTTTTGCTAATGGCAAAGTCTTTTTGCTTTGGAAGAACTGTCCTAGCTCAGCTATGACAGAAGGGTCACACACTACACCTGGACAAGGTTCCAGTCACAGGTGAGCACTGACTGTCATTCTCCTGACCCTTTCCTAAAGTGTCACATTTACAGCAAATCGGACAAGGTCCTGCAGTCCCACCAAGAGCTGCAATACATAAATGCATTGATGAATCCTGCATGGCTGCCTCGGGTACACTGACACGGGTGGCACAGCCCCTGGATTGGCATTTGGGTGGGGTTTTAGGGCTCACAGCTGCAATGCAGGGTCTGGTTCAGTCCCACAGCCACCCCAAGGCCTGGCAGTGCTCCCACTGTGCCCTCAGCTGCCACCTGTCCAGCTCAGGCCATGAAGTCATCACCATCTCTTCCACCGATCTCAGCAGAAACAAACTGAACTCCACTTTGAGATCAACCCCATCTCCCAGATAGCAAATGCTCCACTGAGCTAAGCTTCAGGCCCGATTCACAACGAAACACACAAACCCTTGTTTGTTTTTGGCATTCTATCAATGGTAGGTAGAGCACACGGATGAAATTCCAGTCAGGGAAGCTCTGGTTTAAATGGATTCAGGGAAAAGCAGCTTACACAGGTACAGCTACTGTGAGGGATTTCTGGGCAAGGCAGCAGGAGAAGGGACTCTCACGCACCTGCCTTGTCCAACAGGAGAGTCAGTCACTCCACAACAAACTGTGCAGTGTGAGATGGCTGGAGGTGTTTGCAGGCAGCTTTTTAAACAGAATCCCCGTTTCTTCCCCTGGGATCTGAGCCACAGTCCTGTTTTTGCTCTGGTTTCATATGATCCTAGAATGGTTTGGGACGGAAGGGACCTTAAAGATCATCCAGTTCCAGCCCCCTGCCATGGGCAGGGACACATTCCACTAGATCAGGTTACTCCAAGCCCTGTCCAACACTTCCAGGGATGGGGCATCCACAGCTTCTCTGGGCAACCTGTGCCACGGCCTCCCCACACTCAGAGCAAAGAGCTTCTTCCTAGTGTTTAACCTAATGCTGCCTGCTGTCAGTTTGAAGCCATTCCTCCATGTCCTATTACTCCTTGCCCTTGAAAAAGTCCCTCTCCAGCTCTCCTGGAGCCCTTCTATGCACTGGAAGGGGCTCTGAGGTCTCCCTGGAGCCCTCTTGTCTCCAGGTGAACACCCCCAGCTCTCCCTTGGAGCATCTTTGGGGTCTCCTCTGGACTCACCCCAATGTGTCCCCATCCTTCTGACGTTGGGACCCCCAGAGCTGGACACAGCACTGCAGGTGGGGTGTCATGAGAGCTCAGAATCCCCTCCCTCGACTGCTGCCCAGGCTGCTTTGGATGCAGCCCAGGACAGGATTGGCTTTCTGGACTGTGAGTGCACTCCAGGTCATGTTGAGCTTCTCCTCAACCAACAGCCCGAGTCCCTCTCCTCAGGGATACCCCTGACCCATTCTCTGCCCAGCCTGTATTTATGTTTGCCACTTGCTGAACAGCACAGGCAGCATCACCCAAACCACTCTCTTAAAACTCAAGTGGTGTTCAAATGATCTGCTAGTCCCTGCAGGGGTTCATTCTTTCCAGCAACAATTCCTCACATTTCAACACAACATATAATTTTATGTTTTTTAAGATGGAAACACGCTTGTAAAATATATTGAAACGAGAATTCCTTTCAGTAGACATAATTAAGGTACCCTTTGTTCACCTCAGAGAAGCATCTGCAGTGATGGCACAGATGTTAAGGTCATTTCCTAACAGCTCCCCAGCAGAAATTCACACCAAGATATGAATGTCCTTAGCAGTTTCATGGCTGTTGCGATATGAGAAGGTGATAATCTCATCCAAGAGCCCAGCTGAGAAAAGCAGCCACTCAAAATCGATTTGTTGGGATGGAAATCCTCAGCAGAGCAGCCAGAGGGTGGCACAGGGATGAGGACTGAGCCACTGGTGTGCCCGGAGTGGAGCACAGAATGCAGGATGCAGCATCCCTGATGGGCCAGTCCCTGTGTCCAGCCCTGCCTTCCTCACCCACCTGAACACTCCCAGGGATGGGAAAGTTAATCTGATCCCTTTACAGGGGACTCTTCCTGCAGCATGTGTTCCAACTGCTCACACGGGATTTGGTGATGGACTGCGCCATGCTTGCTATGAGGTTTGTGATCAGTATGCAACAAAACAGGGAAAAAAATTCTACAGTAAATGTAGGACTATGAATGGGACATCAGTCATGGTCCCAGAGGTAACGTACACAGTATTTTGCTATATTTAACATGGTTAAAAAAAAAAAAAAGTCTGTATCATTCTAGGTGCCCCTACAGTCTTAATGTATTTCATCAATATCTGTTTTAAGTTGCACAATCAGTTCCCAAGACACCCTCCTGCCCCTCCCCCCAAATAAACTAGATTTAATAACAAGATAAATATGATGTGCTTCTCCTTGCTGAGTGCATTGACTTAAGGCATAGGCACAATTCCCCTCTTTGAACAGAGATGGTATAGTCCTGTGTCCCAATACAATTGTTACCCTGGGTGACCCTTTGCATTCAAACGTTGACTCAAGACATAATAATTACAGGAATCGTCCATTAACAAATAGTTTGAATTCATTAATTCATCGGAAAGCATTATTGAAATAAAAGTAAATCATTCAATCCTCTTTCAGGTGTAAATTTTTTGGGGAGTGCTGCTTTGATAGGCAGCAACACATCTAATCTAAACTCCATAGAAATCTTCTCTTTTGAGTCCAATCAGTTTTGGATTAAGCCAGAATTGTTCATTAAAAAAGAAATTAAAAAAAAAAAAAATCAAACCCTGGTACTCTTGAGACCACAAGAAAATACGTGAAAAGCTGTAAAAAAAGGAATGGGCTCAATTATTTCTAAAGATTTCTGTCAGCTATGTTTTATCTTGAAGATCGCTTGAAGAATACCAGCTTTGGTTAGATATCACTAGGGATGGGCACAGATCTGTCTTATTTGCACATGAGGTAATATTTCAAAAGCATCTCAGTGGCTTAGAAACCTTGCTGTCCTCGTGAGATTTACTGTGACTTGGAAACTTTTGCGGTAATTGGTATATTTGGGGTTTTTTTAAGGATTTTTACGTGCATGTGGATGAAATTATGGGTCAGAAATCAATGATCTGGGCTCTTCTTATTATTTTCCAAAACTTCAAAAGTGGAAGTAATGTTACCAGATCAGATTTTAGTGTTTTGTCCTGCCCGTGACTCCTAGACTTTAAAATAAGGAAAAAATGCAACCATGATAAGATTCAACCACAGAGTTTTGGGGACTCAAATTCTAGAGGAACCAGCATCCAAAGCCCTTCCTTTCAGTAATCTGGCTTTGTCACAATCTTTATAAATCCTTCAAAAAAGTCTTTGATTGTCAGCATCTCTGATATTTGCAGTTTCCACCAAATCTAAGTGACCTTGGACTGTATATCTTGAAAAGAAAGATGACAAAAATTCTGGTGTAGCATCTACATTATACAGTTAATTTTATGTTTTTTCTCAGTTTCTAGTTGATTTTCTCTGTTCCTACAGGTATTTAGGCAATGTCCAAATCTTAAATCTTAACACCTTCACACCAAATATGTTCAAAATTGAAGGTGTTAAGGGGCAGTTTGTAGGGTGATCCAGGACACCTGTTAACAAAACAGGTTCAGGATTTTTCTATTTAGTCCAACTTTCACAATTTTTTCCTTCCAATAACTAAACACGACACCAGTTTTGCCAGCACAGAGATGATTTTAGGTTGATGTTGGACCTGGTGTGTCACACCTGAATAGCACAAGGCATCCTTGGCCATGCACAGGCAAGTGCTGAACCTCTTCAGAAAATCACATTTATTATTTCAGCAAGAAGGTCTGGACTTTCCTACTGGCCAAGTGCATCCATCTCTCCCAACAGGGAGCCACGCTTCAGGTGATAATTAAAGAGTAATTTAACCTCAGGTATCTTGGATCACTGTAGGTGATCAGCACAGCACATCNCGCGCACACACAAAAAAAGTCTTTGATAGGCTTTCTGTGTTCTAGTAAAAATAGTTGGCAGCTGGATCTGTGAGACCAGAACTGGCTTTTGTGCTGCCTGCCATGCCCCACCGCAAATTGTCTCTCAAAGGCAGACGCTCGTGTTTATCTGGCAGGTGGAGCTGCTGCCTGCCTGAGACAGGAACAGCCTCCCGTTGGGACACACACAGAGCTCGTAGATTTTTTGCCTGGACCCTGCAGAAGAGGAAGATCCTTGAGGCAAGTTAGGTAGTTTGATTTTTGCAGAATTCAACGTTATCTGGAGTCAGAGGTGGCGAGAGAGAGAGAGAAAAAGAAAGAGAGAGAATTAGCGGAGAGTTGGTTTTTTCTGACGCTGTGTTTAAAGAAGCTTCANCAGGTATTTAGGCAATGTCCAATCTTAAATCTTAACACCTTCACACCAAATATGTTCAAAATTGAAGGTGTTAAGGGGCAGTTTGTAGGGTGATCCAGGACACCTGTTAACAAAACAGGTTCAGGATTTTTCTATTTAGTCCAACTTTCACAATTTTTTCCTTCCAATAACTAAACACGACACCAGTTTTGCCAGCACAGAGATGATTTTAGGTTGATGTTGGACCTGGTGTGTCACACCTGAATAGCACAAGGCATCCTTGGCCATGCACAGGCAAGTGCTGAACCTCTTCAGAAAATCACATTTATTATTTCAGCAAGAAGGTCTGGACTTTCCTACTGGCCAAGTGCATCCATCTCTCCCAACAGGGAGCCACACTTCAGGTGATAATTAAAGAGTAATTTAACCTCAGGTATCTTGGATCACTGTAGGTGATCAGCACAGCACATCTGGCTATTTAGTTGTTTTTAAAATTATTTCTTTTTCATGCCACCGATTCAATGGTGCAAAAATAATCAGAGATGCTTCTCTTCCCTTTGGATGTTGGTGGGTCTGCACTGGTTCCAGGGTCTTGCCCAGCCAGCAATCCCACTGCTCTGAGAACATGATCAAAAATGAGGGGTGATCATTGCCCTGTATTAATACAGAAGGGTCCAGGGGAGCATCAGATCCAATTCAGCAGATTGTACCAGTAAATTTTGGTGCGGGAGAGAGAAATGCTACACAAATGTAACNTGATTTTTGCAGAATTCAACGTTATCTGGAGTCAGAGGTGGCGAGAGAGAGAGAGAAAAAGAAAGAGAGAGAATTAGCGGAGAGTTGTTTTTTTCTGACGCTGTGTTTAAAGAAGCTTCCTCCAGACAACTCAGCTGCTGCAAAAACTGGGTGGGGAAGTGTTTGAGGATGGGAAAGTCTGATACAAATCTGGCTGAGCGTATTATCTGCCTTTACCACGACCTCCAGTTTGTTTCTGCTGACTTACCCACTGCGTTTTCTCGGTTTTCAGCTTCCTGGGACACCTCCCAGGAATCCAATCCCAGGTTTGGATTGACCCAAGCAGAGGTACCCCACTGTCAGATGGAGAGCACGGATGGTTCACACCCATCCAATGATCCTGCTCCTCCATCAGGATTTCTGTCACTGTGATCCCATTGCCAGTTACACTTGCAGACTCACAGCACTGACTTTTATGCATATTTAATGTATATTTTATGCATATATTTAATGTATATTTTATGCATATTTTATGTCTATGTGTAACACTTTTGTGTATATTAAATATAACTTAAATGCTGTAACAGACCTAAATTCCTCCTTACAAAACAACATAAGGCAAACAACATGTGGCAGCTCTCAGACATGTGGCAGCTGCAGGGGAGTGCTCTGACATCAGCCAGAACACAGTAAAATAACCTGAACCCCAGAATAATATGGGGCAACTGGCAGTATTTGGAATCACAGTTAAAATCTCCAGTTTAAGCATCCAATCATCTCATGTCCTGAAAGATACAAGTCAATTTATGCATTTCGAAAGCAACTTAGAGTTGAGTGCAACTGCTTGAAGTTTTGAAATGCCTTGGATTTCAATCTCAGTGTATTAGGTAGGGTTTTTTTCTGGTATTTTTCAGAGGTTTTTTTGTTAACACCCATGGTCTGGGTTTGGACTGTCTTAAAATGCAAATGTTTAGAAATAACAGAAATTTCAATAATAAAGTCTTTCTATTTATTACCCCTGACACTAAGGCAGGTAAATCCTAACTTATGTGGGAGCCCTCTTGCCTGGAGGTTTGTGCTCCATGGGCAGCTCCTCCTGATGAGACTCTCAGTGGTTTCCCCACTGGGAGCTCCTCAGCCACGTCCTTTGGTGTCTCCCATCACTGTGGCAGGAGGAGGGGATGAGAACCATGTGCCCACGTATTTTTGTGACACCAGAAGAGGCTTAACTCACCACCTACTTCACTTTTGCTCCATGTTATCAGTTTTAATTGTTCTCGCTTCCCCTTTGGAAGTTTCCCCAGTGCCTGTGTCTCCTAATGTTCCCTTTCTTTCAGAATGAAACATCAGCCACAAAAGCTTTTCAGATCAATACCAGTGAATCAAGCTCTTCGTATAGAAAAATATATGATAAAAGATTTAATTATGCTGGCCAAGTAAATCTTGTTTTAAAGTGACAAGGAAACAAAGAATTTAGGAGCACTGCGCATTTTACAGCTGCATAAATCTGCTGGAACAACAGATGCCATTATCCATGCACTCTAAAAATAATGAATCAGCCTTTGCCACGGAGGGAGCCTCATTTGCATGGGATGTGTTCAATCAGAGTGAGCAGCAAGGAGGTCAGGAGAGCCCACGGCCCCAGGGGTTTCACACCAGCGTTTCAGACACACGGCCTGGGGACGCACGGGGCTACAGCTCCGCAGGGGATCCGTGCCTTGGCCTGGCTTTGCTGTGGGGCTCGGCGCTTCTCGCTTACCTCTCCATCTTTGGATTCCAGCCTGAGCTCTGTCCTGCACGTGGCCTTCAGGCTGCCGGCCTCGGCGTTGATCTCGATGCCCTTGGGAGCCTCCATCACCAGCGCGCGCGTGGGCGACTCCAGCCTGCAACACAGAGGGGTTACACAGCCCCGTGGGCCCAGGGCTCGGGCTGCTGGGCTGCACCTCACACCCTGCTGATGCTCAAGCTCTCACCTGCTTCCAGAGGAAAACGTTCGTGCACAGTGTGGTAAGACACGCCACAGATCTGATCTGCTAACGTTGCACGCTTTGCACGGAAAAGGGGCAACAAAGCCACCCCCAAGGTCAGCTTGCTCTTATTTCCAGCTCAGATTTCTCACTAATCAGTGCTAACAGGGGATATCAGCAAAGCTGAGTACCCACACTCAGAGTGCAAGTGCTTCTCCTCCTCAAACCACTGTTCAAGCAGGAATAAATTAGTTCTCCTGACTTCCTGTAATGTCAGGTTTGGAAGGGTTTAAGGATACCAGGAAATCAATGAAAACAATCAGTCTGAAGACCCCAAAATTCGTGGTCTCCAGTCTGAGCCTCACATCACACCAGGCATGACCATGTGCTCTGCAGAGCTTCAGCCCCTCCTAACCATGGATTGACACGCACTGTCACACAGCCAGACCTTTTATTCAGCAATTGGAGTTAATGCTGTAAAGTGCAAGAGCACAAGGTTCAATCTTCCTTGTTCCTCATCCATTTTCAGGTCTTCTATTACACTTGTCTCTTTCTTATTTATAATAGAGTCTCTTATTACTCTCTGTATTGTAAACGGTAATAAAAAACCAACTCTCCCTCTCTGGGAATTCCTCTTAGTTGATTTTATCAACATTTATTTACCGTATGATAACAAAATCTAGGCTCTGGTCTTCTCAGGTGAAGCAGATGGGAGGGCTGGAACAGCAGCTCCTCTGCTTTGCCTGTTTTGGGCTGGCAGCACTGACCAAAGCTGAGCACGGGGCAGCCCAGCACCACCCCCAGCTCTCCTGGGCAGCTCCCAGCGTTTGCCTGCATCAGCTCTTTCTCTGCTCTCCATATTTATAATCATTTGTGCAAGTAAGTGTGCTCTTAAATGGACTCCTGCTGGTACTGAGACACCATTATGGGAGAGTGAGGGAATTCAGCTGTATTTATTGCAGCCAACAGTTCAATAAAGCACAGGCACAGCTCCCTCTGTGTGGCACTTTTCAAGTTACGACTTTCCCTCTTTCCAGTGTCTTCATATTGCTGCTGCTTTTTGAACACCTTTCCCTCAAGACCCCAAACTCATCCATAATTTCCTGCCTGACTTAACTAAATCTGAATTTCAGGGAGCAACTGAGGCATATGCAGTCCAAGGAATGAGCACGGTCTCATGGTTAGCAGCCTCTGCACAATCCTTCTCAGCTGCTTTTTGTTTCCTGCAGGGAAGCCACATTTCATGTAAACCTTCTTCTGATTCCTTCCGCTGGTATCACCCCTCAGCTGGTTGCTCTATGAGGAACCTGAGGTTAGGATTGCTGTAACTCAGTTTTTTCCCCTGCCTGACTGAATTGCGGATTGTGTGGAGGACAAAAAGCTGTCTGACCCGTATTTTCCCTGGAGATTTCTGCCCAGGGATGCAGTACACTCTCACCCTTGGTGTACCTCACAGGCTGCTGTTTGCCCTGAAAAACAAAGGACCCTCTCTTGTCCTAAGCCCCCAGGATCTGTGCTGCAGAGGCTGGGATGCAGGCACACATTCCCTCTGCTCCAGGATCCTCAGGAGGAGCAGCAAAGAGCTGGGGCCAGTCATCTCTTAAATCATGTAGCTAAATTCACCAGAGGATGTGTCCAAACCCCAAGACAGCTGAGCTAATCTGAGGATAAAATAATTCCTAAGAACACAGCCAGGTGACTCTCCAGCTCTCCAGCATCTCAGTGACTCTCCAATTTCTTTGATGTCCTGGCTGTCTCAATATATTTGTTCATCTGTTAATCTTTTAGCTCTTCTATCCACCGAGAAATAAATCTCCTAAGTGCAAAACAGTGTTGAGACACCACAGTGCAAACACCCATTTGCAGCAGCACTCAATTCCTGCTCTGTACAGGAGCAGCCTCCCAGTCCCACACTTTTACTGGTGAGTGAAGAGAGCTGGGAAATCCATGGGTGTCTTCCCAAGGTGGGGGAGGATCAATAGAGGACCTTCTTGCACATCCTTCCCTGTGCACACAGGTCCCCTGAACACCACACTGAGTTAAAATTCGAGTTTTGAATGAGCTGCCAATGATCTGAGTGTCCTAGATAACATTGTCCCAAACTTTTATCCTCTTTCACATCTAACAAAGCGACGGGAATAATTCTCCCTCCTCCACCTGAAGGAGTGGAATAACAGCATCTTGCAAACACCGTTGAAATCCATGGGAGTTTTGGACACATTCTAATCCATGCAGAGCTTCTTTCCTCATGGAGGAATGAAGGACCCTCTCCAGCACCTCCCAACAGCCCGTGGTGTGACGTGGGACAAGGACACAGCAACAGCTGGGGCTTGGCTGCTGCTCCTTCACCCCCCTCGCTGAGCTGAGCCCCACTCCACCATCCCAAATCACAACCTCAGACAGCTGCAATCTTGCTGACACACTGAGTCAGCCCAAACCCAACCCTTTGAAACTGAAAATACAATTCTAAAGCCCAGGGATCTTTTTAGAACCTTTAAACTATGGAAATGAGTGAAAGTACTACAGCAGCAAAGTGCAGCTCTTTCAATAATGAAAACCTTGGGCTGCAGCCCACATGGCTTTGTACTTGTGCTGTGGTTTGGAGCCTGACCCTTCTCTCTCCTCCACGTTCCATATTGGTGTAAATCCATCCTTTTTGGACTCTTGTCCCAGTTTATGCTACTGTAAAGGAGGGCAAGAAGGTCTTAAAAATTGTTTCCTTGGTATTTAAGGGGCATGTGTTTGTAAGGGATTTCATTTGATTATTTTCTGATATCCTGAATGAATCCCTGAGACACCTGACCATGAACCAGGAGCTGCAAAATCTATGCAAAGCCAGAGAAAGCAGTTGAGGAGTTTATGCTCTGGGGGTTTGAGCAATGTTTACCGAACACTTTCATTTGAAGCAGGCGTTTAAGAGACGCTCTGCTTTTAAACCTAATTCTGCCTTCCAGAGCAGAACCAATTTGGAGACTAATAATGAAAGAAAATGATTTAGAGATGAACAGATAATTTGTTCAAAATCAACATTTGTTTTCCAGTGTGATACTCCAGAGCTTTTAGTGGGATTCCCATCTCCTGGTGAGGTGTAAGCCTGTACTTAGAGCAGTAGGCTGGAAAGGTGGCTGCATGAATATAGATTGTTTCATTATTTGCTCCTGCTCTTGAATTTTCCATCCCAGCAATTGGCACATAAGCCCTTTTTATTGACCATGGGTGCTGCTTATTTTTTGCTCCAGTATTTGCAGGACTGGATTTTGACCTCTCTCACAGAGCTGGGCAAGAAGGGTAAATGCACTGCTGTGCACAGTTACAGCTTGCTGAATTCAGCACCGAGATAAGCTACTGCCATGAAATTGCTCCTGTCCCACCTGCAGTCTCCTGGGAGGTGGATGGAGGGACATCCTCCTGTCTGGGTGACTCCCCTCAACATGGGAAATACTCCTCTGGATCCCAAGGTGTCATATAAGTCCAATTTTTTTTTAAAAAAAGACACAAGTAACAGGATTTTCAGAACTATCCAAGTTCCCAGGTTCCACTTATTATAACGGATGTTAGCTACTTTTGAAAATCCCATTGAGCACCTAAATGCCATAACAAATCTGACCCTTAATCTCAGTTCTTAGTTCTGCAACAGAGGTAACAGCACTTCCCAACTCCATAGGGAGGATGGAAAGATAAATATATTAGCAGTTGTGAAAGCATTTATATTCTGCAATAACTGAGGCCATGGAAGTTACCCTCGCCAGGGATAAATGGCTGGCACATGGACAACTGATCCCTCCAAAACCCCTTGAAATTGATGGAAATTCTGTGCTCCTGAAACTCAACAAGGGAGAAGAAACTTCAGTGTCATCCCTGCTTTGCTTTGGGAACTTTAGCAATAATTTAAAGGAAATCAGCACATGAGTTTGTATTGTTGTTCCAGAGAAAGTCATTCACTTGGAAAGATCATTACTTACCCAGATTTCTAGTTTTCATTTCCTTCATCATAAACAGCCACATTAATCACTTCAGTACCATGGAATCTATTTCCTTCTTGTCCCTCCCCTCACCCCCTCCAGGACAATGTAGCATTTTCCTTACTCTTCTGAACAGCCTTTTGAATTTTGGGGAAAAAAGAGGGTATTAAAGATGTGAATGCAGTATCACCTGCAGCTGGAGGCTGCTGATGTGCTTCCAATACAGTGGACATAATTCTGTTAAAAAGTAAAATTTAATGTAAACAGTTCAGGGGGAAAATTTGCCCAGGTCCAGCACTGATGCAAATGTGACTTGCAATCTGTGCCTTGCACCAAAGGCTACAGCAGAGGAGAGGGATGATCCTCAACACCTGAAAGGAGTTAACCTGAGCTGAGGACCTTCTGCTGCCACTTTGTGATTGTTCTCATTGTATTACTTCCTTTTTTCTTTTTTTTAACAAGGAAAGCCCTCAAGCTTCAGAATTCTTTGTCCCCACAAGGGGCCTTTTGTGTGTGAGGCACTAATGCTGCCTGCAGCATGGAAATGGAAAGAGAAGTTGATGCTCAGGAGGTGAGGAGCATATGATGCAGCAGTGTGGTAACAGGAGCTAATTTAATTTTGCTTAGAAACCTCTGGACTGAGAATAGAGCATGTATTACTGCAGCTGTAGCCCATTACTTCTAATGACTCTAATTATTTCTTATGGTATCCATCTGACCAGCCATAACATTCACGTTGAGCATAAAATTAGCCAATGTTAGCACTGTGCCTGCTTACATCTCATACAATTGGTAAATTACGCCAGCAAGTAAACACGGAGCTCCATCAATTTGCTGGTAATGAACCAGCATCTCGGGCTGAAATTTGTTTTCAATTTTAACTCCCTTGTTTCAATGAAATCAATGGGATCACCCATTCACGGCGACTTACACTTCTGACTTCATTATTTGTGTGTTATCTCATATATGTCTACTGCTAGAACAAAACACAATGCTTTTCTCCCTATTAACTGGAAGTTAATTAGGTTTTACTGAATTGCAATGAAGCCATGCTTAGTTTCTATTTTGAGAATGCTTAGAAACATTTTTTTTTTTAAATTGTCTTTGCTTGTATTGGAACAGAAAAATGTTTGGGAGGAGGAACAACAGGTTGAGCCTTGACTAACCTGGAGAAAACCTAAACTGAACATAAGTTCAAGCAAAGTTTTGTCTCTGCCCTGACCTCTTCCCTTTATCACTAGGATTCCTTCCTACTGGTATTGCCATTTCATGAGAAAAACATAGGCTAAAATACGGCAAGAACAACAAGTCTAATGTAAAGCAGGAAAGAGAAAATAAAGGGAGCTGGCCTTGGTACATCAGAGAGAGAGGTTAAAATCCAAAGGGGAAAATGCACAATGTCTTCTTCTGAGACACCATGATTTTGACAAAATATGACCTAAGTGGCACAATACAAAAGCAGCAAGCACTCTGAGAGCTTACAGAAGAGATCATCCCTAATAAGAAAATATGTATCCCTGTTATTTATTGCCTAGCATTGACATAAATCTTGTTTTCAATTACACGTTAATGAAGCACACCAATTACTGTTTGAATAGGGACATCTGATTACAGTCTCAATCAACAGAAATAAATCTTGCTTATGGAAGGTTTCCAGGGTATTTTCTTTAGAAACATTAATTAGAGAAGTAAACAAGGATATATTATTATCATGTCATCCAATTGTAAATCCTGCCTATCGCTGTAAACACTGCTTAGTCTGACAGTGTGCATCACCATACAGTTTCCAGTGTTTATGCTGCAAATCTAGTAAGTGACAATTCCAGTGCAGCCATAATCTGAAAGAGATTGTTATGGCTGGGGGTCCAAACCCTTATGCAATTTCTAATGTGATACAGTGAACAGTAAACGAAAATTATTTCAGCTATCTCCACAAACCACGGTTAATTCCTGAGCAAAACCCACCTAAATCTATCAGAGACCTGACAGGTGCAGAGGTCTAATGATGCTTTATTGGAAATTACAGCTTTCTAATTGAGTTAGAAGTAAGTCTGGTTCAAATGGCAGGGGGTGCAGCAAATTTTCTCCTCTGTATTTGGGCAACAAAGATGCTGAAGAGATTTTATACAAAGCTGAGTCAAGAGAAAGATAAAAATGAATTGAGAAAGAAATACGAATTACCCTTGTGCTAACTTTGTAAGCTTTACTATTTCCTTGGATAGGGAACCTAGTGTTTACAACTTTCCTTTTCTTCCTTGTTAAATACAGCTCTTACAGCTTCAAGGAATGCTTCATCACCAGCAGTGTAATAAATCTGCTGCTGGTTTTGGTAACTTCATCTCAGAGCCCAATGGACCAGTTTATATATTTTTCACCTAGTCTGAGTTATGGGTCCTGTGTTTAGTGAACTTTTCCTGAAGAAGAGTTCATGCTAAAACAATACTCTCCTGACCATGTAATGGACATATCTTATTATCTCTTCAGAGACCACAAGTCTGTGAGAAGGGCTATGTAATGGGAGTTAATTATTATTAAAAGAAGATCTGAGAGGGTCTAGACAAATGAGGAATCAGAGGAGTTTGCACAGAGGGTATTGTCTTGCAGCACCAAGCAGGTGAGAACCAGCTTTCATTCTCCCTCCAAAAAAATGCCATTCCTCAGCAAGAGGAGAAGCTGGAACATATGGTTCCTCCCACCACACTGCAAATCCCCTGCTGCAGTCTTCCAGCACACTTTGCACTAGCTGAGGCTTATTCAGAGCACTAAAAAGCAGTAAAACTAGGAAAACATGGAGCAGCCAAAATACAACTGTAAATTCTTTGTGATTGCCTACCATGCTACAGCACAGGAATTGCTGAAGGCAAGGTAATTATGTAAAGTTCTCTTAAATATCTTAAGATTTTTTTTTTCTTTTTTACATTTATTTTCTGGAATAGTTAACCAGAAGCCAAATACAGTATTTAGAAGACAAAACCTGAGATCAAATAGAAGATATTGAATTAATCTAGGGAGAAAAATGACTGTGTAATACTACTGAGATCTAGTTTCACTGTGAACTGGAGAAGTGGTGAAGGGCAGAGATTGTCTAAGAAAAAAGTGCAAGATTAATGTTTAACGAAGTGGAGGTATGGCTGAGAAAATTAAAATCATCTGGATAATTAAAAAATTCTGTTGCTTATAAATCAAGGAGGGAAATTATCATAGAAATTGGGAGATAGTGGAACACGATGTGTGGTAAATACAGATGTGGCTTTAAAAGATGATGTGTTTAAGCAGGCAGAGAAGGGACTCAAGGATGTAAAAATAATTATTCCTGTTCTAAGTGTAGAGATGACTGCAATGTCCCTCTCCTCACCTGGGGTGGTCCTGCTTTCAGCCTGAACTGACAAGCTGAGACACCCAGAGCCACCTGTGTGCTGTGGGGTGGGCACGGTCAGAATCAGAACTGAGACAGAAAATGACATTATCACGGGGCAGGCTGAGCTCTAACCAAGGCAGTGCTGCTAGTGATGCCACGGGCTGGCACCTAAGAGCCCAGAATTATTTTTATTACAAAAACCTGACCACAGCTGCTTGAGAAGTTACCTAGTCTGGGTCAAAACTGCTCAAATAACAGTCTGGAAATTTCTTCATGGATAAGCTGTGTGTGGTAACCAGGGGGCTTGGAATTGCAGCACCTCTGATCCCACTGCCCACAGCCTCCCTGCACTCCCCAAACCAGAGTTACACATGCCTCATCTGCTACCTAAACCACCTGCTTATTCTGCTCGCAACATAACTTCTTGCAATAAATTATAACAAATCGAAAGAAAATAAATTCCTCCTCCTGTTGGCTGCAGTAACGACCAGGCTCATTTCGCACATGGAGAAAAATAATTACTTTTCATGTTACCGTAATTGCCTAAACCACAAACGCATTTTTTAAGAAACAAAGGTTGGGCTGGTGTAAGTTTCTAATTACAGGTTGAAAGCTTCTAATTAAAAGGCATAAATTGGAAGAAACCCTTTCAAGGAGAATTGCAGAAGAGGCTGCTAAGATTGGGTATTAACTTGACTCCCTGTCACTGTGCCAGGGGGGAGAAAAAGAAACAGAAACCGAGTGTTGTGGCTCTTCCTGGGAGCCACTGACACCAACTGCTGCCCAAAATCCAACAAAGTGCTGCCCTCAGAAACACAGAGGAGATGAACACACCACAGAGGAGACCTGTAGGGCCACGACAGGAGGACAAAAACCACCCGAGTTAGGCTAAAATGATAAAACCTGATAAAAAGATGGATACTTGAGTCAAGTAAAATTTGCTGGATGAACAATTTGTGTTTGTTAATGCAGACAGCACGTGGTGCTCTCTTTTGGGGTGACTGTCATGTGCAGTCAGTGGCTGGATGAATTTGGGCCAAATCTCTGCTACTTTCATGATTTCCTCTTCTGCTTTACTTCGAAAGAAGGCAGCATGATGTAATTCTTTTATCTTATCCTCCCGTTTTTCAGAGTGTTGAAAAATCCTGCAGAGCAGAGCAGCATGCCATCCCTGACAGAGAAATTGCTTTCCTGTGATAACCCACACCCCAATGAGAGGATTACTGGCAGGGGTGCAGTGCTATGCAAATGTTGCAGTCATTAGCATCAGGCTTCGCATGCAGCCTCCTGCGTCACAACTTCCTGAGGAAGAGAAGAGATGTCGATCTAGATTTTCATTTAAAAATTATTTTTGAAGTTTGTCTGCCATGGTGTTTTCACCTGCTGTTTGGTCAGCAATAAAGGAAAAGGGTCAGGTGGATTAAAATCTCACATGGGTAGCGCTCAGGTTCAGCCCGCAGCACTCACTGCAGTGATGATTTACTCTTTTCTCCTCTCTGATGATTTATTCTAGTCCTTCTAAAAAGACTGGCGTTAATAGTAAATCTATTACAATGAGAAATACAGAGATAACAGAGCTAAAAAGGATTTGGAATGGCAGAATAAGAAAACCTGCCTGCAAAAAGAAGGTGTGTCTGTAAGCATCATCTACTCAGTGGTGATACCCTTTGGAAACATGTACACACTTGCCTAAGTGGATTTGAAGAGCTTATTTAGCATGACAAATTTGCTACAACCTGACGGGTATTTCTGAAAACCCATTTAGGGACCTTCAGACACTCACATTCCCGTGGCATACCCATTCATTGTACAGTCAATTTATAATGATTCCACCAAATTAAATCTTTATTAACAAACTTATTGACTCTGGCTTTGACTTATTGTCCCTCCTTTTAATTAACTGCAGTAATGAGACAAGCAACATCCAATATAACAACTGACCAAACATTTTGTTTAAAACCTGCCATTTATTTCAAGCAGCTCCACTAAAAATGAAGGCTGAATTGCTATTTGCTAAATGTCAATTTTCACACTCCGTTGAACCTTTTCTGAAGGCTGTCAACCACAAATCTGCAGTCATCTTTTCCCCTCTGATCAGAGCTATATAGAGCACATAACAGGTTTTCAGTTACTTTCCATTTTCATGCAGAAGATGTACCATTTTCTGTTCCCAGTATACTTTAAAAAGATGGTAAATGTGCATAAATTGTAAATGTAAAGGGATGCATATGCCAAGGTTGTGGCCTCTTTCACAGCCACAAGCCACACCAGCAATGTGGTTCCATGTCTGCATGTGCAAGGGCACAGAAACAATCCAAACTCCTCAAACCCAGCCCATTCTCATGCAACAATACTGCACCATCCTCTTTTCCAAAGTGCTGGGCTCCTGCTCAGAGGTGGGAATGTTTCCCCCTCCAGATCACTCGTTCATGGCCTTGATTTGGGTGGAACACTAAAACAAAGCCAAGGAATGGGCAAGACCACCAAGGACAGAGACTGTGAGAGAGGCCCAGGGCTCCTCCTTCTGACCTTCCTGGCACAGAGGAGTTGGGAAGGGCAATGGGAGGGATGAGGAGTATTTGAACAAGTCAGGCTCAAAGCTCTTTGATAGTGCAGAACAGAAAATCTTACAGCTCTTTGAGGTTTCCGACTAATTTCTTGCCTTCAAATATGCAAAAGAAAATAGGTTGGGAAATGGCGTAGAGAAGAAAAAGGAATTGTGTGGGTGGGTGGAGGGAGGAAAGGAGCAGAGAGATAAAGAGATCAGGAAACAAAAGAGCCCAACTTGCTGAAAAAGAGAGTATAGAGATGTCTCCAAAGGGACTACTTTAATTCAGGGAAGAGGATGTTTTGCAAATCCTTAGCATCAATTTATTTTCAGCTAAAACCAAAACTGTTTTCTATTTATCTTTTGCACATAATCACTCCTGAGTAAAACATGCATTCAGAGGTAGGGTTTGGCAATCTTTCAAGACAGAGATGCCAGATGATATTTTTCTGAACTACAAGAGAGACTGTTGAGCCTGGTGGTGGCAATTCACCATTTGCTGGGAGCTGGCCCTATTGGCGTGAACCCACCTCTTCCTAGGGGAGGGACACGCCTGTCCTGCTTCCCCTGCTGGGACCTGGGAGCTGTGAAACCCTGCTGCTCACGGGTGTGTGTCTCAAGAAGCTCTGCTTCCTTCTTTTGGCTCTCCTTTTGCTGTTTGGTATGTTCCATGCTGCTGCTGGTGGCATCCACGGTGTAAAAGTTGTTGACCTTGCTCATTTTAAGGCACGAAACCTCTTCTCCTGCTCCTTGGGCCAACCACAGCAAAATGAGAATATGTTCAACATTTCTTGAGTCTTGCAAGGTTCCTTCCATCTTTCCTTGGGCAAGTCTGCCTTTTGACTGTGATAACCTCCCCTGGATGTCTCTTTAGCAGATAACAAAGACAATTCCAGTTGCTAATGGAAGAGGTCAAATGGAGGTGAAATGAAATAGATTAAAAACCAAAAAAGAACTGATGTCAGAAAAGCTGCTATACCACTCAGTGGCATAACCCCTTCCTAGAACAGGTTTTTGGCTGGGATTTTCAATTCATTTCGCACTATTTTATTTTGATTTTAAAAAGGCAGGCAGGTAGAAGGACTGGTTTTGTGGCTGAAGCACTGGGACTCAATTTCCAGCCCCGAGATGAAGTGCCTCTGTGGCCACGGGTGAGCACGTCCCGTGGTCCCTGGGCTCACTGCAGCCTGGTGGGGATGGCTCAGCCCAGCCCAGGAGGAATAATTCTCCCCAGCACAGCAAATGGAGACAGGCAACTCTTTGCTGCTGATTTTTCCTAGTATCCAAGCCAACTCCTTGGAAAACTTCCTCACAGAATGCCCCCTCTGCTGCAAAGCACGGCCCTGAGCCATCACCTCCACAAGGAACCTCACCAGATGGTCCTGCGAGGTGGGAATGCCCCCAGGCACACAAATCTCACCCCACTGACTTCCCAAGTACTGCCTTTAAAAGCAGGCAACAGAGTTACCTTGGGAACACCACAAGAGAGAGGAAATTGGACCTTAAAATCAACCTTAACTCTCCCTTTGCACAGCCAAACAAAATAATAATAATAATAACAATAATAATAATAATAATGAAGAAACACTGCAAGAGAAGATATGAATTGTGGGCGTTTTTATGGTCTTAGGAACCAACAACGATCAAAGCTGCAAGGTGTAATTTTTTTTTCCCTGGAATGCCTTGCTTTTTCTGAATTGCCTGCACCCTCATGGCACCTCTCAGCAGTCACATTAACACTATTGATTGTCTGCTTGGTAGGTAACAGGAGCAAAAATAAAACAGGCAAGAACTTAACTCTGTTCAGATTCCTCCAGTGCAACTGGAATGTGGGTAATTTTTTTATGGGTGGCCATCACTTCTAAAACCTTCCCAGCAAAAATTACTGCCGTGGTGTTCCTCTGTGTCAGTAACCGAGCAGGGCAGGGCAGGAGTTGGAGCCCTCCCTGCTCCTTAAAATGCTGGGGTGTTCCTGTTCCTCGAGGCAAAGGCTGGGAGAGATGTCTTGATTTCTACCACATGAAGCTGCCAAACTGCCAGGTCTGCAGGTGCCACCTGCTCCCCAGAGCAGGGAAGTGCTGCATGCCAAGGCTGGCCTGTCACCTCGCCGGTGACAGCATTCCTTGTGACACCCCCAGGTGTCACACAGCCAGGAGTGGTTGTTTCCAGCTCCAGAGCAGCAAATCCAGCTCTCACTCGGTGGCCACAAGGAAATGAGAACATTTGTGTCACGCTCATGCACCACACTGAGGAGCCACGTTCAGTCCTGGATCTCCCAGTCCAGCCCAGCAGCACTTCCCAGTTGTTAATCCTCCCCAGCTGGGATAAAGCACAGCAGTGAGTCAGCCCAGCACACCTCTTGTTTTGACACTGCCTATCAAGCCTGCCATACAGAGCTCAGAAAATCTACATATCTGTATCAGAGAAACGCAGTAGGAAACTTCCTTCTGAGAAGTTTCCTCAGTAGGGAGGAGGCACATGAAGCCTGTTACCTCCTGTTTCCCCTTTTCAAGATGGATAAGGAACGTTCTCAACATCAACGATAAAGATTTTTCTAACGTTTCCTTTCATTTTTTCACAGTCAGACTTTAAGGTTGCCCAGATATCAAAATACAAAATACAAAATGCTTTTGAGGTTAGAACCAAACTTGGAGAGTGAAAGGTGAAGAACCCACGACCCGAGCCCATGGCTGTGCATCCACTTGCCAGAAAACTGCTTAATCCTGCCAGAGAAAAGCTTCAAAATGGAAACTTCAGTATTTTTTGAGCTGCTTTTCTAAAACACATTCCCATGTCCATGCACCATCCCAGCATCCCAGTGCTTTGTGGCAGTGAATATTTGCATTTCAAAGCAATTTAGAAGTGGTGGAGATGCAGTGGCCTGGGATCCATCTGATTTTTTCCTGCCTGAGCCCCAGCCCTGGTGCACATCACCAGAGAACCCATTTCAGTTTGGTTGGGACACAGCTTTGTCTCCACAGCATTGTGCACAGTAAGAACTTATTTCATCTATAGCATTTAAAACTACTCCTATGTAAGAAAATATTAACTAAACACGCCCTGGCTACCCAAACTCAATCAGCTGTGAATTAGAAGAGAATATATTTAATATAACACAACTATTAAAAGAGCCTGGAGGTTTGTGAAGGTATTTACATGCCTGCCAGCCTGTTTCTGAAATTCTGGTGTTGCATCTTTCTGTGCCCATTGCATGTGAAGGATGTAACTCTATCTCACCTCTACGTGGTATCTGCTGCTGCACCTTCTGGCCTAAATGATTTTCATTCTTATGTAACAAATCACATTAGGGCTCAAGGGAAGGAACCTATTCCACCCCCAGACCCAATAAAAAACAGACAATGATATCATGAGTCCCATCACGCAGGTCCCTCAATAGAAAGTGACCCTGGCTGAAACAGGAAGGGAGAGAGGAACAGCTGCCTCTTACAAAACCTGGAAATTGCCAAATAATTACTTCTCTCTCCCTCAGACATTAATTTCACTGCAGCTCTTCCCTCCATCTCATTCCAATTATCCTTGCAGTCCTTTTCCCCCCTGTATTCTGCCATAAAGCAAGTCACCAGGTGTAAACAACATTTGCTGTTACCCTAAAAACGCACATTTGCCATTTTTAGTTTACAGGTGATGACAGTAATGCAACACCCAGGGCGAAACCACACAACTCCCCAAACCAGAGTAAACATCTTCTGCCACTTCAAAAGAGTGCAAACCACTTCATCCCAGCAGCTCCTGGGGTGGGAGCTGCAGAGAGCTGAGCTCTTGGTGGGAACACCTGCCCGAGGCTGCTGGGCACAGCTCTGGCCAGAGATGGATGTGGAATGAAACCTGGGAAAGGTTTTATCCAGCCATGCTGACCTCACTCCTAGCATGCTTCCACATTATCCCGAGTGCCTTTATCTCTGTAAAGGATATCTTCCACAAAGCAGCCACATCCTGGCAGTCATGCTGCTTTAACTTTACTGCTCTAGTTAGAGGTGTAATGTGGGGAGAGCTTAAAGAGATATAACTGGACAGGTCTGTTTTAATTGTTCCCACTGGACCTGTGCTCCGTGACCTTGGACATCTACAGAGCCATAAATATGAGCTTTGATTGCTGTTCCCATAGTGACTGGCAGGAGGAACACAGTGGAGGCTGGACTAGGATTGCTTCAAGCAGGCAAGCAGCAACTGGAAATGATTAAGTTCAGAGGCTCTGGGGACACTAATGTCACTGCAGGCCAGCCAACCTGGAAGATAAACATTGCTGGGCACTGCGAAAATGATTTTTCTATTTGCTTTCCACTGAGAGAGTGAACTAGGCTACACTTTAGGCACTCGGCTTGGCAAATGAGACCGTGAGCTCTTGCGAGGCAGTTTTACCAGTCCTTTCTGCTGCTGGAGGTGTCAGAGTTACCAGGGGGGCCTGTCAGGCTTGTGCTGAGAGCTCAGACTGCAGAGGAGCAGAGCAGCAGCCTGAGCAGAGCAGAGCTCAGAGCACGGCTCATCCATGGGGGATGTTTCCACCTGGAGCAAGACACATGAGAGGCGAAACCATCCCGTGCCAAGCTGCAGGGTAGCAGGATTGTCCCCACTCAGTGCCCAAGCCAGCATGGTTGTGTTTGTACTGCTCTGCAGTGTGCACTGCGGGCTGTCAGGGAGTTTGGTGTGGAAATGGGACACCTCTGGCATCCCTCTCCACATGGATTCAGGGACAGGAATGCAGACTGCCCTGCAGCTGCAACACCTTCCAGTGTTCTGCAGTGTGCACTGCGGGCTGTCAGGGAGTTTGGTGTGGAAATGGGACACCTCTGGCATCCCTCTCCACATGGATTCAGGGACAGGAATGCAGACTGCCCTGCAGCTGCGACACCCAGCTCTTTCTTTCACTGTGCTGAGAATACACAGACAGAACTCAAAGAGCTCTGAACTCTCCTATTTCAATGTAAGAAATGGTAGAGTTTCAGGAAAAACGTAGACACGTGCTGGTGGCCTGAGTATATATAAAAGCAGCTCAGGAATATTTCTATTGGAGAGGGCAGAGCAGGAAAAGCTGAGCTGTGCTAGTGGCAGGCTCTGAGTGACCTGCCCAGCAGCACAGGGGGTGTGTGCACTGCCTGCCCATCCTCACAGCCTCGTCCACTCCTCAGCAACCAGGGCCTCACACACCCCAGCAGCAGGGAAATTACACAGGGGCAAATCCAGCATCGCCAACAGATCCCTCCCTCAAAGTTATAACCCTCACAAATAAAACAGCTTCTCCATCTCCATGAGTATACTCAGGTTGGGAATGGAAAATAGCTCTTCTGCCATCCAGGATAGATCAGTAATTACTCAGAAGGGAAGCAACACTGACTTTACCCATCCATACACTTTGTACACTCTCCAAATTGACATATTTAAACTCTTCCAAGTTTGGCATCGTGGTAACTTTAATGCCAACAGAAGACAGATAAGCCCATAAAGGAACCAGTCCAAGGCATCACTTCTCCCTTACTACATACAGCACTTACACATATTTGCACAGATCTGTTAAAAAAGCAGGGTAATGCTGACATGTTTTGAAGCCAAGAAAACATGGTTTTTATGAGAAGTTTGGTGGCATGCCACAGGGAGACACTGCACTATTCTCATGGGATAATTGATCATCCCAGTCTCTTCTCCATGCCTCAGCCTTTCACTGAAAGTAGATCCCATCATTTTTCAAGGAGCTGAGTCAGATTTGCAAACTCTGCACATTCTTATACTGACCACAAGCACTTAAAGTATCAGCTGTTTTATTTTTTCTGCATTTGGTTCCTCTATTTTTCTTTTTCTAATTAGTAGAAAATGCCAGAATTGTCCAATTCTTTTTTAAAAATGACCAGCTTGTGACCCCTTGATAATTTATACAGTATGGACAATCCTACTTGGAAAAATCAAGGATTAAAAATATTAATCTCTCAGGTGCTCAAACGTCTTCAGTTACTTTTTGAAATACAGACTAATAATAATTATTTCCTCCTCTGCTTTACTGTTAATCTGTCTCTCAGAAAGTGCACTTCTCGAACTGTAGAAAATGACACTTTTAAGAAGAATTTTGCATTTTTCTGACTGCACCAAACCATATGGAGAGTGGCTGACAGGTCCTGATGGATAACAAACGTACCAGCAGCTTCCCAGAATACTTATCTCTGAAAAGAAGGGAGCTCTGCAGAAGTGGCCTGGATAGCTCCATAAATCAATGCCACACCATTAATTCCTGACAGACACTAAAAATTAAGGGATGGTCAATTTTAAGTATTGGCCCTGCGTAAGTCTTGCAACTGTTCTTTCAGGAGAGCCATAATGTCCATTTGAGAAGCAGGAGAACCATGACAGTGGCCCTGCTGAAATTTCAGTCTGGCTCTTGAAAGCTAATTCTGCTTTTCATCGCTTTGAAAGTGCAGCCAGATGTTGCTTTTGTTTATATCGAGCTTTGCTTTTTTT
This sequence comes from Melanocharis versteri, assembly GCA_013397845.1. Lineage (NCBI taxonomy): Eukaryota > Metazoa > Chordata > Aves > Passeriformes > Melanocharitidae > Melanocharis > Melanocharis versteri. The sequence continues at coordinate 2,408,212 of VZTG01004992.1, read as the reverse complement.
CCCCTGGAAATTCAAACCAAACGCAGCAATCATTTTGCTGTAGAATTGTTTATTGTAGGACAGTCCCACTGGCAGGCTGGCCAGGGCTGGAACCAACCTAGGAAAGGCAGACACTGAGGGAATTGTGCTTTGCTTCACTGGGAAACTGGGAACTGGCATCCAGCTGGAGCAGAGCTTCCTCAAAGGCATGGTTGTGAAACCAAGCCTCTCTTTGGTATTGCATGGACATTTTGACAGACTGTGTGAGTCACAGAAACACTTTTCATGTGTCTCTGAGCACCTCTGCCTGCAGAGATCCCATTTCCCTGGCAGTGATTCCCCTTTCAAGTCACATCAGCTCGCAAGGTATGAGGCAACATCATTGAAAATGTGCATGTGTTTATTAGAGGTTACAGCATAAAATATGCAGGCACCTTCAAATATATTTCAGGCTGTGAGAGCAAGCAGAGTGACTGAATATATGTCAGAGGTTTATGATGAACTCTGAAGTGTCTTCATTTAAAAGGCAGCATCCTTTTTTTATAGGCATCCTTTATTGCTTGATTTATTCTTTCTATCTGTAACTAACCTCTAGACTCATAGATTCAGACTCCTGGTGTGATGTTGTTTGAATGCTGTGCACCTCAGAGCTCTGCAAAACGTTCAGACAAATTCATTGCTTGGTCCTCTCTCACTGTTCAGCACAATGCCAAGGGATGGAGAGATTAAATGGTGCCCTACTGCTCAACTGAGAACCCATAAAATCAACATATTTAGTGGGTGTTATAGAAAATTTGTCACATGCTAAGCAGGGAAGAACAGGAAAGGAACTAGGAAAGATTTAGTGTTCCATTTTCCATCTCTTTAGCAGTATTGCCCTTGATGTTTTCAGTAAGACTTTGTTGGGTTTTTTTTTGCAAAGAATTAAGCAGCGGTGGAGATGAGGAACTGAGCCTAAGTAAACAACCAAATATTCTCTTCTGGATAGAATCAGTTTGATCCCATATAGATAAAACTGAGCATTTATGGAAGTGGGCAGGGCCCAGATGGGCCAAGGCCCAGGCTAAAGCAGCTTCCAGATCCCAGGGCTGAATTCAGGACCTGGCTTGTTTCCAGAAGTGCAGTTCCTGCAGGAACACATGCAGTGTGACTGCAAGCACACATTTTCAATCATACCTTCTGAGTCATTAGAGAGAGAATTTAATTTCAGAAACCTTAGGAAGCAATAATAATCTTTAACCTGTGGCATTGCAGGAGAAGACACTGCATATTTTCTATCAAAATGAACAGCTTTAATAACCTGCCATTAATATCCATTTATGCTGAAGCGAATCACACAGAAGTGACCAAGGGACACAACGTGCTGTGTAGGGCCATCATTACCTTGTGACTTCATGGGAACTGTTCTTTGAATAAAGGCAAAGCTCTGCCTGCAGAATTCAGCCTGTTATTAGTAACACCAACACCACAATGGTTACCCCACACTGCCAAAGCTCCTGTTGTTCAAAAAGCTTTAGTGATTAATCCAGTGCCTGCAGTAGGATTTGCACGCACGGGTTTGGGTTTGGAGTGGAGCAGAGATGAATTGCCCAAATCTCCTGGCACTGTGCAGTTGGAAATGGCTTTTTCCACCGTGCTTCGAGCACAGATCCTTCTGCTCCAGAGGAACAAGAATTGATTATCTGGTACTGAGAGGTTTGGAGGCTTTAGAAAGAAGCAAACAGCAGTTGTGAAAGACTTCATTTTTGTACCCTAAAAGGCTCTGTCAGAAATGTCATTTCTAATTAATTAGAAGTGTATAAACCAGAAAAGATCCTGTTCAAGTCAGTTTTTAACCCAGGGCACTCTGGGTTTCAACCTCTGGCTGAAAGCTCAGAACCTTTTCACAAGTTCCTGTGTGCTTTCTGGGTGATTCTTCTGGCAGCACTTGAGTTTCCAAAATGGTTTGTGAAAAAGCTTTCCTCTTTAGACTGAGCTCCTCAGCTGATTCTTGTATGATATCCTGTTTTTCTAAAGAGATTTTTATTGCAATATGAATTTATTACAAACCATTTCACATGCACACATTTTCAATCATACCTTTTGGGTCATAAGAGAGAGAATTTAATTTCAGAAACCTTAGGAAGCAATAATAATCTTTAACCTCTGGCATTGCAGGAGAAGATACTGCATATTTTCTATCAAAATAGACAGCTTTAATAACCTTCCATTAATATCCATTTATATTTATTACTCCTTCATTAAAGTTAAGACAGCAAATCCTTAATAAAAAAAACCATAAATTGACATTTTACTTTACTTCTCTCTCTGTCTTTTAAAATGCTAATACTTAAGGAAGTGGACGGGACATGACATATTTTTATCACTACCACACACTTCAGCACTAGCAGTGTGAACTCTTTGTGTCTTGCTTTTTGCTCTTATTATATCAAATCTAAGCAGATTTTCTCCAAGTTCACTGGCAGGGAACATCTCCTTAGAGCAGCACATCCCCTCATTATCCAGCTCTCTCAGCTGCTCTCCAGCTCACCAGGAGACCATTTCCTCTCTGCTTTACAACCTCTTTTATGATCCTTGATGGCCTAAGTTTGGGGTTTTTCAGTTTACTTTCTTGCTTGATTCCATCGTGCCGCTTTATAGCACGTCCTCAGCCAGCCTTCCTTAATGACACCAAACCAGGCAAGGAGGCAGAGAATGTGTTTTTCTTTTTCTGTATTACAAAAGGCAGGAGATAACTCATGAACCGAGACCAACTCAACACAAGAAACAGAGAATTGCAGCTGAGTTTCAGCTGGAGGAAGAACTGCCAGGAGGGTCCTAAGATCCCAACACCCATTCCTGTTTGCCAAACCCAGGGCAAAACTCCTCTCCTGCACCTACCTCCCACACCCTGGGGTTTTTGCTCCTCCTCTCTGGAGAACTGAGAAGAATTTCTGTGTTTTTCAGGCTTTCCTGAGGCCACTTATCTGCTTTTTGACTATTACTGGGGTGCAACCCTATTTCTGCTTCCTCATCTCCCGCGTGGCCCTGAAGGCACATGGCATCATGTGAAAGAAAAGCTTTTACACTTGGCTTCTTCTACCCAAGGACACAATGTTCCTGTGCAGCTGAAGTGAGCAGGGCATTGTTTTCCTTGCCAGCAAGGCTGTGTGTGTGCACTGGGGTGTGCATTTACAGCAGCCACCTCTGGGGCAGATGAAATGGAGGCTGCCACTTTGCCTTCCAGACCAGCAATGCTCCACCTTTAACGCGGTGCTTGCACAAGTCTGGCCCCAAAAATGCTCCTTTTTTACAGGGAGTGACTCCAACGCCAATTCAGCCAGGAAGCAGAGCAGGGACTGCCAGCTTCAGAGCTGTCAGCAGAACCTGGAAATGAGGCTGTGAAATCCACGGGCTCTCAACTTTCCCAAACTGGAGACGAGAAAGAGGAACCACCTGCCAGCACAAAGGAGCTTCTGCATTTCCATTTCCTCCCTCCACGGGACACGAGCGGGCACAAGGTGCAAGATGGGTCACCGACCTTCTGCACTCAACACTGCTGAGCCCAGAAGGGCAGGGCAGCACACAGCTGATGCTCACACACTGATAATGTATTCTTATCATTCTAGATGAAGTAGAGACCAGGGGAGCTACTGTGGATTGTGCAGGGGTCTGCAAAGAATGACCAGGTTTGGCTGCTGGTCGTTTCTAGGAAGGGATTCTCATGAGCCACATGCTGGTTCCAAACACCACTCCAGAGCTGGGAGTGACATTCCTTCAGTGTGAGCTCAGCAATGCTATTTGGTGAGAAATTATTACAATTCAAAACAGCCAGAGGTGCCCTAATAACCCAGGGGATAAATCCATACTGCAGAATACACAAGAGAAGCAGAGCAGCGGCAGTCACTGCACATGAAAAAGATAAAATCAATTCATGGTGAAAGGACATAGCTACTCCTGTTTGGCCTAAAGAAAGCAACTCTATTCCACATGAAACAAATTCAGAATGAAGATTCTGTAGGCGTGGTGAATATTTGTGATTTCTCTTAATGAGTATATACAAAATACTGCTTTCAAAAGGAAGGATCCCATTGCAGTTGAGGACACATATTTCTCCTCTCTTTAATAAGGTTATGCAGCAGCTATTGATTCCTGACTACAGTCGAAAGTACAATTAGTGTATTTATAAAAATGTCCTTTTAATCACAGGCGACTTCTATAGCTCCAAGTACCTCACTCAAACTAATAAACATTATTGCTGTGGCCCAGCCAAACCCTCTGGCACCAGCAAAGGGCAGTAGGAAACAAAACCCTGAGGAACTCCTCACTTGGGCAGGAAAGTATCTGAACTGCCCTTCCCTATTTTGTACGGGGTTAATGAGAAGTCTGCATTAAATGCCTCATTTTCAGGAAGCTGGTTCTGGACTGCTGCAGTTCAGCAGGTGAAATCCCAGCTGTGGTTCCTGTGCTGGGCTCAGCAGAGTGGGAATGGGGAGCTCTGCCTGCCAGACAGCTCCCAGGCTCACAGGTGAAGCCCTAGCAGGGAGATATTCCTTCTTAAAAGCAGGTACTGACTGCTGAATAAGGCAAGGATTTTTATTTTGCCTGCTTTGCTCTTCACTTGGGGTTTTAGAAATATGTGATGCACAGCTGGAGAGGCATATGAAGGGATAGAGAGAAATATTAAAGAAAACCATGTATTTTTCCACCCAAAAGCAAACATGGTGCTCAGTGGATTACATTCCTCTCATTTCTTTAAGATAAGAACAGTGTTCAAAGGAAAATCTCCTTCTCTTCTGAGCTATTCAGTCATTTTGAACATGATTACATCCTAAATATCACAGTATTTGCAAAGGATTGGGATCACAGTGATAGGTGGGTAAGGTGCTTTCCTTGCCAACTTTCTATTTACTTCTGTATTTCATGCTCAATATCCTTGGTACAAATAGCTCTATCTCAAGTACAAATGTTTTGATAAAAGAATGGTTTTCGGGCCTTTCACAGAGCATGACAAATGCTGTATCCCTGAGCAGCAGCACCAAGTGATTCCTGGTGCAGCATCTCCTGACTGCCCCACGGAACAGCAGCACCAGCCAGGCTCTGCTGCAAGGAAAACGTTGCCCAATTTGCACTGAAAAAAACCCCAACAGTTTCCTTGCCCATCTCTCCGGGTAGTTGTCTAATGACTGCTTTTAGAGCACTTATGGCTGCAGGTAGTCAATAAGCTGCAGACTTTTTTACAGTTGGCACCCCAAAAATGGTCCTTAGAGCCTGCAGCCCAGGGCACAGTGTCACTCCAGAGCATGGCAGTCCTCCTAAATCATCAAAATGTAAATGAAAGGCAACATTTTCTATAAACATCTGCATCCCAGAGGCCAAAAGGTACTTCCATCATTTTCTGTAAGACCTTCCAAAAATACCACCTCAGACTAACCCACTAGACAGATACATCATGTTAGATGGGTCACCACATCCCTTTAATCAGTGTGTAGTCAATATCCTGTATTATATGAATAACTAATTAGTTTCACAACTTATTTCCACAGATGTCATTGCAAAATCTATCTGAGGAATGTCATCTGCACTTGAGAGAAGGACAAGCATTGTAATTAAGTATTAAGCCATTTCACCAGTGTGAGTCTGCCGTGGAGTGTGAAATGGCTATAATTCACATTTTTAAGACCTCGCATTTATTAGCATCTATTTTCTACTCAAGGTTAGCGGTGTGCTGCCAAGAGAGTTATAAAAAAGCCAAACAAGCTCACTTTTTTGTTATTCAAATGGATACATGTGCACGTCTGACTGTACAGATTGGTCCCACGGATGGGGTTTCTCTCCAGCCCCAGAGGATTTCTGGCTCCCACACCTCTGTGAGCAGCACTCGAAGGTCAGATGGATGCTCTGATTATGGAGCAAGTGACATTCTGCTGTTGAAAGCTAATGACAAACCTGGGCTCAACGCAGCTAGGCAGGATACAGATCTTGTACACAGGAAAGGTATTCAATCTGAGATAACAGCCAGGACTGACGATTAATATCTCCCAGGAAAAGACTCTGTTTGCATTAGGAAACCCCTACAGAATAAATGCAGAGAGAGAATAATGAACCCAGCTGTTGGGGTTTATTCAGGGCCCAGGAAAAGTTAAACTGGCCTCTGTCTGGAGCCATTGCTCCAGTTGCAACTGTGCTGCTTAATTATGTGCAGAAGAAGATGAATCCTGAGTATCTTCCCACATCATTTGGTGCATCAACCAGCAGACAAGAGGGATATGTCCACTGCTCTCTATCCCATAAGCAATGCTGTTTGGCAGCAATTTCCTTTAGAAATCTGCCCTTTCCTTCCCTATTCCCACTCCTGTTCTCACTTGAAGGTCCACCAGCTCTGATGGAATTTGCTGGCTCCTGCAGCCACACGTGCCAGCAGCACAGGGGACAGGGGGGCCTCTGGGAAGACCCCAGCACACACTGCAGGCTGCTTCACCACCAATTCCAGCTGCTTTGCCTTTTTTCCTGACTTTTTTTACTTCAGCAATACACTGTGTCCAAACACCTTCCTGCCAAACCTGCCTCCACCATCTCTTAGTGCTCTGTGAAGAGGATCTGCCTGTGGACAGAAGCCATCAGCAGCACTGGGAACGGGGCAGAGCCATGATTTATCCAGCTGGGATAAGGGAACAGGGCAGAGCCACGATTTATCCAGCTGGGATAAATCAGCACAGCCCCAGCAGCGCCTCTGCCATTTCCCAGCCGTGTGCCTCCTGAGCAGCTCATGCAGATCGAGGCTTCACCTGCTCAAAACAGGGAAGGAAAGGACACCAAGAGCTAAATCCACCCTTCCTGGTGCTGGGTGTGAAAGGGGAAGGCCATTAAGAGAAGGTTTGCAGGGGAAAGGAAAGGGAACAATCATCCCCATCTCCTCCTTTTTGCAATAGAAATATTTTTAACAGATGGAAAGCCCCAGCAATCAACTGCTTCCTTAACTCCAACCCTTATATCCAGTGGGATAAATTTACCTTAATGCACGAAAGAAATCTGTGGAAAGGATGCCTTTGGTTTGGGAGGGCTGTGGCTTGTCTTTTGTAAGAGATAGGCAGCAGATTTGGAGGGATGTCAACAGGACAAAATACTAAAGCAAAGCGGCCGCAAAATCAGTGTGAATTCAGCTCTGGGGAAGTCTCTCCAACAGCAAGAGTTTCAGGAAGCCTTGGCTGCCATGGGGAAATTGTTAACTCAGATGAGGAGTCCTCGATCAGAAAATGAGGTGATGAGGATCTCTGTCATTCTAAAGCAACTCACCAAAGGCCACTGAAATGAGCTTGAAATTTAGAAATCAGGAACCTGGTCTCTCCTTTTAGTTGTACATGAATAGGTTTGTGTTGACTTTAGTGGAGATGGTTGTATTTATTCAACCTGTCTGAAAAGAACTGAAAATCATTATATTTGTTACAATGTGGAAGGTAAAGTTCATCCCAAGGAAAATCTGTTGTCTTTTAAGCTGGTAGGACTACCAAAATTATTGGGATTGCCCTGGTACAACAGAGAAATAAATTGCATCCCAGCTGGTAAATCAATCAGAAAATAACACCAGCTACATACAAGGGTACAGTGGTCATTTCCTCCTTGCTGACACCTCACAGGAATCCACAAGTGTTCACTCTGAACTAAACAGTGTTTCAGTACCACGTATTAGTCTTTACAAATGACTTTCATTTCTCACCAATTACTTCCTCTTTTATACCATTCATTTTTCGCATTTCCTCTAATTTTTCTCCTCTTAATCATTATTAATGTAATGGGTTTTAGACAGAAATATTATTTGTGTTCCTACTTATCTATGGTGCCTTGTGAAACACACCTGAGAGAAACCTTAACTCGGTAAGAATTACCTTTTTTCAAAATGAGTGTTGTTACGTTAGCTCAGCACTGTATTTAAATTGTTTTTTGTTACAATAGGTCTCACTTGGACTATTTGGATAGTTCAGTACTCTACGTGGCAAGGTGGAATTGCACTAATAAAATCAAGCAGCAAGCACATTTCATCTGCCATTTCATGCTTTCAGTGCTTCATAATTAACTTTAGTCAAAAATTACCCCTTTAAGCCCAAGGGATTAATTCTCCCTTAACTATATTTGTGCATTATAGAAAAAAAAAACAGTCATCCCTTGGCTTCCTGGCCTTGGATGAGCGATTTAGTGCATTTTCAGCCTACAATATCTGTGGATGAATTCCAGGTGTGTGCTCACACCTCATGGAGTGAATTTCATGCTGTCTGACTTCTTTTTATTTAACTCTGGGAACAGAAATACCCTGAAGCAGGTTTCCAGGCTGCAGCACGACCTGGACGTTGGTACTTAAGGCAGCTCTGCTCCAACACCATCCCGTCCCCAGCTTCCACCACTTGGCACTTTAACAGCATCCTCCTGATACTTTTTCTTATATTCCATCACGCACCTTTTAATCCTCTCCTCTCAAACTATTTCCTTCTTCCTTATTCACTGGCTGGTCCAGCCTTTATCTCTCACCTCGGAAGAGTGCTGATCTTGTGTTTGATGGACAATTTCTGTTGGCCTCCCTGGCACGTATTTGTTTTTCGGAAGAATGTAAATAGAAAAAGGCAGGTGATTCCTGCCAGTGTCAAGGAGAGGCTCTCAAGGCAGGCTCTTGACAAGTTACTTGGGTGCTACTCAAATAATCCAGTGAGAAAAGGTCATATTGAATGCAACTTTTATACATAAGCAATCACATTACCATATGTCAAAGGCACCAACCTGCTTCAAAAAGCGTCAATGCAGATGAGTACAAATATTTCAATGTCCAAACAAATCTCCCAAGCCCTCCCCCTAAACTATTTTGGGACGAAACCAGATGGCAATGCTAAACATCCCAATTAATTGAAAATAATTTGGATTTGTTTGCTTTCCTTTTTACAGCTTTTGACCAGTTTAGAACCCAACGAACAACAAGAAACACATTCAGGAGTCTACAGCTACTTTAAATAAGTAAAAGCATGAAGAAGTTCACAAAAGTAAATCAAATAATTTGTCAACCATCTCTAGTTTTCAGGTCACTATTAAAGAATATTCTAGAGTCCAGGTAGGAAACATGAGCTGTTAATTACATCCTGCATTAAACACGACATTAATGAGTTTTGTCATTCCCACCACAGTGGACACAGAGCAGGAATGCTTTAGGACACACGAGTCTGTCTGCAGCAAAGTCCAGAGCTGGCTCAAACAAGCACAAAACCAATTCCTGCTGCCTGGTGATGGGTTTAGCATGTTAGGAAAAGGCTGGGCACAAATTCCCACTGGGATTCTCTCCTTCTAAACCACTGCAAAAGTGTTTTAAAAAGGACACTGAGCAAAGAGGATCACCAGGACGGGGAGCACCCTGTAGAGCAGCTGATTTTCCAAGACAGCTGAATTATGAAGACCATTCATCAGCCAAATGGACAAAAGTCTGTTGAGGACAAGTGTCGTGTCACCTGGAGTGTGTCAGTGGTGGTGACACACGGGTGTGACTGAAGGCCTTGGGGAGACAGGAGGAAAACACGGAGCGGAGATGAGTGGCACGTCCTGCCAGGGAATCCGTCTGTCTGTCCAGGAGAGCAGGAAGGGAAGCAGGACATCCATGTGCCCTGACTCCCAGGTGTGACAGGAGCAGCTGTTCTCCTCTCTTTGTGACAGCAGCAGTCGCTGCCACCTCATTTTGAAATCTAGCAAAAGAACAGGAGTGGGCACTGACAAGAGCAAAGGGAGAAATCACCAACAGATCAACATCGTTGGTTTAGGATAAAGATGGAGGCTGGAGGTGCCTGGCAGAACCTGCAGCAGCTGAATGTGCACTTTCCACCTGAGAACTTCAGCCTAAGCAGGAAAGCAAGCACTATTTATTGCAGAAAAAGGTCTTTTAGAGACAAGCCAGCTACCGAGTGTCATTTCACTGATGCTTTGCCAGCGATGTGCGACAGCTCGGGGCCCATCTCATCCAGCCCCATTTCACTGCAGCATCTTTGTAAATAGGCAAAAAGGACACCTTGGGCACACGCTCTGCTATCAAAATAGGAAGGAACCAAAAAATCTCTCCTCAGAGTAAGATTATTTTCACTATTAACTCTGTACTGCCCCCAAAAGGCTCCATTTTACCTAAGAAGCAGCCAGTGATCCAACATGCAGAGAGAGATGGATGGATCTAGGTTTGGGGAGCAACAGAGCATTTATTCTTGGAAAACCTTGCTTTCCCCACACACTGCCACCATTGGCTCTTTTCTTCTCAGGATGCTGCAAAAACATTTATTTTTGCCAAGATAAAGTTGTCAGAAGCACACAAAATATTTTAGGACTCTGTGGGACTTTTTTCCCCCAGGTAAATTCTATTCAATAATTTCCTTAAAAAAAAAAATACAAAAAGCCCAACAGATTTTACAGGATTTTTTTCACCCAGTCCACTGATCTGAAAGGAAATCATTCACCTAATGGCTCTCCACACAAAACAAGTGAAATAACAACATGAATTTAAAGCAGATCAAATATACTGAATCAATCCCTTGCATGGATACTGCCATTAATTCATTTCAATTTCATTTAGCTTAATTTGCTTTGGAACAGAAGCATAGTCAATCAGGTTAAGGCCCTTTTAATTCACATTTTTCCTCTCCAATACGACATCCTGCACTTATTTGCTTTTTTCCCCCCTCCCATTTTAGAAAAGTCTTAAGTAACCACAAACTTGGACCTAAACCTTGCATCTCTCGCACTACTCAAGACCTGGCTTTGTAAATTTTGGAGATGCTATTGGATATTTTAACCACGATCTTGCCTTTTTTTTTTTTTTTTTTTTTAATGAAAATGTCACTAAACACAGGCTGTGCCAGAAAGCCTTTGTCCCCTGGAGGTCACCTAGAAATCCACTTGTTGATGCCTTTGTTTGCTTGGCTTTTCCAGGGAAATGGAGAGCCTTGCCCCACCCCTCCATGCCCTCACATCAGCCCCTGGAGCTGCTCTGCCAGCTGCATGTTACAGTGAGTGAAAACCACATTTCCTCTTTTTTTAAAGGAAGTAGACCCAAACTGGGAAAACCACGAGGCGGGGTTAAAGTCACTGCCTGGAGAAAGAGAACAAACTTTCATAACAAACCCAATCACGCCTCCACTGCTCTTGCTGTCTGACAGATGATCCCCAGAGTGGGAAACTGGAACAATTAGAGGGTTTCCTGGGGGAATCTGAAGGGTAGAGACAGAGCCAAGGGAAGGCAGGTGGGATATTCTTCCTCTTCCCTGGTGACCTAGCTGGGCCATAACTCCCCCAGGTATCAGAGCAGGGAATTCACGAGAGATGCTCTCTCTCACCCCCCTGCATCTGCAGTAAATCTGCAGTGCTCCAGCTCAACTTCAGCTGGCTCAAGATTGCTCCACCCCCAGGACTTCCCAGCAAAGGAGAGTTGGCAACCCAAGATTTAAGGACAAAATGTCCTTCTGCATTTTTAATTTTTTTTTTTAATATTTCCCTCTCTCTCTTTTTCTACGGAGGGATAATTTGAGTATTGAGGCAAACCCCTACAGCACTCTTGATCAGAAGATATCAGGAGATTCAGTCAACAATTTATTAGGCCATATGATTAGTGTCTTTCCAGAGACTAGCCATCTAAGTGAACCTGTAGTGCCACACTTTTTTTTTTAAATTATTTTTAAAAATAAAATAAATATAACACCCAGCCTTAGCTAGAGGGCAGAGCTGGCTCCCAGGAGCTGTGCTGTTTATTCCCCCCTGGCACAATGCTGTCAGCAAGTGGCATCTCTGCAAGTGTCAGCAGTTACACATATGCACAGCTAGGCCCTGGGTAGGACAGGGAGGGTTTGCATTTCTGCAAGACAGATAATACTGGAGAGCATTATCCCTTTGCCTGCTGCTACTCCCTGTGTTCCAGCACAGCCTTCAGTACCTCCCTGCACAACCGGGAAAAGATGACTCTGGTTTTTTTTCTCAAATGCTGAGCCCAGGGTATGCAGAGCACGTTCCAGAGCAGAAATGCTGCTCTCATGGCCTGTGATTGCCTTTAGTTTGATCATATCACACGTAAATATGGCAGGTCCCTTCCCTTCCATGGCATCCTCTCCGTGATGCCTTCCAAAGAGAATCCCCAAGCTCTTATGCAAAAGCAGAAATGATGCCCAGCAGTTAAGCACAACTCCAACAAGGCTCCACTGAGTTACCATTAAACCATATTCCAAAGTTTACCTTAGTTCCTTGAAGGGGTCTGCCCTGACATTGGGAGTTTCTATAGATTTAGGGAACACTGTGCCTTCTGCTCCTGAAATCACAAAACAAAACAGAAGACAAATTGTAAACATTATGAGCTGTTATCAGGGGAGTGATTGTCAAATCATACCTAGGTGCAGTTTATCCCATTGCCTGACCCCATGTCTCTCTTGCACATCCCCAGAAAAGCCAGACCTTGTTCATCTGCAGTGGGTTGCCTTGATCACATGTGGGACTTGCCTGTAAACTGCACTTCTGGCTGGAAAAGCAGCTGCTTGCAACCCGACTTGGGGAGAGTCTGCTGACCCAGCTGATGCAGGGAGCCTGGAGAAGACACCCATTGCTCACCAGGCATCTAATCCAGCGCCACCCCTCCTTAAAGAACCTGGATGCATGTCAGGACATGATTTCTTCTGCTGGGCTCTCAAGGGAGAAAGGCAAATTTTGACTGGATCCCTGCAAACACCTCTCCAGCCAGGCTGTGCTCCTGCCTGGGGGAAAGGAGGGAGGTGCTCTCCTCATGCAGGGCAGCACAAGCAGACTCTGCTCCAGTCCCAGCCTGGCCACCAGTTCGATGTGTGACCCAGAAATCGTTTAACTTCTGCTCATTGCCCCTTCTCTCAGAGACGATGGGGAAGCTGCACTGCCCCATTTGCTGACTGGATTTAGAGCTGTGAACTGCTGGGTACTGTGAACAGCTTGTCTAAGTTCCAGACCACTGCAATCCTCTTCATGGCCACCTGTAGAGCCCAGCTGGGCCATTTCACCCACCCATCCCTGAACTGGGTCCATCTTTTGTGATCAAGCCCTGCTCTCTCTTCTCCAGAAAGCTGTGCTCTCCTCATATCATTGCTGTAAGCCAAAGCCCTGCCACCCTTTGGCAACCCTTTCCACTAAATGTTCTCATTTAAAATGTGCATCTAATCTCACCTAAACTGGTCTCATTTCATCTTTCAGCCACTGAATCTTCTCAAGTCCTCGTGTGCCAACCAGCCTTGCATGAGGAGACTTTAGCTAGACACCGATGGTGAGCTGCCCCCCCCAACCTGCTCTGATTCTCTGAGAAGTTCTGGGCTTTCTGAATCAATCACTGTGAAGCAAATCCTCTGGACTTCTCACTGCTTTTTTCTGAACCTGTTCTACTTTTAAAATACTCTGCTGGAGCACAGGAGTCCCCAGGTGCTGTCACCGACATTCTCTGCTGCAAACATCATGTTCCTGCTCCCACTGAAACTTCCAATTAAAACACAGCTGAGAGTGCTACTAACTGCCTCACACACAGAGTGCACTAGAAATTAATGTTCCTGTTCTCCAATACACAGCTGCCAGCCCAGTGAGCAAGTGTGACCTATATTCTTAAATTTAAACCTGTGGTCTTGCCTTCAGACGCACTGTGAACAATTAGTCACTCATTACCTGCAGTCATCACAGCAATTTCAGTGTCAGCATGCAGACAGCACTGGTGGCGTTTTTTTATTTCTTTAGATTTTAGTTTGATAAAGTTATTGGTGCAAACTACGGATCCTGATGAAAACTTTTACAAGTACAGTCTGAGACCTCTCCTAACACGTGCTATTGTAACTGTTCCCTGTGTGCAGTTTGAAAGTCATCCTTACAGAATAACAGATGTTCTGAGATGGTGCAAAACGTGTCAAGACAACATCCTGCTGTAACTGCTGCTGTAAGTGAGAAACACCTATGGCTTCAGTACGACTACGCTTTCTCTGCACTGAAATAAATTAACTAAGCTGTCCCACTGTGTCAAAGAAAAAAAAATCAGAATGAAAACAAGCACTCTAACATTTATAAAAAAAAGCCCAGCTCCTTCTTAACCCAGAGAAAAACAAAGTAAACTCAAAGATGATAAAAGCAGCCTAAAGTTTGAAGCTTTGTACTTGGGGATTGAAGCTGATCCTATGGCACAGTAGAGATATTTAGCTTTTAACTTTACTATAAGCTTTCATTGTTACAAGTTGTCATAAGCAGCTGTAACTTGCCAGCCATGAAGGTTGTTACTATCAGATCTGTCCTCTCTCAACAGTTTCCAAATGATTGAAATCTCTGCTTTATCCACACGATTGCCTTGGCTCTTGGCTTTGCAATGAAACGTAGCAAAACATCCAGCCTGCACTTATCTGCATAATAGAACAGTGATTTTTGAGGGAAGGAAGATGAGGAGGTGCAGCTGGAGAGATGCACATAGATATTCTTGTAGCCTTTCCACCCACATGGCTTAAACAGTGACTTTATGCTGGGCATTTTAATTCATTTTTAGACACCTTAAGTCGGATACTCAAGCCATGCAAAGCTCCAAATAACTACCTGCCCGTAACCACAAGTGCCTGCAGAATAAGGAGAAACTTTAACTTATTTCTAAACTTGGGGTTCTCCAAGCTTTCATTATTTAGTTTAAATGCAGGAAGCAACTTTGGAAACAAGGTCAGTGAAGACCCCAATGCAGTCATTTCAAGAAAGCTGAAAATAAAAGAGCTGGGTATTCTTTTCCTCCATTTTCTTGTTTTCCCTTCCCTGCACAGTCCTCAAACCCTCTTTTCCCATCTCCCTTACTGCCAGATCCATGAAAAAGTCCCTCATGCACTGCGAACAGGAATGAGATCTCCAAACCCTTCTGGTTCTCTCCTTTGATCTGAATTAGAAGTGAACGCTACCTGCCTTGATAAGGCTTCTTGCCTTGACTGTATAATTCCTTATTATTCTCCTTTAGGAACAGAATCTCCCAAAGGGCCACCTGTCCCTGTCACAGAGCAGGACATCAGCCACGAGGGGATGCTGAGGGACCACGACTGAGACATCCCTCCCTCGACTCTGCCTGTCAGCTGCTGAGGGCCCCCTTGAACTGGCAGGGAAAGTTTATCAGAGACACTGATAAACTTTCCTCACCTCACCTAATCCTCATCCTAAGTGTCCCCCTTTCTGTAGCAGGGGGCTGATGGATGAATTAAACACTCTGGAGGAGTTCTCCCTTCGGTTTCACCCTGCTGCCTGACAATTTCAGTACAGAACCATCCTCTTCTTTCTGTGCTATTCGGAATTTTCTAGACCTCAAACGTGCTCCCTCCCTCCAGCCCCCTCTATTCTGCACTGGAGAGTCTCAGTCTCTGCCTGGGGGATCAGCAGCTCTCAAGGGGAAAAATTGCCTTGGACTAATCCAGCTCCACTGGACATTTGTGTCAAAGTCTGGCTTTTGGCCACCGTGGAAGTCCCCAGCCAGGCTTTGACAGCGTCAGTGTTGGATGGTGTTGAAAGTGAAGGCTGGAGGAAGTGACCTCATTTAGTGGTTTCAGAATCACAGAATCACTTATGTTGGAAAAGACTCTTAGGATCATGGAATCCAACTGTGACTCAAGGCTTTGGCAAAAAAAGGAAGGAAAGTTTGAGGGAAATGTGCTGTTGTCACTGAATTGGGCTATTCTGGCTCTGCTGAGGAAAACTGGGATGTTGTAGAGTGACAAATGATTGAAAATAGGAAGTCCAAGGTCATGTGTTCAGAAAGTAGTAAAAATTTCTTCTGTGTGTTGGAGGCTTCCAAGAGATAATATCCCTGGATAAAAGCTGAATGCTACTCATGATCCACAGCAGTGTGACACAGTCAAAGGGAAAGCAAACGTGACATTAAACTGAAAGGCAAGAAGGAAGTCTAACAGGAACACAAAAAAAACCCCAAACCACATTATTTTAAGAATCATCAGTGAATCCTCGAACCATTGTGTGCCCCCCCTGCTCATCCCCAGTGAGGAGAGTGTACAGAGAGGAAAAACTGTCGTGACTGCACAAACAGGAGAAGTCTGTCCTACAAAAGAAGCCTGGAAGGACTTGGCTTTGAGGCTGAGCAGCATGATGTGCTAAGGAAGGATACTCATGCTGTGAATAAATACATTAGGAGGGTAAATAACACCAAGGGAAAAGAACCACTGGCTCTAAGCCAATGTTTGTATCAGAGCCAGGGCTTATATGAGTGGCAGTAAACTGGTCCTGAGTACATTTGGGAAGGAAAGTGAGGGTTTTCTCGCCAAAAGGGGAGCAGCTTTTCAGTTAGATGGGACAGACTATGACAGATCTGACAAATTCCTGACTGGAAGATCTGGTGTCTCAGAACCAAGGGGCAGTATTTTCAGGACCAGCAATTCCCTTCTAGTCTTGCATTCCTCTAGCCTTATTTTCACTGTCCTCTATCTGAGGAATGATGGGTTTTGGCAAATGGTACTAACAAACAGCTCCAACAGTTCAAGAATCAGCTGCTACAATCTCCCTTTTCAATCAAAGCCTCTCTATCCCTCTTCCCCTTTTACTGAGTATAGAGCAAATGCAACCTGCATCTATTATTGTACAACACAGTTTCTGCTTCCTGAATTATCTGTTATTACAACATTTTCTATCTGCCATGAAAAACGCATAACAAAAAATTTCTATTTCATTGCAAAGTACTGATTTTTTTTTTCATCTATGAGACTCTCTGCTGCTGCTAAGGGTAACTTATGTGCAATCAGCCAAAGACAGAAGAAAACAATAATATCATTAGTATTTAAACACACTGTACTGTACATCCCTAGGCAATAAATTATTCTTTCTCACAGAATTATATCAGAGAGGCTTCTAGTATACTGATTCCCTCTTCTGACACTGTGTTATTTACCACCGATAAATGTTCATAAACAGTTTGACTGAAAAATCCATAAAGTCATTTCAGCTTTATTTTAAGTTCCATTTAATGTCCCTCAAAAATGATTTCATCAATGTGTTTCCATTAGCTGGTTCTCTGCTCAATAACTTAATTCCACACAATCAGTCAGGAACTTATGAAGCCTATGACAGGATCTACCTAAAGTATTTTGAATTGCCATAAAGATTCACTCAAAGAGTGTTTTGTGTTTTTTGGCTTTTTCCCCCCCACTTCCAGTGCATAAGGTGTGGGGTATCAAAGACCCCTGTATGTGTTCACTTCATTCAAGAACAAAAACCAAGAGTCTCATGGCAAGAGAACATTTCCAGTCCAGTTTTAGGGTTTGGAAATGGAGGAGCACAAATGCCCCGAGAAGGAAGCAAATCTCAGCTGGAAGGTGCATCTGAACCAGCAACAGATCCAACCAGAGGAACCCAGGCCTCTACACTTCAGCTCTTCCAGCTGCCTCTTAATTCCCTGCGTGCTGCAGAAGTACCTGAGCTGCATGACACTGTCCTGGCACCTTCCCTGGAGCCAAGGCAAGGCAATCCCTGCTCCCTCTGGCCAGAGCTGGGACCCAGCCATCGTGGCAGGACACGGATCACATCCCACTCCCTCTGCACAAAACCTGCTCTGGACTTCCCCTGCTCTCTGCTGAAAGAGAGAGAGAGAAGAGGAGCTCAAAAGCAATGCAAGGAGAGGTATTTTTAGAGTAATGATTGATGCTCCTGCTGTCAAGGGTAGGTGGCAATCAGCTGAGCAGCTCTTGGGGGTGAGCAGAATGCAGGGAGACATCAGGTTTCCACTCAGGTGCAGATGCACCTGGTTAGCTGCTCCCCACTTCCCTTTTTCTTTCCAGACAACACATTTCTTTCCCACTGTGTATTTTTTTAGGGACAATTCCAGACCTGCAGTACACCTTTAGTGTTGTATATCACTGCTTTCCAATGGCAGTGGGGTCTCAGAGCCCTGGGATGAACCTGGTGATGAACTTGGCCCTAGTGCATCTTCTCTTGAGTGCTCTGCCCTATGCAGGACTGTGCAAATGAGCAGGGAAGGAGGAGGATTTGCTGTGATTTTTTCAAGAGGCAATGTACAGTGTGCTGTTGGTCTCCATAAACTACTTTTATTCTCACTATTATCGATCAGGACACATTCAGCAATTTGCTCCTGAAAACACCCATCTGAGGAGCTTCTCTCCTCTGCAGGTCTCATCAGGATAATATGTGACAGTCTCAGAAACAAACAGATGCCCAGGAAGTAAATCCAATACAACGCAGGTAAAAATTATTTGTGACTGCTTCTTCTAACTCCAAGCTTTAAAAGCCTTATCCATCCTTAATTTATGTTTTTAAATGGGTGAGCATAGTAATTGCTGTTGCTCCCCTTGAATCCCATCAAATCTGAAATCGATAGGAGCTCTATTTCAGGGTCCAATAACAGGCTGGTTAGGTTAAGCCAGTGCATTGAACAAAAGCCATAAAGCTTCATTCACGTTTCTTTCCAGGATTCTATAAAAGTAGCTCATTGCAAAGGTCTGTCTGTCTTCCTTTTTTGTCTAAGTGTTGGGGAGTTGTTCTTTTAAGGGCAATCAAGAAATCCTGAATAATAAGGGCAATAATGGGATTATGTGCAGCATCAACAAAGTGTTTATAATAAAAATGTAATACAATTAAAAAAAAATGGATTCTATTGCTTTTATTACAGATTATTTTTAGCTCTTGGTCTTGGCACTGTATGCACACAGGGAGTGAGCCAAGCCTTAGGCACTGGGCTGTGGCTGAGTTAGGCCAGACAGGAACTCCTTGTGACTCCAGCCCTGCTGGGTGGAGGAGAAACAATTCTCTGACTCAGAGTCCCAAGAAATCAATGGAGCCTGGGTGTTAAGCTGGAAAACTTGCAAAAATGAGATGAGCTGCAAGCTCTGAGATGAGCAAGGGGGTCATTAGTGAGGCATGTGCCTGTAGTCACACCATCCTCAACAGCCTCCCTGCCACGGTCCATTTGTCTGAGGAATATAAAGGGAATAACAGGAGAGAACAGACGGGCTCGCACCCAAACTGGGAACAGACATAGGAAGAAAGGTTGCTACAACTTATGCTGACCTCTAGATATTTCCTTCTTGACTAGTTTTGGGGTCCTTCAACACTTTTCCTGCAGCTCAACAATAGCAATGTCATCACTGAATTCCTTTGAAGCTCTTCCCGGCATTCTCGTGCAAAGGAACTCAGGGGAGCACCTGAAGTGGGAATACACAGTGGAAATTTATCACGGAGAATATTATGTGAGCTTCAAACAGATCAGCTGGGGAAGACACTTAGGAAATAAAATACAAATCTGCCACACTTTTAAACTTGATTTCAGTGTTTGGTAAGTGTACAGTATGTTTCTTTCATAATCCTTGTGACATTTAATCAATATTAATCTGATGGTGGATGATTCTTCTCTTTCCTTAAACAGGATTAAGGGAACACAATCTGAACACACATTTCAGCCTGGACTCGAAGCCTATACACTTTACATAAATGCTATCCTTTCAGCCTGGAATGTACTTTAAGTAAAAGCAAACACAAGAAAAACTCCTCAGTATCTCTCTCTCCCAGCACAGATTCTTCTTGCCAAGAAAAGACAAGTTTGCAATCTGTGTGAGTGGATTTTGAAAAAGGAGAGCAATGTTAGTTGGATTTGCCATTAAAAAGAATGGAAAACAGCATCACACCTTTTGCCCTTAAAGCAGACGAGCTATCAGAAGTATTCATTCAAAAATTGGTAATTTTAATTTCTTCCCTTGCAGAATGGGAGAAACACTTCATTTGAAAGAAAACATCCAAAAATCATATCTCAGCCTCTGGGGAAAAAAAATCCCTAAACCCACCCAATTCAACCAAATCAGGCTTCTTTTCTATAGAGCTTTTTAATTCTCTTTCACTGCTGATTAAGGTTAAACCACTTCGTGACCCCTGACTCCTACACGGATACAGCAACAGCGCTATTCCTAGCTGAGAGCAAAAAAAAGAATCTTCTTGCGACTTTAACCACTGATAGGAAACATATGTTTTTGCCCTCCACTACTCCTTAATTTTGCTAAACATGATTTTTTTCCCATCATCACAGCTCTGCAACGAGCTCAAGGAAGTCTGACGGAGCTGCTCTGCCACGACTGAACGCTACAGACAGTGGAGGCTGTTTCCAGCCTTGCTAGTGCCAGTGCTAAACCCTGGTATCTTCATTTGTCAGCACATTTCCCTGCTCCCCTCGTTTTATTCCCTGTCCCTTTCCTGCAGGACCAACCACTACACGACAGCTTGGCAATTGCTCCAGGACTGCATTAGTGCTGCTGCCTAATTACCTGTGGGCAGTGAGTACTGAGCATTGCAGCTGCTTCCTGGAGAAGTTCATACATCTTCAGCAAAAGGTCAAATGCCCGTCCCAGCCTGGCGAGCAGCTGGCTGGGGCTCGTTCCCTTCTCTGGCTGAGGGCACAGAAGGAGCTCTGAAGCAGCCTCAGCGAGCTGGAGCTCATTTGCTACTGGGTGAACTGGGAAAGTTCAAACTGGCCACAGCCCCAGGCTGATGGTACAGTTTGTTTCCAGAAGCACAGTGAGGTATCCCAAATAAGTTCCCTGTCCTTTAGGTTAAAGGCACCTTCCTCTTCACTGCCCTTGTAAAGGAAAAGGATCAGAGTATTAAAATGTCTCCATTTCCTACGAAACGAGTATTGCAGCACCATCTCTTCTCTGAAAAGGCTACTTACAGACCTGTAGCAAGAACATGTTTTTCAGGGAAGCACCCAAAATCCACACTACAAAGATTCAAGCCTGGCATTTACCCTCAGGCACAAAGCTGCAGCAGACTCAGTGGTGAGACCAGAAAGCTCTGTTTCCTCTCTGGGTCAGGCCTGATTTCAACACTTGGCTACCAGAGTTGTTCCCTCTGCCACAAACACATCAGCAAAATGCCATTTTGAAATCCTAATGGCTGCTGTAAAGGGCAACCATGCATGTCCTGATCCATAAATAATCACTGCTGAAGAAGGGTACATGCTGTAAAAATGGGTGGTAATTCCTGGAAACTGTTAAATTTCTAGCTTACCCCACCCTCTGAAATGACTGATACCAATCAAATACCTTTGTGGATTACTTAATGAAATACAACGACTCTTGCAGTCATTAAAGTTATTCTGCTGTAACTATTGCAGCAAGCAAAAGCTGGAAAGGACATGCCAAGAAGCCACTAAAAGTTTAATGTGGAGGAAATGTGAGCAGAGTCCTCTGACCAGGCTGGCACTGCAGCCACAGTTCTGCAGGGCTGCTCCCAGATCAAGCTGATTCATGGATCCCTGAAAATGTTTGTAGATGTGAAGCTTAAGACAGCTGGGGCAGCTTACACAAATGTGTTAGTTCAGTACGTCCGTATTAAATCCTGCTCTCCTCTTGTCCAAAGGGTTCAAAAGAAGCAAATATCGTTTTAACCCTTCCATGAAAGCCCCAGCACCTCGTGTTCTATACATGCAGAGCAGGTTCCTGCCTCTGCCCCAACAACAGCCCCAACACTGCCATTTAAAAGAGCTCTCTGCAAGACACTCATAGAGTCATGGAATGATTTGGCTTGGAATGGACCTTAAAGATCATCTTGTTCCAACTCCCTTGCCACAGGCAGGGACATCTCCCACTAGACCAGGTCACTCTGAGCTCCATCCAACCTGAACGAGGCATCCACAGCTTCTCTGGGCAACCCATTCCAGTGCCCCACCACACTCACAGTATTCAATTTTTCTAGAATACCTAATCTAAATCGAATCTCTTTCAGTTTAAAGCCATTCCTCTTCCTCCTGCCACTACGTGCTCTTGTAAATAGCCATGCACTCCTGGACTACACTGCTTTTATCATTGGTGTTCCTCCACTAAACCCTCTAAACTCCTTAATAAACAGCTCATAAATAAAATGCTGGAAATGTGCCTTGGATTTAATTACTCCAAACTTATTAATAAATTTGTGATAACCTTTCAACAGCTGATTCCTCTTTCCAGGTGCATTCCCAGGCAGCCAGAAAGAAACTAGAACAAAAAAATGTTCCCAAACTAACAGTCCTGAAAGTCTAACCAGTGGTCAGCATTGACATGGTTCATTGCCCAAAGGGTGTTGGCTGCAGTGGAAAAAAAGCTACAAGGTAGAAATGGAGCTACTGGGTAATTATTTGACAGGAGGGCAGGGAAAGGTTGGTGAGACCAAAGGTACTTTAAAATCAGCCATGGTGCTGGGGAGGGCTGCTGTGCTGGCCTGGGTCACACTGCTCCTGCAGTCTTTATTCTGCGAGATGAAAGGCACCCTACCCCAATCTAAATACAGCTATTTTAGTTTGGGTTTGCCACAGGAGAAGGCTTTAGCCAAATTTTTATCACTAGGCTCCATTAGAAGCAAAGCTTCTGCCACGCTAATCCAAATGTCTGAGAGGCACATTTTCTGGGGAGTGGGAGCAATCCCTGCATTGTTCTGTTATAGAGAAAGGACCCTGTGGGGTTGTGATTAATCCCATCCTTGTTGAAAGCAAAACAGTAATTTGAGCAGTGGTTAAAAAGCTTGGTTGATTTGTAAGGGGACAGCACCCAGCCCATGCAATCCCACCTCCCACACAAACCTCCCTCCACGCTCAAACCCAGGCACTGCCAGACTCCTGCAAGATGCAGGAGTGTGGCTTTTGTGGTTTTATCTCAGCTCACTGCAATGCATGTGGATTCCCATCAACGTTTAGTCTTTAAAAAAAATTGCTTAAATCCATCATAAATATTAAACACCAGAGTATACTGGCAAGTTTCCCTCAAAACAAACTTCAAAAAATAATCTCAAAAAAAAGATGTCAAGGCCTTTGGGAGAACTGACACTGGCATGTCATCAGATGTTGTCTTATAAGGCTAAATTAAGCATCTGACCAGAGTTTAATTTCTGTAAAAACTCATGCTAATTTAAATTGCTTTAGATTTAATTAAAAATGCCTTTCTATAGAGATAATAATGTAACTCTGTTAATTAGTATCAAGTGGCATCTAGAGGGCATATTTAAAAACTAATCTGGAGAATAAATAGAGCTAATTAACAGTCAGAATAATGCTTTATGATTGTCTTTTATTTATAAATGCTATAACGTTCAATAAGCTATTAAATGAAATCGTAATTAATATATATCAAAGTTATTTTTTAATACTCTTTTAGCTAAAGAGCGTTTCCTACGCCCCATTTTTCAGACGGTCTGGACGCGTTTCATTTCTGGAGGGAGGGAGGAGGGGAGAAGGGGCTCTGCTGGATGAGGCAGCAAATACAAATCCAATTAGGAGCAGTTCATTAATCTCCCCTCCAAAGGTCTGTGTTTAGGAGCCCACGGGGCCGGACAGCCCGGCGTGAGCTCGCGTGTCCGTGGGGTTTGCCCAAAGCTCTGCTGACCACAGCAAGGGCTGCTCATCACCCCACACACGCCCCACGGGCAGCACCGTGGGCAGAGAACGGGCAGATTTTGCCTTCAGAAGGGGCAGATTTTGCCTTCAGAAATCCAGAAGCAAAAGCAGAGCCGTGGTTCTGAGGAATGGGAGCGGCTCTGAGGTTTGCTGCGGGATCTTTTAAAAGACCATGAGGTGCTCAGATTCCATGGAGTGAAGCTTGTGGAGGGAAGGGGTGCTAAGAGTGAGAATGTGCTGCCATCCCATCCCATCCCATCCCATCCCATCCCATCCCAGGAGCACACGAGCACTGGCAGAAGACCTCGGAGGAAAAAGGGCCGAGTGGAGTTGTTGTAAGGTTCAGTTTTTATAGGAATTCTTGCAGGCAAGCACGAGCTCCCTCGGAGTTATCTGGACCCAGGCAGTGCTGAGCTCCCAACTGGAGCAAGGCAAAAGGAATTCCTTTGTGTCTGGAAAAGGTTGTGACGATGTTACCAGAGCTCACCACGGCCAGGGGGCTCACAGGGCTCACAGGGCTCAGAGGGCTCACAGGGCTCACAGAGCTGCCCTTCCCCTCAGACAGAAGTTCCTGTCATCCTCCAGTCTCTCCTATGGTGACAGGTTTGACTGGATTCACTATATCATATAAAATCACTGAAGTACTCTAAATTACGCCATACATGAAAAGCAGAGGTGGCCAGCTCTGTCTTTCTGTGTCTTTTAATGCTCATAAATCAGAAACAACTGCCCACAATACAAATCAAATAAAAAGCACTTTCATATGGTAATCTGCACTGTCCGTGCTGCACAGTTTTTTGAAGCACCCTCAAATGCATCGTATGTCCTACTTGCATTTGTTTTTAATCTATAATTCTGTGTATCCTTCCCCTTCTTCATCCCTTGCTAATGTTGAAAAATCTTCTAGATACCCAGAGCAGGGTTCGTTTCAAAACAGGAGAGCCCCTCTTTTCTCAGGACAAGGACTCAGCATCGGTTTGTAGCACAAACTTTCAGGAAAAAAAAACTTTGAAGTCCGTACAAAGAAAAGAGTTATTGTCTCTGGCAAGATTCAAAGCTGGCCACAGGAACTGCTGCTCTGACCTCTGTGGGATGACTTTCATGCCAGGTTGTTGACACACACTTGCCTGTACAACGAGTACGTGTACAGCAATGACAAGAACAAGGTGGAATTATTTACGTGGCATAGATGGGTGTCAGCAGACACATTCCAGCAGCACCTGAGAGCCCAAACACCAGAAGAATGATCAAAGGAATTTGTCTGTGTGCTACGACTCGGACTGGCCTTCAGAGCAGACAAAAACACTGCAAGGAGCACGAACATATGGTATAACACTTCCCAGCATGGCAAACAGCCACGGCAAACACTTTTGGAGATAAAATTAGATTGGGGAAGCAAAGCTGGAGAAAAACAAAGCCAAGTATGAACTCAGAAAGCATTTCAGCTCAAGGTCATCGAAATACTTGCTATGTAACACCACCAGTGGTATCACTCTAGTTTTTCTTTTCTGATAGATCTGCAAAAGTCAAACCAACCTCGAGAAACGCTCAGTTGCAGGTAAAAATGAAAGTGCACTACAGTGATCAGCAGGATTTTTGATGCTGTTTATTCTGGAGACTAAAACAAGGCAGAAACGCAAAACAGCTATCAAAATTAATTCCTGGTTTCTTGAAAGTACAGAGGAACTTAAAAGCAATTTTTTTGTAAGTATGTAATCTGAAAAGGAGTACTTGCAGCTTGTAAGGAAAAGGTTCTGTATGTTTTTTTTTTGAAACCAATGATGTAAATCTCTCTTATTTTAAGGTCTCCAAGAGAACACTTAAAAACTGTTGCCTCCTGACTTCATCTACCCTGCATTAATTGGCTCTGAAGGGTGCAGTGTGAAGGGAGATTTGTTGGAGAACATGGATTGTTACAAATGTCCCCAGCTCTGGTACACAGCAAGAACATTGAATGGGCCTCTTTGAAGTTTTAAGCTAACAAAGATACTCCTAATTTTGTGAATTTCAACATTTATCCTGTAAAGCCCACCTAACTTTTTATAGCTGGTGACTGAACTAGTCCAGTGTGTAACACAAGTGACCTGCAGAGAGCTACACCCAGCCTGTCCACCAACAGGAACCATCTAGAACAGCAGGACATCAGGCAACAAAAAATGTAAAGGGTTGGATACTGAGTCCCATTTACATTATACGTAATATACTATTAAATATCTAGAAGTAATAGTAATAATGATAATGATAATGATAATAATAATAATAATAGTAATAAACAACTATCTGTATCTGTATCTATATCTAATTCCAAGCTCCTTATTGCTCTGTTTTCACAAGAGAAGTAAGGAACAGTTTGGAATGAAAAGATGCATCCAAAAGAAGCCACTACGAAACAGGTATTGGTGCCTCCACAGAGACCAGCAGCACTCTCGTGTGACTAACTGTGAACAACAATGTGCTGTGAAAACATGCCTGACCAAACCCCAGACTAACCAAAGAGCGTGGATTGAACTGGGGAGCACAAAAGTTCAAGTTCCGGACAGTTAATTTCACATAACTATCAAGTAAGTTTAAAAATTTAAAATTGCCACAACTGTTTTGTTTCTCCAATTAAAAAAAAACAACAATCCAAAGGAACAAGAAAGAAAGAACCCCCACACCCCAAACCCAGAGTGCACCCCCAGTTTTCATGAGGAAATAGCAATGTAAAGCCTGGCAGGCAGCACAGCTGGGAGGCAGATCCTCCTGGTGTTTGTTTCAGAATGAAGGAGGAGCTGGTGAAAGTGCTGGGACCAAAACCATGAATCCTGAGGTTTCCCTTTGCACAGTGACTGCAGACAGGGGCACATCCCTGGGGCAATCCCTCACTGTCCTCCATCCCAGATCCAAGAGATAGAAGCTGTTCAGGTTCCAAAACTGGTTTTAAAGCTACTTCACTCAGCCAGACAAACCACTTCCAGGGGAGTTTTTTTCTGGAGGGGAAATAACAAATTGTGCAAGATAAGAAAGCCCTCACATAGAAACTCCTGGCCTTTATCTGCTTGGAGAAGATTCAAAGCCATAAAGACAGCACAAGGTTTTATCTCCAAAAGAAGCTTCCAGCAAATAGGAAGGAAAGTCAGGAAAACTATACTCAAATTGGAAGAGGTTCATATTAAAACTGTGGCTTAATGAACAATCTCTTACCTAGAACTCTCAATCTCTCTGCTCCAACCACCACTTCGTTGTCATCTGCAGAAAACAGCAATTTTCCAGAGAGGGTTTTCACCTCAAATTTTTGGCTGTGTGCTTCCACTGCTTGGGGACCTAAGGGGAAGAAGCTTTACGTTAGGGAAAAGTAGAAGAAAATCACATAGTAGCTTCATACATTCAATAAACCCATTTGCTGTGTAATAATAGCTCCACAAATTGCATCAGAGACAGCAAACAGGGAGGCTTTTTAGATCTTATTAGAAAAGGGCAGTTTTCTACCCGAGTAACAACTGCTCAACTATTTCTACTTACGTTTTTGTTAATGCTTATGTGTGCCATAAACTCACCATTGAACTAGGGACAGCTGGGAAATTTTTCCAAAAAGACCGACCCATATGTGAACAGCAATGAACATTTCCAGCCATGCTTTGAGAGTATGGGTGCAGGTGTAAGAGGCAACAAGAGCTCCTGGGCCCATTTTGCTTGGGCTGATGCTGCTGTGTAAAAGATTCCTGGTTTTCTACCTTTTAAATATATCTGGATTAAAATTCTATCAGTGTCATGCACAGCCCAATTAAAAAAAAAAAAAATATAAACACCAGCACCAGAGCAAATGTTTTGGTTTAGATCCCTTCAATCATGTGCAGGCCAAGAAAAATGGCATCCTCTCACACTGCAGGAAGTTTTAGACAAGCAAAACTTTCCTTCAAAGATCTGATTTCAATTCTGGTGCTCTTCCTGCAGGCTGCAGTGCCCTGCAGTGCTGGAAAGCCTCTGGCAATGCGTTTTGTTGTGGGGTCTGATAAACATCAGCCGCCTGAACAGCGATTCCGTGCAGGTTTGTGGCTCCAAGGCTGCGAAGAGTTACAGAGAGGCTGCCCTGGGTTACTGATCTAGGCCAGACTTTGGACAAATCACCATTCAACAGCCCTGCCAACTCATCTAATAAGCCACAGCCCCCCTGGAATATTATGCTGCAGAAGGCAGGTGATTGGACTTTGCATTAATTCTGGCCATCGTCATGATCAGTCTCATTTCTCAAAAAACAAGAGAAACAACAGTTGAAAGCCAGTATTTTCTTAAAAACTCCATCCCCACGCAGCATTTCCCTGCACAGGCCACCTGTGCTGGCACCTGGACACACAGAATCATGCACGTGGTTTGCACTACAGACAAGCGAGGCCATGCTGAGATCCCTGGAAATACTTAAAAACTTATGCAGCCACACTGAGAAAATCCAGTGCTTTAAATCTGATTTGTGTCTCGCTTATTAACCACCTCCCCACTCATCCTTGCAGCACGCACTACATGGGACCACAGCTTTGCTCCACCGTGAAACCAGAGCTGGTGCTGAATGCATGAAAAGCTCAATAACCAGAGCATCACACTGGGAGGTATCACTGAGTGTGTCCTCCCAACCTCTCGTGGCACAGAGGTGCTTAAGTGAGCCGAACACCCTCTTGAAAATACACGGAGAACCAACAAACTGAAGACCTTCATTCTGAATGTGAGAATCAGGGAGCCTGGGGTTGAATTTATTTCCTTCCTCCAGGCAAGTTTCACACATGCTGCCTAAATAATCGCTCGCTGAAGCTGCGTATTTAATTATTTAATACTGTGACTAAAGGCCAAGATGTTATATAAGCAAAACAAGCAACCCAGTCTCAAATTAGACACATGTTTATGGATTACTGGCTTTGCCACACACCAATACTTCTCAGGGTCCATGCATAAATCTCACTAAATATATCTCTATCTGATATCAAATATATATTATATACCATACATACAGTGCCATATACCTTATATAATGCATTAGGCTCTTTCAACCCAAATTCCTCATGCATTCAGTCAAAGGCTGCTGTGCACTGGGGATTTATGAAACACCCATTTCCCCATCCAACACACTCATGTTTGGGAGCAAAGGGAGCTTTTCATCAGCAGAAGGACCCTAAATTGCAAACTGTTGCCACGGTTGGACTCCAGACTTCCCAAGGTGTCAGGCAAGTTACAAATGTCTTAGGAAAAACCTGTGCTTGTTACAACAGAAGTGTCAGCCTGGCATATGTTCTTGACCCTGATGTCGTACAGCAAACATTTCCAACTCTGGATTGGCTTTCAATTGAAAATGATGGTCTGCACTGCTATCAGACAGCCCCGACCAGTTGCCTCTCCAGCACGGCTTTCAGTCTCTGGCTTTGTTTCTACAAAGTGGAGTGAAATTTTCATTTCTACTCCACAGGACACCCAGGCTCCCCACCCCGTGCGCTGTCTGAAGCCGGGCCAGCATCCCAAAACACCCTCTTTCACCCATCCTCAATCCCTCCCAACAGCCTTTCCCCCCCCTTACCTGTTACAAGGCGAGTGAGGACTTTCGTCTTCTCGTTGAGGATGTTCACGGTCACATTTCTGGCCGACTGGAAGTACAGTGGGTTGCCCTGGAACAAGACCACGAGACCAAGGGTGTGAGATGGGGACAGCTGCCTGGGGCAGCCTGGGTGAGACATCTGGAGCTGTGCCCAGCACTGACCCCGAGGCTGGGGTGCCCCTACCCTGCAGAACTCTTCCTGTCCAGGCTAAACCCAGAGTGGACACCACAGCTCTGTCTGCTTTAGGGGTGGTTGCCCCTGTTGCTGGAATAAGCCAACCAACCCGTTATTTTAAAACGTGCAGGTGATATGGGACCTGACCTAAGCTTCCCAAAGGTGTTTTGGGAGGGTGGTTGACCACAGCAGCGCATTTCAGAGGCAAATCTGCAAAATTACAGCTTCTGATGACTCCAGTGGGTGACAGTGTGTGCCCACCACGTGAGCAAGCCATGCCCAAGGGCTGGGGAGGAGAAAATCTGATTAACATGTGGAGAGTGCCTTAGATCTCAAAGCACTTGTGAACCATCTGGCACATTTCACCACCACGCTGTGGGCTGGGATGCCAGCTTGTGACCACACCCATCCCACCGGGTCTGCAGAACACAAGACACAAAGTTTTCCCCACTTCCCACTTGACCACAGAGAGTTTTACCAATTTCTCATTTTTCTGCTTTGAACGCACCTCCGAGAGAAGAGCCAGAGCAGCTGGTAGCACACAGGAGCCACACAGCGACCTGGCAGCATCCATCACAGGTATTTCTCCTGCAGAGAGAAGCCAGAGAAAACCCACAGCTCCAACCATCTGGCTCCTCCTGCGTGCAAACACAGCCGAGGCACCGGGGAACTCGTGTTTTCCACAGGCAGCCCCAGCCTGCACAGTTGGTTTCTCAGGGGCTATTAGCCACCCACAGCACCAGCACGGGGTGACCCCCAATCAAATCAGCCAAAAATCAAATGTGTGAGGTGGAAATTCACCGCCAGCATCTCTTTGTAATGCCTAAAAGCAGGCAGCTGATCGAATTCATCGACTGGCTGAGACACGGGATAGGCAGAGGAGATAAAACAGCAAGAAAATCAGCAAGAAGTTGAAAAATTTTATGTCAAATGTCTTTTTCCAGCATTTCCAAAATCTTTCCATTAGGAATGAATTATCAGGATGGGGATAGAGAACCGTGTGGGTCAGGCATGTTGTCCTTGTCTCCTGT
Organism: Melanocharis versteri; assembly: GCA_013397845.1. Lineage (NCBI taxonomy): Eukaryota > Metazoa > Chordata > Aves > Passeriformes > Melanocharitidae > Melanocharis > Melanocharis versteri. Next base: position 2,378,105 of record VZTG01004992.1, on the reverse strand, counting down.
ATTTGTAATGAACACAATATTTTAATGGATGCCATTTTTTCTGGATCATGGCAGAAGGACTAAGTTGTCTGCATATAAAATATAACAGGAACACAGAAATAATTCATGGGAGTCCTGTAGTGGACTGGAGTTTCAGGGAACACTCTAGTGATGGAAAAACCATCCCCAGTGGTGCCTGCAGAAAATAAACCTCAAAAAACTAAAAACCAGCCTCACATGCGACCAAATATTCACAGTAATTACATTTGTTGCCTTCACTGTTTTTGCAGCATGTTCCCATGGGATCAGCCCTCCAGCAAGAAAGGGGAAAATGGGGTTTATTTGATCAATTATAACTAGAACATTTTGGCTACATTCAGGATATTTACAACTAAATAAAAATACTAATTAAAAAAAAGAATTCCAGTTAATAATTTCCAGATCTTGGACAAGTTTCAGAAGCTCTTGGTGCCTCTGTCCCCTCATACACTAAATGAGGACAAATCATGCTTCTACACTTCTCCAATGTGTCTGACAGCTTAAGTAATATTGTATATGAAACTGAATTATGATTAGTAATTTAGAAGTAAGGACGAGTGGTAATGACTTGTAATGATTCTCCTCTTCTCTAATTTTTATTTGTGATCTGCTAGAACTTCTAGAAATGAATGCTGATTATTACTATTTTATGGTTAACAGCTCAGAAAGAAAAGATGGCTTCACTTGGATCCCCCAGCTCAGGGACCTGATTTGAACACACCCAGCATCAGCAGTTTACTGCTGCAAATCCACTCCACACTTACAGATAAAGGATATTTTTAAAGGTAGATAGCTACAATTGGATAATGTACAGTCATGGGCGAGACTGTAACTGCTATAAACACGCCATAGGAAGCACAGAAAAGTTTTTTTTTTGACTTGTACTGTTTGAATTTTGCTTATGGAGTTTTCAAGCAGCTGGAGTATTTTGAAAAGGCCAGGAATTCCAAATTCAGGCAGCAAAAATAGTTCAATCCCCATGATTTTGAAAAATCTGTCGCTGCTCTTTGTAATAAGAGATTGTGCTACAGAAGTACCACAAGATAAGCCAGTATAAAAAGTCACAGAAGGAATTGCTCCCAAGAAGACCTACAAGACAAGCTAAGAGCTGGTATCCACCTACAAAAGACTTAAAATACATAATCAGACCTGGAAATGCTTACCCCAGCACAGTCATCTCATTCACTGATTCAGAACTCAGATTCACGCAGCCTTCAAAAAACTAAATTTCCCTAATGGAGGAGTTATGTTTTTATTGGTCTGCAGGGAAAGAACATTGGAAGCACTTAATGCAATGCCTGCTCTCATTTCCATAATTCTTTTTCCATTAAGGAATGAAAAAGAACTGAAAAAATTACTCCCTTTTGCTGAAAATTCTGCAGATTTTCTATCCATCATCTCCTGTTTACAAAGGAAATAACATTGACATCTTTTAAACACTGAACATTAAAAAAATGTTTCCTCTGTTGCAAGCATGGTGATGATGAAGCCAGCTTCTTTCAATCACACTGAACAAAATAATGAAATCATTAAAAGCCAGTTAGGATTTACAACTGAAAAGACAAAGCCTCCCCCTTCTCTTACACTTTCATGTTACCATGACACAAAATGAAGTATTCTGATGCATATGAGCAGGTGGAAATCTAGATCAATATGGCATCAGCACCACAATAAAATAGTTATGTAGTGAAGCAATATTTTCATAAATTGTCATAGCACTTGACAGAGCTGGAGTTAGAAAATCAGCATGCAATAAACAAGCACATCCTTTAAAGACTCTTTGGGCTGGTCAGGTCCTTTCAGCTCACCATGAACCTACTGCTCATCTCTGCAGGAAATCCTGGAGAGTAAATACATCATTCTGCCTCTTCCTCCAGCTCCTCATTAGCAGAGCCAGTGCCTTAAAAATAATTCAAATGTTTGCAGACACGCAATAGCATTTGCCACAGCTACTCAAGACATTAAAGCATTGGACACATGCTGCAGAAGAAAGAATATGAAAAGTGCAAAAATATGTCAAAACTGCATAGCTTGGTTCCTCACCAAGCAGTGAGGTGTCCAGTAAAATACAGAAGACTTCACAAAAGGTAACAACTCACTGTTTGCTAGGTTAAACACATGGCAAAACAAGCCAGAACAGCTCACTAGCTGTCTTTCTTTGGCTCACTTCGGAAGAGATGCTAAAAACTCCCAGATCAGAGACTGAAACAGAAGAAGCCCTTTGACTGACAACCTTAATTTGCAGCTGAAGCAATCCCAACCAGTGCTGTCTTCAGGGAAATTCAATACTTTAACAGATGTCCTTAGACTGTTTTAGGGAATTATTAAAAATATTTGGAAATTCTTTTGAATTTTTACAGGCAATTTAAAAATAATATTTCACAGTCAGCGTGTTTGTAGCTCGGACGGTCAAAAGGAATAGCTTTGAAATGATCCTATGGATTCAAAGACTTCACACAGTAAGTGCCAAGTGAAGCCTGTGGAAATAATGGAAACGGTGAATTTCCTGCAGGCTTGACAAAGTAATGGCAAAAATAAAATCTTAAAGCATAATCTAGGTTGGCAAGGAGCAGTCTGTGGAGAAGTCACTCAGAGCACCATTTTCCTGCCCAACTTCCTGACATTACAGGAAGCAAACACTCCTCTAAGCACAGCTGGACTGTCCAAGGGCAAAAACTTGTTTTCTGTAAAGCAAGCAGCCAGCAAAAGCTCTCCTTCTTCTGGCCTACAGCAGCACTTACCTGCCTGCACCTGAGTACTGTTCCAAGGAGCTGCTGATAGAGGGGAAGTTTTGTGTGGGTAATAAATATATTCCTTTCTTCAAATCCAACCAGTCCAACTACACCAGCAGCTGCATGTGGTAACAGCAACAACAGCAGTGACACTTTCCTGCATCGCATTTTCCACTGGTAGGGACAACTCAGAGCTGAACAAGGTAACACTTCAGCTTTTTCTGGTTTGGAGTAGCAAGAGTTCATCGCCCAATAACTGAGAGACAGAGCAGTAATTTTAGGGCACCTGAAATGTCCTTCATTAAGAATGGCAAACCTCTAATGAAAAGCCACAAAGGCAGCACACCTCTGTAGTTTTTCTTCGAGTAGCCAGCCCCAGAGGAGCCCGAGGACACCACTGTGTGCAGCTCATCAGTGCAGGTGTCAGGCATGTCCCCTGACCCGCCAGGAAAGCTGACCTGGTAACTCTTACTCTGTCACTTTTGGTCAGTTGACACAGACATGCTTAATTTAGTCTTCCTGACCCAGTTTTGCATGTTTCCATACGACCTGCTCCTCTTTCAAAAGGAAGCACCAGGAATACCTCCCTGTGTGACGCTCAACGCGGAGTTTCCCAACCACAAAGGTCTCCAGAACACACTGTGAGCAGAGCCAAAAAACCAGGACCCGTTCCCAAGCGTGCATTTCCTCCCCCAACTCCTGCTTGGAAAAGAGAAGCTCCTTTGGAGCGTGTCTGATGCTGGAAAAGTTCAGTTGCCCCCATAAAATAGAGAGTTGGGAGGAAATTGAGTAAAACCCCTTTAGAATTGATGAGAGATGCTGCAGGAATCAGGCCACCATGCACCTCCTGAAAAGCAGACAGGGAGCACTGGACAGCATCTACCTTTGGCTGTGAAGAAGAAAAACTGGGGAGAATCTAATGAACCCCATCCCTAAGATCCTGCTTGGAACAGCAGCCTGGCCTTCATCTACACCAGCACAAAATCTAGACTTCATGCTAAACTTGCAAGCCAGCCATGACTGTTTCTATTTCAAAAGTAGAATATGACTAAGATCTTCCTCTTTTTTCTGGTCTAGATCCCCACTGCAAGAACAGGATTTTGCCCGAAGCCTCCTGGCACAAAAATTTAAGGCATGTAGCTAAATCCTTAGATGATAGATTGAAAATAGCCCTTAATATGATTTAAACATACTTTTTGTTGTTTAATCACTGAGTCTCTTTTGATCTTGATTTTGTCCTTCAAACAGCTGAACATAATGTACTAAATCCCTTTCTTAGTAAAACTTCTGATTTGACAGTGTAAGCTTTTCATAGCAGAATGAAAGCAAACTGTGAACAGAATTGGTAACAAACAGATTAAAACAAATGCTATAAAATGCTCCAGTATGTGCTAGATGTGTGTCTGAAGATGGCAGTTTTTAGGAGGGAGGCAGTAGGTTCAGTGGAGACGTAACAAAATGTGGTTTGCATCCTCCTCCTCCAGGAAACAAACTTTATCACAAGTGGAATGTGCCCAGGTCATGAAACTTGGGTCAGTGACAGAACTGACACAGCTCTGACCTGCAATGGGCACTCAAAACCAGAAATGCAGCGTCATGAGCTTAGTGTGCTGTGTTACAACTTCTGACACTTTATCAAGCTTTCAACTGCTTAAACAAACAAAAAAAAATCAAGTTCTGTTTTCTATGCAAACAAGGTTCAGCCACCTTCACAGAATGATTCGTTTACAGCACCAGGAAGCTCAGAAAATACTGTGGTCCCACGCAATGGGACAGATTTTAATGGCACAGATAGTGCAGGTCCGAGTTTTCTGTCCAATGCCACAAACCCCTCTCTTTTATGGCACTTCTTGAAGTTCATTTGAATCACAATAGAAACAAAAGAGAAATTTCCTTCTGCTCCATTAAAGCAATTATATCTTCGACTCTTCTTTTTAAAGTGCAAAGAAGGCAGGTCTGTGATGTGAGATCTAAAAGACTGGGTTCTGCTTGTGGAAGGCTACCCAAGGGGGTTTGTATCCTTCAAAGTGATTTATTTCTGGCAATCTAGGGGTTTCTCTCTTTAGAAGAATACCTGTAATAATCTCATGAACAGAGTGTTTTGAGAGAGTGGCTGCTTCTTCAAGATGCCTAATCAGCTACTTTGCAGCTGAGACTCTTCTGAAAATTAAATTACACCGTGTCTGCTGACATTAAAAAACAACACTGAAAAATTTCCAAGGAATTATATCTGCCTTGACTTCTTTGCTGTTCTTTTTTCTTTTTTACTTTGTTGACTTAAAATATAAGGAAAACCACAGGTGATGTGATGAAACCAACAGACATACACATGAAAATAAAATGCAACTGTGCATGTTGGAGTTCTATTCAGTGTCCACGGGGGTGGGAAATCTGGGTTTGTAGCATCTGATCTGCTTTACAAACATCAGGTGTTTGTGACATCTGAAGGCTGCTGCACATTCACAAAACTTTCTCTGTTGGTAGGACTGGACTGATCATTATGGGCTTTGGAAAAAAAGTCTCTGGTGCATTGAAGCAAGCTCAGCTCCAGGAGCCCTCTGCTAAGGCAGGCTCAGGCAGCTGAAATGGAGAGAGCAGCACAACTTGTGAAATGACCAAATAACTCCGAAAATGCTTCAAGCTCTTCACTGCACTCAGAGTTCACCCAAAGGTGACACGCCAGAGTCAATCAAACGTGTGCTGATGATTAACTTGGCATCCCTGGGGAACAGCTCTCCCTTGTACTAACAAAGCCAGGCTCAAGCCACGCCAATGCTCTAAAACAGCATCCTGGGTTCTCAGCACGTTGCTCAGCCCTTCCAGCATAAAATCAACCAAGTATTCTCTAAACATTTCAATTTACTTGGATTCCTCTGCAGAAAAGCCAAGCTGCAGCTGCTGCTCAGTGGCAGCTCACTCCAATCTGATCCTTGTCTACAGGGGGTGTTGGAGCAGTGGGACTGTGGATTTGTGCTAAGTTATATCCTATTTTCTGCCTTGGGCTGTCCTAGTTATGATCAGAGTCCAGTGGTGACAGATCTCCTGCTGAAGTAAACACACTGTAGGTAGGCACAGGAGAGAGGGAGAGAAAAGAAGAGAGCTCTGCTGAGGCTTAAAAATATTCTAAATCATCCAACTCTACAGCTACTCCACTGCTTGTAACTTTTACTCCAGTCAAGCGTGCAGACCTCTGTTCATGTGTTTTCATTTTTATGGCCTTTCTGGTGTCCCTACTGCCTGCCTTAAACATCTTTTAAAACTGCCAGTAAATCATACTCCACTATCTATAAAAGACATGAGAAGACAATACCAAAATTACACAGAACTACTGATTTCTGAGTTACTTTCCCTGACCACCAGCATTACTTGGACCATACTACAACCAGAAAGAATGAAGATCTCAGTCAGTGAGGTGCACACATGTTAAGGAGCACACTCTGATAATACTAAGAAAAGCACAGCAGTATTTTCCAGAAGTCAGATTCAGCAGAGACGCTCGGGCTCTGCAATGCTCACACGTCCTTTCGGGCATTCTGTTACTGCACTGTGTAACGCCAAGTTATATATTCAGGTATTTTTCTCCAGGAAGGCTAATAACGTGGATACCTCTGAACACTGCTTGGAAATTACAGCTTTCCTTTGCTGCATGTCATGGATCGCTTACTTCTTGAATTAGATTATAAATGGCCATGCCAACTTACTGTTACATGTACAGCACAAAACACAGGCGAGCTCCTAGCAGAGGCCCCTGGTGTGACTGAAATTCAGCTGCTGCTAATAAGAAGAAGGGAAAACATTTCCATCTGTCTGGATTGGGGGAAAAGGATTTGTGAGCCTCTGATTCATCTGCATCCATATGCTGGTGTGTAGACAATACTTACGGACACACAGACATATGTGAGGTAGCCAGCAACAGGAACCAAATCAATCACAGATCACAGCATGTGATTTGCCTAATTATGAGTAACACCTCACATTTTTTATCTGTGCAAAAAGCACTCTGTGAGCGAGCAGATGGTGCTGCTGGGGGATGGCACCAGCCTCGACAGTTGCAGATGCAGAGCATTTACACTGCGTGCCGAAAAAATGACACAACACAAGCTGCTTCCTGGGAGAAAGACTCAAATTGAACAAGTGTCACCAAACAAAATACATGTATTTATTGATGTTCTGAACTTATCTGATCCACTCCCTCTCTCCCAATCAAATATATACGTGCAGGCCAGGGAGTGATGCTATCTAGACAGCTTTGAAGTCTCTCAGAAGTGCCACGTGAGCTGCCTAGCACAGAGCAGTGGAGGTGCAGACCAACCTGAGTCTAGTTACAACCTGCAAACCATTTAAATCCACACAAGCAGAATCAATAGGAAGAAGCCCTGCAGAGAAAGCAATTACACTGCAAAAGCAACTGTATTACAGCACGGTGAGGGCTGGGAGGCAGGGTGCAGGCAGCCATCCTCACTTCTGTGATTACCCACTGGAGTTCTCTCCCATGCATCTGGCCTGTGAAATGACAAGGTGCAGCCCAGACATGTTCCTGCAATCAAAGTGTTTCCGTTTCTGGGCTCCTGTCACAATTATAAAGCTCTTCTTTATGAGCCCCCCATCCTTCAGGTTTGCTGTGCTCCATAGGTAAATGCAGGGTTGTACATCAGAAAATATGTTGGAAGGGCACAGTGAACTCTCCTTTTCAACAGCTTCATGGGAGTAATAATCTCATTTCCTGGATCTGCAATTATTTATTCATTGGAAACTGTCCACTTGCCACTGCACAAGACACAAAGAAAGATCATCTGACCATTCCTGGTGATAGAAAATTCAGCTTTTCTATTCCAATTCTTTTATTTGTGGTTTTTCTACATTTTCTTTTTCTTGAGCTGCTGTAAACGCATATTCTGGTGTGACAGGTTGGAAGCAGCTATGAAATGATTGATGAAAACTGTATTTAGGCCTTGTTGTGGGAATATTTACTGTAGAAATATGCTCAGTTAACCCTGGAGGGGAAGGACAGAAAAGGAAAGCTGGGCCTATGACTGTACCTCTGATACCAAAGTGATGTGATCTGCTTTAGTTATGATACAGGGTTGTGGGGTCACGGAAACATTTGCACAAGCTGGTTCTGAATTGCTGAAATCCAGCCACTTTTGTTTCTTCTGCTGAAATGATCGATACCTGGCTTCAAGAAGGATGCTCTGTGGGTCTGCGTGACCAGACAGAGCCTTCATCCCAAGAATAAACAGAGGGGCCAAGCTCTGAGCTGCAGAGCTGGAACGATTCAAGTGTGAGTTAATGTCAGCCAGGAACCATCTCGGAGAGGAAGAACTACAAACCTCCACTGCCTTGGAGAGGCTGAAAGCCCAACAGCCGAGGCAAAAGGGCACTTGGACAGGTAGAATGACAGATGCAGTTAAGTGTGGCACTTGGAATTGGGCTGATCTGGAGGGAAGATCCTAAATCACGCTGGACATTGCCACACTGCACACATGTACCTACAGAGAGAGCACGGCAGCAAAGGTCTGATCAGCAGCACAGCTGCAGGAGCAGGATGTTTGTGCTGAGATTTGGATGTATCTTGTGGCTGCCACTCAACAAACACTCCTGAGTATCTGCTCTGGGGTGAGGAGAGGATAGACAGCAGGGTATTGCTGTGGTACAGGGCCAGTGAGCAAATATACATCCCTAACCAGCTCCACTGGGGAGCTGGGGAGTGGTATTTCAAGAGATGGCAGGCTGGCAGAAAAAGCAGCAGATGCTTTTTCCATGCCTGGAAGAAGACAGGAAAGTTGTTTGGGGAAATGGTGAGTAACAGCAAAAGCAGCCAAAGAGAATGGGATGTGTGAAGGTAAAACAGAGCCCAGGGAGGAATGTAAAAGCCAAGGACCCCGATTACTCTTTGGGCAATCAGCAGGGTGGCTCAGCCTGCCTGGTTGTTTTGAAAAGGCATTTTTCTGCTGGTGTTTTTATTCCTGAAGTTCCTTCCAGGCTCTGGAGGAACAGAACTGATCAGCAAAGACGCCCAACCAGCAGCTCCTACCAGCAAAGGGCACAGGAAGGGTCCTGCCTGCGTGCTCCTGTTTCTTCTGCTTCACCTCAGCTGCACCTCCCAGAGTGCTGCATAAGAGATAATGCTGCACAGAGAAACAAAAAGCCTCCTGCTCTCCCAACTTTGTACCAACATCAAGGCTCATCATTTATAAATAACAGCTGGGAATCTTCACAAAACACAGAGCAAAGGTCAGTTTGCAGCAGGAGTTGGGGTTTTCGAGAGGAAGCAGAATACAGATAAAATATTTTGGCTTGAAGCAACATTAGACGTGCAATCAAAGGTGCTTCTCAAGCCAGCAGCTGTGACAACATGCATGCCACTGCCCTGTGTGGCCTTCACTTCATTTAAAGAGTGAGGGATGTTCTGCAAAAAGCTGGAGAACACAGCTCTGAACACCCAACCACGGAGAGCAGCAGAGGAAACCTGTTCTGGCTCATCCCATCAACTCACTGCTTTCCAACCACGGACACCGAGACCCTAAATCAGCTTCAGCTGACCTTTTACAGCAATTAGTGTGTGTTTGGATTATGGATTATTTGGACATTCACTGGGTGGCTTCACCTGCGTGTAGGACACAACAGTGAATCTTCCTAAAGGGAAATACCAGCTGCTCTAAGGTCATGAAAAGCTGTGCCCACTTCTAACCTGCAAAATACACCTGGAAAAAACAGGATTTTAAGAAAAGTAATGAATTGTTCACACTCTTACTGATCAACCTAATCAAAAGAAAAACAACAGCTTTTGGCTAAAAAACTGAAATCATTTCTGGAGAGTGATGCTTGATCTGTCAGAAAAGTGACCTCTCTCTTTCCCTCAATCAACCCACTGCCTTTAGTTTATCTATTTCTCTGTTTTTCAATATTGATGTCTTACAAAGCTTCTCATTGGAAAAAACACATCTGACTCTTCAGCTGTGCTGCCTTGGGCTGCAGTCCTGTCAGATCACATCCAAGAAGGCTCAGTTTGCACTGGCACTTCAAAAAGAAGGCTTTCCAGGCACTGTGAAGAGCAACACGGATGATTCAGTGAACAGCAGAGCTTCTCCCCAACTCAGCAACCACCCATTCCTGGTGCCACAGCTTTTGCAGCTGCTGCTGGTTTCTCAGCAGAGAAGCAGAACTCAGATGTTCACCAGTTTTGTTCATTAGAGGCCCCATCACAAATCAGCCCCTCGTCTAAATCAAGAGAAAAGCACTGGAATCACACACTGTTTTGCTGAAGGAGAAAAAGGAGCTAGAAGCAGAATATCAAGCTGCAGCTGGAAAGGAAGAGAAAATAAAAAGCCCAGGCCATAAAAGCAATTTTAATTGCCTAGTTCTAGATTACTAATCAAGAACCCAACGAAGTAACCTGCACTGACTAAGATACAGTGAAAATCTTGGCATTTCCTCAACATTTTCATGAACAATGATTTACAAATCATTGCTGAATTTGAAATAAGCTTTAAATAAATCCTTCCCTTGTAGAACATAAATAAGAGTTCTCCAAAGGAAGATGTGTCTCTGTCCTTAGAAGGGATGCTCCTGGGGGAAGCTGGATGACAGCAGCACTGGATGCTCCCTGGGGAACCTCAGAGGGGCAAAAGCAAAAGGAGGCTTTAGCTCTACTCATGCTCAGACAAAAAAATTAAGGCTTGAAAGCGAGGAATCTCCTGCAGTTTTATGTAAGGATGGCAAACCAGGATTGTGCTTGATAGATGAACAAGGAAGAAATACTGTGAGCTGAAGCACTTTAAGTTTTCTTTTTTGTTCTTCCATAGGTTATTCTGTTTCAGAGGGAAGCGAGGAGCAGGCTCCTGCTTGTACTTCACACAACCTGCCTCAGAAAATTGTAAGGCCAGGCTGGAAGCAGGCCTAAAAATCCCACTGGACTCAGAATTACAGCACATCAGGAGGAGATCAATGGACATGTAACATTTTATACTGAAAACCCAGAGTAAATAAAGAAAAAAAGAAACAACACAAAAACAGGCACCATGGAAACGGCTTTCTTTCACCACCCCCCAAGAAGAATAACTTTTTACTGCATCTGCTTTTATAGGAAACATGTTCCAACCAGGCAGATGTTAAAAGCCAAAGAAATGGTACTTTTTCTTTCAAGAGCAGCAAGCTGGTTTTCCCAAGACCCTCAACAAATTTGTCCTAAAAGAAAAGGAGCAAACTTCAAGTTGTTCTTGTTTTTACCTGTGTCCTTCTTTCTCCAAATACAAGATCTGTTATTTAGAAATAAAACAATCCAAGAGGTATAGCAACTGGTAAGTGAAACCTGGAAAATCTGACTTTGCTTTCCTGTCGTAGATCAAAGAACACACGAACTGAGCTGTCTGTAAAACCAGTTCTGTGTGCCTGCACTTACTAATGACAGCACAGCTTGTCTTGTCAACTCCTGCCTTATAAAATACATAACTTTCCTGCCAAAATTGTTTTGATCAGCAGAAGAGTTGCAGAAGCGTTTGCTGTCCTGTGGTAAGAAGACACAAAGCTCTGCTCTTGAGGATTCTTGGAAAAGTGAGAAAAAGATCATTTTTCTTTATAATTGGATCTTCCTATTTGTCTTTCAGTGCTTCCGTTTTCTATTTTCCTCTATCTTCCCTCTACCCAGACCGTATCAAGCTTTATTTCTTTTTCATTTTTAGTATTAAGAGCTTGTTTTTGTTATTTCAGCCTCTCCAAAGCAGCCAGGATCCTGATTGTCAGCAGCAATGTCTAGACATGGTAAATCCTCAAACTCGAAGCCTCTGCACTTCAGAGAGAGAAATGCAGCCCCCAGAGTCACTCATGTTTTCCATGCCCCACTGTCCTCCTTTTCACAGCTGAAATACATGTGATTTCCGGGGTCAGGGCAAAAATGCAGTGCAAAAGCTGAGAGCCCACAGAGCTCACTTTGAGCTGGGATGCCCATCACTCGTTTTTGTTGCCACAGGGTCCAGCTGCAAATGTTTAGAATGAAGAGGAGGTGGGAATCGGATCAGAGCAGCAAAACAAACACATGATCCCAACACTTTCTCTCCTCTCACACAAGCAGCTCAGGCGAGAAATTTCACTTGTCAAAGGGAAAAAGCAAAATACATTGAGAGAGATCGTTTGGGAAATTGTCTGTCTCCTTCACGTTTAGCTCCAGAGCTCTGCTAACTTGTCCACATCAACTCCAAACCCCCTCACAAGAAGGTGAAAACCGCTGACTATAAAGTGCTTATGCATCTTATGGGGTCAGATCCTTCTGCAATGATCATATCACATTTTCTGGACAAAAACTCTCCGCTGATGTCAGGGTAAGAAACCACAAACACGTGGTTCCCAGGGTTAGGTCAGAGGTGTACCCAAAATGCAAATATAAACAAAAGCTGAGGTAGGTAGCCCACTGGGCACAGCTGATTGGCTTTAATAGGTGTTGATTACACTGCTCATATTGCATGAAATTAAAAAGCTTACAAATGTTATGAGCCATTACCCTTCCATTTAAGAGATCTTATGACAAGTTAGCAACATTTAATGAAATCCTTTTTAAAATGCCATAGGCAGTCTCCACGAGATTTTGCTTTGAAATGCAACTTGTGGAGTTATTTCTGAAAGTTTGTTTACATCAGAGCTTCCTTTCTTGCACATCTTTGGGATGCTCTGATTTGGAAGCTGGTGGGATACTTCAGTTCCCTGTTGTGCTCTCAGTGTGGGGCACTCAACACCAGCTCCTTACAGAAACAACAAGGAGCAGGCAAAGCAGAATTTAATTCTGGTGTTATTCAACATAGTCCTTCAGCCAGCCTACAAAATTCCCTGCAAAATTCAAAGCGGAGAGACTTCTGACCAATTTTACTATGAAGGTAAAGGGAAATATTTTCATAGTTGCTGTAAAATTTACTTAACTTCCACCTCTTCAGCACGCTGGAAATATCACAGAGCCACTAACTGCCCCCAAAGCGCTGGGGCAGCCAAGGTTCAGACTGAAGTAGGCTCTCTGGATTTCATTGCTTCAGAATGAAATTTATTATTGGAGAGCATATCAGTTTTATAAATCCCACTGGGCACTCACAGCCTACTGCTGTCCACGGACTCAAATCTGCTTTGGATGGTGATGGCAACAACATCTGTGCATCAGGTGAGGGCGTTTCTGCCAAAATGATGCCTTTTGCAACTTGTTCTTTCACTGCATCCCCTGCTGACTGCCAGCCCTCCTCTCTGCTGATCTCTGTGGGGCAAGCAAGCCTCAAACTGACCCAGCTGAGAGACATCTATAGCCAAAGAACACTGGAATCTAACCCAGCACCAGAGTGGCACCACAAGGAATGATTAACAAACCCCGCAGGGAGGACAGGAGATGGCCAGGCATGGCTGCTGGCTGTGCCATCCACAGCAGCCTCGTTCTTTTTTTTTTATCTTCTGAACCAAAAATCAGCCAAGGAGAACCAAGCCATGAAGATGCAGTCAGAGGAGGTGCTGCAGAAGTCAATCTTGGGTAGTGGGAGGCTTTTCTACCTGAAGCTGAACTGCCAGGAGACCAACATCTCCAGAGCTGGCAGGAGCTCTCACAGGCTCGGATGTATCACACTCTGCAAAGAAGATTCCTCTCTTTGAAGCAGCAGTCCCTAAGGGAACAGTGAAATGCTGGGAGCAGCAGTGGCTGCAGAGGTGGTGGGAGCAGGCAGGGACAGCTGAGTGATGGCAGCGTGGTGAGACAAGCTGCATTTCCTCATTTCCACCCCGTGAAGGTTTCAGTGAACATGCTGAAACCTTTAAGCACTTTGCTCGACCAAATCACCAGGAACTAATTCAATGTCCTTTTATTTCTCTGAGAACTTTGACAAAGGAAGAAAAGGAATTATTTCGTCTTCTCCCTCAAAAAAATAGCAACCTTCTTTCATGCTATCTATCTAAAAGCTACATTTCTACTCCACAGTTTGAGCCTCATAGAAAGTTGCAATTATCTTGCCATCTGCATTCCCTTTTTATCCAAATTAGTATGTTATATTGCTTATAAATATGTATTTATGGCTACGAGGCAGGTATGCCCCACTGCGGGCACATGTCACTGTTTAATCCAAATCCATGGTTTATTGTTTTGCAGGGTGTATTTTTAGCTTGGAGGCAGGTAGACCTGCAGAGCAAATAATACAAAAGAATACGGCCATTACAGAAGTGCTTCTGTGCTTTCAAATTATAGCACTCTTATTCCAGAACTGAACATAGTGAGATGAGTACACTGGCAAAATAATTATTTATCACTCTTAAAAGCTGCCTTTAAAATTTCTATCATTCAAATACTGGCTGGGGAGAATGTAAAGGACAGAGAAGCATATTTTATGCACTCGCTGGTCTAGTTTTTATGCTGATGAGAACTTACTAAACACCAGTAAAGGGAATAGCAGTTATCAGCCCTAATTCACAACTGTGAATTTTTCAGGCCAAACAGATGCCCTTGCAGAATCCCAGCCAAGTGTTAATGACAGCCCAAGTCCTCCTTCCACTGGAGTCACCAGTTATTTTGCATGGCTTCAAACGAGGGCAGGTTTGCTGAAACGATCTGAGCAAGCACGGTGCTCTCAGAGAGACACTCCCTGCCACACTGAGTAGGACAGGGACCTCTAACATCCCCAAAAGAAAGGAAAATAACAAAAAGACACAGTCCTTTACCTCAGGCTTTTTTTTCTTTGATGTACAGGATTTTTCTTTTAAACTCTTTTTTTTCTAGCTGATTAAAAATAACATGAAGCCGACCTTTGACATGAAACCAGCTACATACACTAAGAGATCTCTTTATAAAGACACTCGAAAATCTCCTCAAAATCTGTTCAGAGAATTTTGCCATGCCCTATACCTGTGCAACAGCAGACCTTGGAGCTCCCCCAGGCAGAAAGGTTGGTGCCCACATTTAGTTCTGTGTTCCCAGACCCATCAATAGGAGAGTCTGCAAGAGAGCTGAAGGGACAGGACCCCAGCCAAGTGCTTTTTACTGAGGCAAAGTCAAAGTTGTCAGGCAAATCCATATTCTTGTCCTTAAAAGCGTTCAGTGTAAGAAAAATAAAGCCCAGGTGTAAACATTTACAAACGGAGTTTATTTTTTTTCCTATCTGTGCACTTGAAACGAACATTGAAAGGGCAAACCCATCCTAATCCTATCATGGCAATGTCTTTCTCTGCTTCCTAAAGCTGAGATTATCATCTCATTGGTTGTCAGACAGCTCCTGAGAGAAGTAATTCACTGGATTTTCCTGTGTAATCACAGCACAGGATTTTATTTCTGTTGTTATCGGGATGGAAAATGCACACAGCTTGTTCTGTGTCGTGCCCCTTTCAAGTTACTTCCAGATCTGGATGTGCCAAGCTTCAAAACCCCCCAACTGTACTAAGAAAAGCTAAATCTGGGATAACTCTAAATTGCAAGCAACTTGCTTCTTAGCAGCTCATCTCAACATAGGCAGGAAAATTTCCAGTTTTAAATTTCTATTCCAATTAAGGCAATGAAGACTGAAGTCCCCTAAACTGTTGCCACTACTTTCCAGGACATAAAATTAACGATTTCTACTGCTGTGTACAACTTTCAGTCAAAGTTGGTCTGATTTATAAACAAGCAGATGGTTCACACGATAGTCCACAATAAATTACAACAGTTAGAAAGACAGCTACATTTTGAGAGTGACAGTGCAGCTGAGCTACAGATGGGTTTATAGATGACCCTTCCAATTTTTAATAATCTTCATAATTTATCTGCAGGTAAAGAATTGTGAGAATTCCTAATGCACTTCCTTGACTAAGTACAAATCACTTTTATTTACACAGGCAATACTTCATGGTCCAGTTATCTTCTTAATTAAAGGCAGCAAGATGCTCATGTTCCATGCAAGTGGCATGGAGAACACTGCTCAGTGTGCAATACGTTCAGCTGAGAGTTCAGGATGCTCTGAACACTCCAGGAAAAGGGAACACATCCATCTCTTTTCTTCAAAAGAAGGCTACAAGGGTGAAAACACTGCTACCACCACTTCATTAACCTCCAGACAAACTTCAGGTTTGTAAAATAACAAGGTTACATTTTTTTGCAAGCTCTGATGCCGAAAACAGGCTCCTGACCCACACTACACAGCCAGTACTACTGAGCCAGGACTAGGATGGGAAACAGCAGGAACAGAGACCCTCACCTCTATATAAAATCAGAGAGATTTGGGGGGTCACTTGAGTGGGTGAAGGTAAAAGAAAGCAAATCTTGGGGGTGTCAGATACAGAAAGAAACTGCTGCTGGAAGCAGCTTTAAGAAGTCAGTTCATGTCAGTGATTTCTCTGTCCTGAGACTGAACCACATCCATCCAATCCTTGTGCTAAAATTTGGAATTGCAGTTGCAATGAGAAGCACATCGAAGTGCAGCTCCTCTGTCTGTGAGGTGATGAAGGGAGCAGGACCTACCAGGGCTCTGTAAGGCACAAACTACAGAAGCTCAGAGGTTCCCACCCAGCCAATCTCCTGGGATGACATTTGAGGGCTTTTCCTCCTCTCCAACCCTTGATCTTCCCTTCCAGCCAAATCAATTTGAAAAAGAAATCCACTTTTAAGTGGAAATCCAAAACTGTCATTAAAACAGAAGGCAGAGCTCCTAGGAAAGCAAGTCTGTGTGTAATTTTAATTACCAGCTTCCTGGGATTCAAGAGATGCAGCAGAGCAGAAGAGGCACCAGTGACAAATTCAGGCTTTCAAGAATAATCACAATTCTCATTTTGGAGATATTTTGGCAGAGATTGCCCAGCTCTGCATGCAGCTCTGCAGCACATGGGGGAGCAGCACCACAGAAACACACGAGTGGGAAAACCCAGAGGTCATGGGACTGCAGCCACTTAGACAAAAAGTGTTTTTTCCCTGCCCTTTCCAGGCAGCAGCAATGCTCCTTCATCCACTACACAGAACAATACTGAAGTTAAATTTGTTGAGTTTATAAAAAATTTAAAAATCAAATTCTTCTATAAATAACCAGCATCTAAAAGTCTTTGGAGTTTATATGAAACCATTATTTATTACTGTACACAACTCTTAGGTTGTTTAATTAAACACATGAAAAATTGTATATGTCAGAGTGTTTCTGGGATGCTCTTTACTATGTTATTTGTCATATTTGTTTCTGTTACTCTTCACATATTTAAAGCTGCATTATGCACTGCTGAAAACCCAGAGAAGATCACTCTAGAATTAGTATGGATGCTCATCTGTTAATGAGCACTGAGTTTGGCACTTTATTTTAACAATGTTCATCAGGTTCAGGAACTGCTACCACGCTTCCCTCCAAGACAACACTGGGTCATACTACTGCTCTTTAAAAAGATCGAGTGTTGATTATTTAACAATATTTTTAAATATTCTGTAACTATAAGCCTTAGATTGACTGCAACCCTTTCATTTGCTTTCAAGAGGCCAAACTCACAGCACAGGAAAGCAGAGGTTGTCTGAACACAGTAAGATCTCTCCTGTTACCCCCAGCCCAAAAATAATTCCAGGGTTACCACGAGCAACCTGAAAGCCAGCACAGGCTATTCCAGTTTGTGCCAGGAGTCAGAGGAACAATATGCATGGCTTGTGTGACTGCCTGGTTCATACAGTTTCCAGGACCCATCTACTGAAGGCAGCAGGGCTGCTCCAGCTCCCCAGACTGCAGATCAGAGCTGCTGGCTGGCAGCTGGATCCTCCCCCAGCTAACAGCAAAAATAACCCTGGCTGGGGGATAAAGCAAGGAACACACCTCACACTTCTTGTTCCTTGCATTCAGTAATCTGTCAATGGTGTGGAAATTACTTTCACAGCCTCAGGAAAGGGACACCTTTTGCACCCCCTGACGTATTAAAATGTAGATCAATATGATAATATGAAAACAGTAAACTCCCCAGTAGCAAGAAGTAGTTCTCACTTCTCTTAGCAATCAAATATTATTTCCATCAATGTAACTAGAGAAAAAGAAATGTAGGTAGCAATTTGTCAGTCTATTTATCAAAGCAACTGCTGCACCTGGTTCCCACATATTTTATATTAAAAGGTGAATGACATGTAAGGTTTTACAGGTTCAGTTTTAATTCAGGGCTGAAAGCTTTTACAGATATGAAGGTTTTCTTATTAAGTTTTCTTCCTGAATGATAATGCTTGTTCAAATCAATTCCTAGCCATCTCACAGAGGTTACAACCTTCAATAATTAAATGTGGTATCGTACTGGCTGTTTTGTTCATTATGCTCCAATTTCTACAAGAGCACTGAAATGCTAAGATAAGAGGATGTTAAGTTGATTTAATTAGCTATCTGCCATTGTTATCAAAAGGGAAGGTTGGTATCTGATTCAAATTAACACTTTAGATCAGGAAACAAGACAAATGGTAACTTCTGACATGGATCCTGGAAACTCTGTAGTAGTTTCAGTTATTTTAAAGCTGCTCAGGACATACAGGATTGCATTAGAAAGAGCAAAAGTCACCAAGAGCCAACGAAGTGCTGCTATGAAAATGTTATTTCAATCACACTTGGGTTCTTTCTCATTTCCAGTAGTTAACATTCTTGCCACTTTTGTCAAGCAGTCACTCTGAGCAGCACTGAATTTTAACTACACATAATTTTAAACCAACATGAAATAGGACTGAGCACAGAATATGGGTTCATTGTGCTAATCAACAACAGATCAGGCCCTTGTGCCAAGGCATCACCTCTCTGCTATCCAGAAAAGCTGGAATTGGTTAAAAAAGAGCTGGAATTCAGAACTGCCAGCCATCCCTCTGCCTCGGAAATAACAGTTCCTTCAGCTGAGGGTAGTTTAGGATTTATCTCAGAAGGAAGCAGAAAGACAGTGTAAACTTCAGGGGTTCTGGAAGAGTTTTAGCTGTGGCTTACCCAAACCAGAGCCGTGGGTACCGACTCTGGAACTGCCCAGAGCAGACAGTGTCCAGGTGAAGGCATCAAAGGGCGCCCACTGCCTCGCTCCCCAAACTGCAGCTGCACAGAGAGGCCGATGGCCAAAGCAATTTATCCACTAACCACGTCATCCTGCCACTCCGTGGTTCCTTTCTGGTGGGGCTACAGAAACACGCTTACTCCTTTCCCAAAAACTTACTGGTCTTGATCGGATTTCTTTGGCGTAGAGAGGTTTCAAGAATTCTGAATCTCCTTCAAGCTTCAGACCCTTTTCTGTGATCCTCAGGTTCCCCATTCCATCCTGAAAGACAGGCAAAGAGAGAAAACCCTATTAGTTACAATTACTAAATTCACCAGGCTGCCAATAGCTGCTTTTTTTTCCATTGAAGATAACTTGTATAGCACTGGGAGGCACTAGAGAATGCAATTACTTGTGTTATCCTTGTAGCTCGGTTTCTGTGGCAAAAAAAAATTCTATTCAGAACTATCTGCAATGCCCCCCAGTAAACCATTTACACAGATGAAAGATGTTCCTTTAAGCTAAGTCATTCTCTACTCACAGAGAGGCAGTGATGCTCTGTGTTAACAGGAAACTATTCACTGTAATATTCACTGCCTGCCTGTATAATATAATAATATACCTGCTCATTCATAGCAAATCCCTGTGAAGAATGTGTGATTAATATCTGTACAGATCCACTGGCACAGAGCAGAACTGTACCAAAATATATTTCACCTCTGGCACGTGAAAGTTCTAACTTTTATTAAGATGAGGGATTTAGCTTCATTTAGGCTATAATTGCTTAGAAAGGGTGTGTAAGAAACACAGTGTGATTAGGGAATTGCACAGGTACCTCTATAATCAAAACCACATCAAATGTAAGGTATTATTTCTAAGATTCAGTGTGATTGTCGAAGTTTGCAAGGATTGAGTTAAAGTGTTTTTTTCTGAGAAAAAGATGGTTTGAGGGATACCTTTTAGCAAAAAACTGACTGAAATCAGCAGGATTGGAGAGTAACACTAGCACCTCTGTGCCTAACTCACAGCTGTTTTGGGGATTTTATAGGAAGGGGGAATGCACTTGTGTAGAAGCCATAAGAAGATCAAGAGGAGACCAGGAAAATCCAGGAAAACCACGCGTATTTGGATATAAATCTAGCATGCTTCCCAATCCAGCTGCAAAAATGAAACTCCGTCTGTCTACTTCCTCTTCCTCCCACTGCACCTCCAGCCCCAGACGAGGAATCAGTGTCCCTCCAAGAGAGTGGGGATCTAACCCAGACAGATTCCCACGAACTGCTGCCAAAAGGCCAGGATTTGGAGGGATGAAAATCAGAGACATCGCACGGCTCAGCAGCGACCCTGGTCACCTGCCAGAGGTTCTCCCGTTCCAAGAAGTGCCATTCCCAGGTAGCTCCCTGCCAAGGCAGGATGGTTCTTGCCAGAGCCTGGTGTCTTATGAACAAAGGTGATGCTGGTTGATAAAGTGACTGCTGTCATCTCATTTTGAACTGAAGGCTGTGAGCAAATTTGAGAGACAGATGCTGGAAATGCTACTGAGATGGGTCATAAAATGCCACTCCCCACATTTGTTGGCCTTAGGTGGAAAATATTGGCCTATGAATTCTGGGCTGGTGGTGGCACAGAAGGGGTTCATTTATCTCAAGCAAAAGGATGGAGGAGAATGAGTGAAATATGATTATGCACCAAAAAGCCCAGATTACATTTTGATAGCAGTGTGCTTTGCGATTTGAGCGAGCAGGAATTATTACAGCTATCTGCAGACCCTCACACGTTTTGGGCTGCTAAAAAAATCTCTACAATTTTTTTTTTTCCCCCAAAATAGATTATCTCAGTAAGGTTACAAGCCCTGAGGGCTTTCACACAGCAGTGTCTTCTCTGGTTTTATTAAGAAAAGCTGCAGGTCAGGCAAGCTGCTGTGTGCCCCAGCTGGCTGCAAGAAGGACCATCTCTGTGGATATGCAATGCTGACCCCTCCAGGGCTTGCTCCTCAGCTGAAGTGGAGCAATACTTTCCCAGTAACATGGATTTAGGGATAAAAAGGAACTCGTCGAGCCACCACTGAAGCTGTGGCAAACCAGCAATTTCAATGGCTCACAACTGTGTTCTGTTGTGAGATACAGATCCAGAACTCCACTCTGCTCCTCTCTTGCATGTTTCTCTCTCTCCTTCACTCCGTCTCCTAAGTGTGGTCCAAAGAATTTTTACATATAAAAAATGGATATATGGGACATTCAGCTGGCAGCCAGCAGGCCCTACACATCCCAAAAGAGGTATCAGGCCTATGGGACAATGTACTACAACCAAAATATCAAGGACACATTTGATTAATCAAAGTAGGTGTACCCTCTTACAAACCCACTGGACTGGAGAAAGAGATTCCCCATGCTTTTTTCTCAATCTTTGATCCTTCTCCACCTCCAACCCCCACTCACCTTTCCCTCCTCCTGCAGCTCCCAGAAGTGATAAAAGCTGTGCCCACCACACATCCTCTCCTGCCTTCCCTGATGTTTGGGAGTGGATCGATGCTCAGCACTGACTTACCACAATTAACTCTCCCCTGCTCATGTTTCTCGTGATTAAAGCTGACAGCTTTTTGTGGTGACAGTCTGGGTCAGCAGGTGAAAAAACAAGCAAAGGTTGTACCCTGAGTTTAACGAGGATCTTGGCCTCTTATCATACAATCACTATAAAATGATATTCCTCTATTATCTCCCATTAGGAAAAAAAAGAAGAAGCTCACAGGATTATATAGAGGTCCCAAAATACAGATACATTAGAGAGAAATCATTGTTAGAAGGACTACTTCACATGTTGTTTTGGATAAAGTATCCTCATCCTCCCTAAATTATATGGTTTAATAACAAATAAATGTCATATTCTGCTACAGAGAATAGATATGAAAGTTCCTATGAAATTTCATGGACTGTGACCTATAAAATGTAGCAGAAAACTGCCGAGAGGGACAAAGACCAAGATGTTTTATTAAACATTGTGTCTGTGACTGGTATATATCCTTATCTGCCACTCTTCTGCTTGTGAATAAGGAGAAGTATTGATTATTTGATACTCTGCCATCTGAAAATCATTGTTTCTCTCCTTTTTATTAATAGACTCCTCAGCAGAGTGAATGACTTTATAGTGCAGGCACAAGCCAGGTTTGTGGGAGCTCCCAGGGGGCAAGCTCCAAATAGGAGGCACAGAGTTGGGAACTTTCTGTCACCACCTGCTTTGAATTTTTCTGCTTTTTGGGAGGGCATGGCAAAAACTTTCACATCAATTACATCATTTATGCCCTCTCTCTTTTTATGCAGCACCTTGTACTGGTCAGGCATAAAAATTTATGTGCTATTGCTGACTGCTCTGGGTTGAAAGGGGATAGCAATCATGAATAACATAAATGTCATTTTGGTGATGCTGAATGAAAAAGGAATTTTGGGTTTTAGTAGCTTGAGAAACAGCTTATTTTTACAGCCAATTATGAATGATGGTATTACTGTTAGGAGAAGAGCTCAGCACTGGTGTCTGATCACCAAAGCCCCTCTCTGCCTTCTGGTTGGCAATGTGGCCACACAAGTGGCTAAAGCCCAGCTTGTGCTTGTTTTAATTTTTAACAGTTCTAGTTACTTTAGTTTTTTTTTTCTTTTAAATTGCAAGGCTGGTAGCGGGGAGATCCAGCTAACAGAATACGAAAAACCAGCCACCCTAACCAGAGACATGTAACTGCTGTAGTAAAGGCTTTAAACTGGGAGAGAGTAGTCTTAAATTAGATATCAGGAAGAAATGCTTCCCTGAGGGGCTGCTGAGGCCCTGGCACAGGGTGCCCAGAGAAGCTGTGGCTGCTCCATCCCTGGAAGTGTCCAAGGCCAGGCTGGATGGGGCTTGGATCAGCCTGGGATGGTGGAAAGTGTCCCTGCCCTGGCAGGAGGTGGAACGGGATGGACTTTAGGGTCGCTCCCAACCTGAACTTTTTCATAATTCTACAGTAAATACCTGGAATTGGTCCTGGCTGCTCTGATCAGGATGGATTCCACACAGGGACAGGGGGACTTCTCAGTGCTGTCTCATTCATGGGCAGCTTTATTAGACAAGGCTGGGCTCATGCTGCAGCTTAACCTCAAGAACCAAGGTGATGGTGACACACACTCGCTGTGTCCCTCGGTGCCAGGATCCTTTGTCCTTTACAAACAAGAAATGCAGCCTCAAACTCTTCTGTGCTCTCTGTTCTCCTGGCATTTCCGAACAGAGAGGCAAATTTGCTGTTGACTGAGGTCTTTCTAAGGATTTTAAGGACACTGGTGACGGGTGACAGATTGCTCCAGCTGTCTGCTGGCCACCACCAGCTCCAGTGGGTGTTTCCCACTGGTTTTCCCTGCACATCCATCCCTTTCCAGTTTTCAGGAGGAGAATGGTCGGCAAGGTTTGTCTCTGCACAGCAGGTAAGCATTTATTTTTTTTGCTAGGAATAAACTGAAGTTATGTTCGGCAATGTCCTGTGGGAGAGAATTATCTTTGGAGACTGCTCGTGTCAGATGGCTGAAACACCTGATTATCGTTGCTTGTATTATTGATTGCTGTGCTCTGCATTGCTTCCAGATATGTGCAAGTTATTACACAGCTCAATACATCCAAAGTTAGGAAAAAACCCCTCAGCAAAGGCAAATGACCTGGTTTTTTCTTCCCCTCCTGGGAAGATATCTGTGCTGTCCTTTTCTCTCTGACTTGACATTAAATGTTTCCAGATTCCAGGTACAGAACACATCATTGCCAGTTCTTCACAGCCTCAAACTTGTTCTAATTGCATCTGCCCTCCCTCCTTCTCCTCACTTTCTTCAGCTAATTCATCATCTTAATAAGGATCCCAGTATCCAGCTGTGGATCAGCAGCAATATTTTCCTATGGAAGCCACCTACCAGCAGCACCAGTCCTATAAAGTTAAATCTGGTTACACAGCTTGGCCCAGAGCAACATGGGAAAGGAGGTAATGTGTGAAAACCTCTTCCTCTGGCATAAGACCTTGCTTTGAGACCTCATGTACGGACTCAGGTTTGTGTGGACAGCAGAAGAATCAAGCACATGCAGCATTACCCAGCATATATTATCCATCATATCCCTGTGTGCACAGATCCAGGATTATGCTGTGAATTGCACTGTGAGGTCTCATGTCCACGACTGCCACCTCTTCCTCTCCTTCTTGACCTCAGATGTCCCTGTCTGATGCCTTCCTGGGAGCATTTGCCTCTAAAGGGGATAGGCACAGGGCAGGAAAAGCTGAGCTGAGACCTCAGGGGGTGAAGGAAGCTGACCCCGAGTGCCCTGGATCACTGTGGGACAGAGTATATCCTTCTCCATGAAAGGAGGGAGACACTGGTGAAGCACAGCTAAAATTCTGCAGCTATGGGGTGCACTAAAACAACATTATAAATGGCAAGAGTAGCAATCAGCTAACTCGCTGCTCCCTGCAGAAGGCTCCATCCAGAACCCCGGAGGAGACACCTCTAAATAATCCCTGGTGCTGCAGCCATCAGTCATAGGAGACATGGATCTGAATGAACACAGACCAGCTGTGGGAGTCACCCACTGGGAAAAGACCTCTGGAAGCTGATGTTGAAGCTGTATGAGCTCTGTAGGCACTTTTAGCTCCTTCCACAGGCATGAAGTTATTTGTGACAGCTACAGGAAAGTCAGGCGGTTTCCAGCTTGTGAAGGAATTTTTTGCGAGTGGAGGAAATTGCCTGCAGACCGTGATGGTTAATGTAAATTTCAACCCAAACAAAGCCCTCGCAAAGCTCAGAGCCCTTCCTTTCCAGCGGTAACTCCTGGTTTTGTGAGCTTCTCTGCTTGACTGCAGAAATAGAGGCAGCAAATGAGAAGAGAGGATACAATGAGGAGAGTGCAAGAACTGAGAGGACATCCCAGCCACAGCAATGAGATCTGACACAAAACATCTTGGCTCCATCCCCATCAGGCTGCCAGGATCAGGAATGGCATTAGGGATGATTTCCATGTGCACATTCCCACAGCACCCCTCCCCTCTGCCTGTTCCTTCCACACTGACCAGGTGCTCCCCAGAGCCAACACCATTTCTGAGGAAAGATACTCAAAGAGCCCCGTGAAGCTCACGTGGAAGGGAAAAGACACTGATAAATTTGCTTGAGTGGAAATTAAGGAGAAAAGTCCTAATGAGCAGGAAGCACAGGCTCAAATGTGGTTTTCCAATTACTGTTTCAAGTAAGTTACAACCGACCAAAGCAACTAAATCTCACCTGTTGAAACAATTCCAAACTAGTGTTGGAACAATTTCTAAACAAATCCTTCAGCCAGAGCCTGAAGCAAGCTCAGCTGTGGATTTACTGCGTAGTGCTGGAATTGCTCTAGGCAGGAGGTGTTTCCAAAGCAAAGTGCTAGTGAGTTTATTCAAAGTATGGCCAGGTGTGGCACCACAAACCCAGGATTTCTGTGAATTAAGCCACCCCATCTGAGAGTACATTTTGTAGGGAAAAAGATTAGCAGAGCTTCTGGGGAAATGATTATGAATCCCAGCATTGTTACTACAACTCAACCATCATATTCAGAATTCCTCTCTAGGGTAATAATTTCCCTTTCCACTGGTACAGCAGGGAAGAGATGGAAACTTGGTTTTCACTCCTCCAACTCCTTGTTACAGAGCACTTTGGCACTGCAGCATTATCAAATGAGCCATGCTCTCTTGAGCACTTTTCCGCTTTTTTTCTCCAACACAAATAGTAAGGTTTCAAATCTTACCATCGACATATATTCCAAATGTGTCCCTGGAATTCTCCATCTTTTTTAGTCTAGCTCATCACCATAATTATGCTAACTAAAAGCGAAAAGTCCCATCCTGCAGAAATTTGTGCTCACTCAGAAACTAGAAAAAAAAGATTTTTATGCTCCTAGGAACAAGAAGTCTTCCAGTGCAGTGATTTAATAATAAAATCAGCACAGAAACTTACTGATGCAGAGGGTGCAGAGACAGTTCTTAGAAATTATGGCCAAATGCTCCTTAACTATGATAATCTGTCAATCACCAAATGAGGGATGGAACAAACACTTCTTTTTTCAGACTATAAAGATCTTGGACACAAAGTCCTCTGTGGCATTGCTGCTCCAAGTTACACCAAGGCTGATTGGACTCACTCGTCTTTATAGTGCTGGAAGAAGTTTCCAGGGTGAAGAAGGAATCATTTTTTTTTTCCCTTTATCTTAGTGGATCCTTTTTGTGTTCTGTCCTTACACTCTGAAGTAAGATTTTTCTGAATAATACAGCATTTAGCAGTTCCCCCTAGCAGCACTGCAGCTGCAGATTAAGGCCTGACAGCGCGAGGAGGGAAGTACCAGGACTCCTGTGGCGTGTCTGAAGGTGAGCTCTCAGAAACGGGGCCAATTATTGGGTCATTTCTGTCAGATGTGAACATGCCAAAACAACTCAGGGGCATTAATTAGAGCACAACACCAGGTCTGGGCAAAGAAATGAGGCCCATGCAGACACGCTGTGGTTTCCCATCCAAGATCCACACCGACCCCCAAGGGAGCTCAAAGCCCAGGTGAAGAGACCCAGCAGGGCTGTGACCACTCTCACAGTCCCATCCCTAAGGGACACTGCATGATCCCATCCCAGCAGATGGATTTCCAGGCTGTGGGGACCCTGGGTGGAGCTGCACTGACCTTCCCAGACCCCAAACCTGTGTGAGAAACTCGCTGCTCTGGCAGCCCCAGCCTCCAAAGGGGGGTAATCGTGATGTGAATGTCTATTTTCAGTTGCTCCACGATTATCTCCCCTGTTCCCAAAAGATCAGAGAAAGCAGGGTGGGCAGGGAGGAGTATTTTAAACACCCCTCAATGAATCACTTCTGAGCCCCCCATTCAGGCAATATCAGGCATTTAGCTGATGAGATAACTTGGAGATAATCACCCCATGCTACAGGGTCAGTCAGGGGAGAGAAAATGGCAAAAGGGTCCATCTAGAACCCAAATCACTCCCTGGAAGTGCTTCTTGCCCACTGCTGGGGGTTAAGGCACCCCCAAGGTGACTTAGGTAACTTTTCTGGTTGCCTAGAGATTGCTGCAATAAACCTGGAGCTCGGTGCAAAGCGCACTAAAAGTGCAACAGGACTCAAAAAGAAAACAAAGAGGTTGCCAGGCAAACCAATAAACAGATGTAATGAAGTAAAGTATACTTAAAAAATGTGATTCTAATTAAATCCACATACAGTGACTTCAGGGATTATTTTAATGATTTCTTCTTTTTTTTAAGTTTTTTTAATCAAGACTCATACTTTCAATAAAAAGATAGGAGATGGAGCACGTTCAATTTATTTGCACAGGTAGGTAAAGGAAATTTCCTTTAAAATCAAATTCTCTTTTTCAAGAGGAATCCATAGTCTCACGGTTAAGAAACTGCCCTCATGGCCAGAGAACCACCACTGCATTTTTATAGCTGTATTTGTCACAAAAAAACTATTATTTTGCTCTTTCACTATCAGAATATACAGATAAATAATTTAAACTCTCTTCCAGACTTATCTACAGTGTGTCTATGATGTTGTTTTTAGCAAGGGAGGCTCTGGGGACGGCAGAGAAACGAGAGAACTGAAAATGCTGCTCCCTGAGAGGCTGAAATAAGGATATTGCTTCTATTGCTTTTTGAACAATTGCCAGTGAATAACTATTCATAGAGGAAAATACATCAGTATGTTTAGGGTCCCCCACCACCACAAATGGCGGGCAAAGAATGAGACCTGATCCTACAGAGTGCAGATATTGATTTCAGAGAGCTCCATCAATTTACACCCACCTGGTGCCTGGCCCTGGAGCAGCAGGAGGAGATCATTGATTGAAGGAATGGTTTGGGTTGGAAGGGATCCTAAAGATCATCTCATTTCAGCTCCCCCTAGACCAGGTTTCCCTCGAAGGGGAAACTGAGGCACAAAGTCAGGCATCCACCAACAGTCACACGAGAGAACTGTGCCAAGGGAAGCACAACCAAGGTTTGTCTCTCACACCCTGTTGTGTGACAGCGCTGCAGCTGAGAAACTATAAATATCCTGCTCACGAGAAACAACAGGTTAATTTTAGCAACTTTCAAATGCCAGTAATTCAGTACTTTCTCATCTCCCTGCAGTTTGCATTCCTCTGCCTCCTTGCCAGAAGGTGCATTATGCTTAACGCTCCTTGTCTTCTTCACAGCTTTCTAATGCACATTCAGAAGTGTTTACCAGACTAAAATCAATGATGATTAAACAGCAAGGGACCCAGGAACTTGCTGGCCATCAACCCAAATCCAGAAGCCTCTTGCAAGACAGCACTTTCTGATGTAATATCCAAAATTATCATCATGGTGGTTTATACATTTGCAAAGCAACACTCAGATTGTTTTCCCACTGTTTACTTTCTGAGGAAAATAAAGGCAATAAGGTATTTTTTTTTGTATCCAGAACTCATGCGTGGGGTGCTTTTAATTTCAAATTATTTATTGAGTGGGTGCTTACTGACTGAGTCATAGGGGACTTTCGCCAGATGCCAAGAGATTCTCTTGGAATTCAGGAGAACAATATTACGTGTGTGAAAGTCAGGTGGTTGCCTGAAATAGCCAAAAATCACATGCAAAAATATACAGCTGGCATCAGCAAGTGACAACAGAGCAAGAGACAGCAGCTTTTTAAAATACTTTTTTTAAACAGAGGGCCTTAAAGCCACAGGGAGGTGATTGCTCTTACTGTGCTTTGGCCTTTAGAGAGCACAGCTCTGTGTGCCCCTTCATTGCAGAAATATGCTTTCTTTGGGGATATTAGCATTTCCTCCTCACCCTTCTCCCTTTTGAAACATGACACCAGCAGAAACAAATGCAGTGACTCACAGCCTGCACAGTTAGTTATTAATTTATCCACTGTGCACAACCTCACCTCAGCTTTAAAAATCTTTTTCACCAGCACCAAGACTATTTAAATCACAAAAATCTTTTGAAATGAATATGAAGTGCCTCAGATCTGGATTTCCTTTATGGTGAAACACCTTTGAACGTTCCTGCAGGCCAAATGCTGCTCCTGGGCAGAGCCTTGCACCAACACCCTCCTGAGTCAGAAGTGATGCTCCCTCCCCTCCAGCCTGGCAGGATGAGCAAGGGCGAGCAGAGCACGTGATGCCAGCGATTTAAACATGTTGTGTTCTCCAGTGGGTGTCTGCAAGCTTTGGCAGAAGCTCCCTGGGACCTCTGCAAAGAAAATAAACGAACCAGCACAGGAGGAGGAGGCAGCCCTGGCAGGGAGCAGCTGCCCAGTCCCACAGGACAGCCCCGGTGCTTGGCATGCTTGCAGGCAGGGAGATGGGAGACAGCATCGGGCTAAGTTAAAAAATGTTAAATTAACAGTACAACAATGAACTTGGTGAAATGTTTCTGGTCAGCCAGTGCTGCTGGCTGGGAGGTCACTGGGATGCTCCTCCACACAGCTCTCTGCAGGCAGAGCAGGGCTGGCTCAGAGGCAGCAAGAGGTGATCCAGCTCTTCATCATGTTCCAGTCAGAGCTCTGGGGGTAACCTAGAGTTTTCTTACAGCTTTTTGGCTGTTTTGGCAGCCTGTGCTTGTTACTGCCTGGATAAGGTATTTCTTTCCAAAAATAAGGACCTCTGGGGGATAACGACACACGATCACCAACCGCTGCACTTGGTGAGGGACCAAAAATGCTGGAGAAGGAACTTTTTATCCATGAAAAGAACGAAAAGCACAAAGCCAAACACGCCGAGGCTTGTATTTAATTGCATAAAATACCCATAAAATAATTTCCCTTTGGCTGTCCTTTGGTGAGCATGCAGACCTTGCCTGCAGCCTGCCTGAAGCCACAAGATTTGAGTCCCTCTGTGCACATCTGCAGCTCTGCCCAGGACACGGCGGTGACAGCGGGGCTGGAGCTCTGCACCTCTGTCACCTCCTCCCCTTCCCATCCACCTGAATCCCAAACAACATTTTTCTCTCTTGTTTCGGTTTTCCTCGCTGACCTACCTGACAGCGTTAGTGAATTTAATCTCAAAACACTCCGGGATAGAGGGCAAAAAATATTTTTCCCAGGCTACCGATAAAGAACGGAGTTTCAGGGAGCTTAAATGGCGCAACGGGACATTTTGGTGACCAGAGGAAATTTAGAACCCAATGATAAATTTGGGATATTAATGTAAGAATAAAGTCGAACTGCTGGAAGCAATATCTTATTGACAAAACTGCTGGAAAGCTGCAAAGGTAATAAACCAGGAATTGAGATGGATTACTGAGGATATGCTTTTGAATGTATTACTCAATGCCAGCTGTCGGATACCTCGTGAAGTCCTTCCATGCTTGGGTAAAATACTGCACCTATAAATATCTTTCCTGAATGGGACTATTAATTAGAGTAACTGTGCTAAATGTGGTCAGAGACTTGTTATCGAGGCAGAAGTACTAGTGCAAGTGTTAATTATTGTAATTGGTTTTTTTCCAGTCTGTCTTTGTTGACACTGTGAAAAATGTATAGTTTATAGCTATGGCTATGGCTACATATCACGGCTCTTTTCTCACTCAGGGTTTTTTAAAGAAAAAAAATCCATTTTCTTCCTTTCAGTTATTGGTGGGGCCTTGGCAACCAGTGTAATACACCGCATATCTTTAGGAAATCATCAAAAAATATCTAAAATTTGGAATAAATATCCAACATGGGGAATGGAACCAGCTCCCCAGCATGCATTCCTATGGGATGCTTTCTGCTTTATCAAACAATTTCTAAGCTATAAAATGTCTGATAAAAATTTCTTACTTTAACTGGTGTTCTAAGTTTCTGTAGGCTGTAGGAGACATTCCTGAGAAAACCATGTTTATTCCTGTAATGCTCAGAGATTATGTCTTAATGTTTATTCCCAACATTTGTTACCAAATGCAAGTGGCAAATGCTGCAGGTCAAAATGTTGCACGACTTTGTTAGAAGTCCTAGGATTTCTTAAAAATGAAAGAGATTTCCTAAATACTGTGCATTCCTATTAAAAACATTACTGAAGTATTTCCTCATGGTCAGCAGCATCCTTTCCAAAATAAAAGATAAAAAAAAAAGAAGAAAAACCCCCACAATTCTTATAAAGTGGCAGTGGAAGTCTTTGTAACTTGAAAGGCTTTTTTAAAGAATAAGCTTGAAAAGATCTGTTTCAGAGCTGAAAGTCCTCTGTATACAACTTAAGGATAGTTTGAGGTATTTTGGGCAGAATTTTAATTTTTGTGAAACGATGAAAGAACCAAAGGAATATCTCAAAAGGCAGACTCTACTGAAGGAAAACAAACATTCAAACACTAATTATATAGACACAGGGAGTATTTCTGCTACTCAAAAAAATAAACAGAAAGAAAATTGGGATTCAGCTGCAACTCATTAACAACCTGCACTTTCAAAGCTTATTGATGTGTCTAGGGCAAATATTTCATAGAAATATTGGAAAAAAATGACAGTAAAGCTATGCAAAGCCAAAAATATAATCTCTCTGACTCAAACCATCCCTCATTCAGCATTTCTCTGACCTCAATATCTTTTTTGTCTCAGCTTGTTCAAGTCTTCCATATCCACTATGAAATTCTGCACGAGTTTATTAAAGTCCTGCTAAAGGGTTTCTGTTTTAACTTTCATCCTCCTCTATCACAACCATGAGAGAAGAGAATCTTATGTAATTTAAGACAATAATAGCTTCCCTTGTTAAATATCAGACTAAGTATTTCTGGAAAAGCGTTGGAAAGTAACATCGGTAAATAGAGAAAATAGCAGGGTATAAAACTCTTATTAGTAATTAATTTGTCTCTTTCAAGACAGCTCCCTGAATGATGTGCAGGTAGCTGAAATGAAACACATTAATTGCGTTCATTTATCGCAGAGTTTAATTTGGAACCTTTGCCTTTGTGTTTTTTAAACGAGTTAAAGTCCCAAAGAGAACCCTTCAACAAAACTTTGCCACCTCTGAACTACTTTGTTTACTCTGACTGAAAGAGGAATCTGCTAAATGATTTTTTTTCCACACCATAATTCGTGGATCGAGAGGAACAGAGTCCAAACTTCTGGACTTTCGGATGGATCCTTCCAGCTGGAACTTGACCTGGAAGCTCTGCAGAGGGGTGGAATGGAGAGATGGTCATCTCATGGACCATTTTCTCACCCTCCCCACAGCCACACGGGGCTCTCAGGCTCTCCAGGATGGATTTGGACACATCCCAAGGGCTTGGGCAGCTGGCACTGGGTGCTGCAGCCCAGTGTTCTGCCAGTCCAACGTGGCACACGCGTGGCCATGGCCAGTGTCCCCCAGACACCCCCGGGGTGCAGGAGCTGCCAGAGGCACCACTGGAGCTCCCTCAGTGCCACACTTCACCGAGCTCTGGACAAGTGACCGCGTGGCTCCCTGCACAAAACTGCTCAGCACAACACTACAAATTCACCCACGCGAGCTGTTTCACGTCCTGCAGGTCCCCTGTCATCGTTTCATCACCTGCTGCCCTTCTCCTGTGGAACCACACTTTACTTTAAAAAGGCTATGAA
This sequence comes from Melanocharis versteri, assembly GCA_013397845.1. NCBI lineage: Eukaryota > Metazoa > Chordata > Aves > Passeriformes > Melanocharitidae > Melanocharis > Melanocharis versteri. The sequence goes on along the minus strand of VZTG01004992.1, from coordinate 2,345,866 downwards.
GAGCAAATGCAGCTGCAGCTGAACTTACAAACCCAGCCTGCAGGTGCACCAGACTTTCAGAGGAACCTTGCAGCAGTTTCTCATTTACACTGAATGAACTGAGCTCCTCTTTGCTATATCATCAAAAGTAATTTCTTTGCCTGCATAGTATCTAATTTTTAAAATGTCTCTTTTTTTCTGCTGGATCTTACGCTGGCTTTCTAAAGAATTTCTTGTTTGTTGGAGTAAGGCAGAGATTCCTAAATCACTGAAAAATACAGTCTTGTTTACTTAACTTTTGGATAATGCAAACAACTTACATATACATTTACTTCCAAAATTTTCCTCTGGCTATTGAATTTGTACATTATTAGTGTCTTGCTAAGCTCTCTATAAATCTTTCAAAAAGAGTCACTTAAATCTGTGAGCTCTCCATGTTTTGGCTCCTAGCAGCATTTGGGACTGCATTCAAATATTTATGTTCTTCAAGTTCCAAGAAACATCTTATCTGTCCCTATAATCACCCAAGGAATTTTGCATAAAACAGCCTTTTATTTTCAGAACACAAAGAAAGCATTTGGCGATCAGTTTCTCTTCCAGCTGATAGATGCAGACCCTGGTTCAGTGCTCAGCTGCTGCCTGTATCCAAATATTCACCTCTGGAAGAAGCTGACATGGAAAAGGGGAGCACGGGCATGGCACTGCTGAAATAGCCTTTCTCCTCCCCAATGCATGAGATTTTGATGAAAGCCAGTCTCCAATTTAGCTCAATTAGTTCTCTAATGCAACATGAATTCCACCTCATAGACTTCAAACTCCTGTTGATTGCTCACGTTGTTTTAAAGACCCGCAGTTAACAAAAGCTCGTGCCATGGTTAATAGGGGCAATATCTTTAACTGGCGTAGCCATGAAACATCAGCAGCTGTCCTGGCATTACCTACAGAGTGTCCTTCACTTGGAATGCGAGTAGAGATGAATGTCTGTTAATTCAAATTAATTAATGGCCTTTTGTACCCTGGTGTGGACGTTCAGGAGATGCTTGTTCAGCAAAACAAACGGGCGTGTGTTTAACTGTGGTTCATTCCGGGCTGATCCATTAACTGTTGTGTGTCTTCCCAAGAATGCACGTTCATTAACTCTAGTTAATTGCTATTCAATTACCTTGAGTTATAATATGTCCCTAACCACCAGTGCAGACAGACCCCCTGCAGGTTTCATGTACTTCAGCCATTAATTAAGCCGTACCGTGTATTGTTGGTAACTGACTACATCTAGTTTTGAAATAATAACTTCACAGCTACGCTTAAACTGTTTCCTATTAGGATTTTTTCAAGTCTCCTATATAGGGTAATTGTAGTGATAACATTTCTTCCTTGCAATAAAGCACACTTGGTTATTATTATTACTGCACTTGGCCAAAGATGTTCCGTGTCATCATTTTTTTTTTATATAACCCATTTATTAAGATGGAAAGAATGGCTTATATTTGACCTGACTATCTCAGAATGATACTCATATGATGACAGACGTTTCGTAAATTTTAGGAGCTTTTCACTTCATTTTCAAATGTTTTTAAGATTTTTTTCAACAGCCTTTTAGTAGCAATTTCAAACCAGTACCTTACCATTTCATGTTTCCATATTTATAGCTCCTGCAAACAGAAAGGCAGCATAGCCAAAGCCCTTCTTTTCACAAACTACAGCAATTTGATAAAACAATAGCGAGGAATAATTGACAAAGACCTCGGACAGTCATCACAGCAAGAAACTAAACCTTTTTAATAATACAGCACAGAAGTGAACTAGTAATATGCTAGCATCCCTCTCCAACACTGAAGTTATTTAAGAGAAATAAAGAAATCGATACCTTCAGAATATTTGAAAAGAAGACAGAAGTTAAGGCCTTAGGGTGCAACTTCATACAAAAAAAGAACTAATGTAAAATTTTCTTTTTATTTAACATAAACTCCACATTAAAGGTAAGAAAAAAAGAGTTAGAGCTAAGACCGAAGACAAAGCTGTAGCAATAAATGTTTTTAAAACTGGTAAATGCCATTCGAATATATTTCCACTCAGCATTTCTTCCTTAAGCTAATGGAGCCCTTCCTGGGTACCTCTATCAGACGAAAAATGAATCATTGAGAACTTTTAAAGTTGTTACATCCAACAAGCCCTCTAAAGCTTCTGCTGTGAGCTGGGGATGGGAGGAGGGATCCCATCCCCGCAGCTCCCCATCCAACATTCACCCCACGAAGAGATCTCTGCCCCAGAGGGGAATTTTATCACACCATCAACAAAGCAAAGATATCATAAGCACCCATTCCCTCCTAATGTTCTTTAGCCCATGCCAAGAGAGAAGCTTTGCAAATTTTGAAAACTTGTTAAAGTTTTCAACTTCTAAACAAGTGAAACTGGGTTTTGGATGTGTGTGTGTGGATGCCCACCCAACTGCTGCCAGAGCAGCTTGCAGCTCTCCCAGTTATGGTCCTTGGCAACCTGAAGAAAAAAATAAAATTATGGTTTGGGTGTCCCCTGTGTTAACTGGGAGCAGAGGTGGCACTATTGTCTCTGAACTCACCTCAGCAGACCAATGCTGCCCTGGTGGGCAACAGGAGTAAAAGAGACAGACAAAAACAACAGAAGGATAAATGAAGCATTAAAATAGGCAGCTTTTCTGGGAGTGTATTTAAAACAAAACATACATAAAAGTAGCAGCACATTCCTTTGTTTCTGAGACACAGAATCGTAAGATCAGTTGCTCTGATAACAGCCATTAAACCATGGAAAAACGAACTGCCTGCTTCTGCTCACCGGAGTGCCAGAAACCAGAAGGAAAACACGGCTCTTCCCTCCCCTGGGCCACATTGCAGGGAAGATGTAGAGAACTGGGCTCAGCAACGTGGTGAAGACACTCGTGCAGGGGATGATCCTGGATGCTGCAAATGGGCTCCAGCCTCTGCAGGGCATTGCTGCAGCGAGTACAGAGACACTTCACCGAGCTCCAGGGGCTGGAGGAGTCCTGACGCACAGATCGGGGATGAGCACCAGCCGTGAAGGCCGTGTTTAATCCTTTACATCCTCTACTTCCCATTGCCACCGATCTCAGGAGTCCCTTTTGCCAACACACTTCCTTCCCCTCTGCTCCTCGCCGGCGCAGTGATGGATTGTGGCAGCTCCCGTGCCAGGAGGAAGAGCCAAGGCGAGGAGCGGCCGCAGCAGGGCTGGGCTGAGCTGCAGGACACGTGCCTGGCACTCTCAAAGCAGCCAAAAAGCACCAGCAGCTCTCAGTGGATCTAACACAACGCTCCCACCACCAGCAGTTCTTGCCGATCTCCAATATCAGCAGAAAAGAAGGGGAACATTTCCAGCCCTACAGGGCCAACGAGCACCCTCTGTGCTCCGTGAGAGCACCTTAGGGAGCTGGTGCTAAGTGACACCTGCCTCCTGAAAATCTCTTCAGTGTCTCTGAGCCCCTAAAACAGAAAGGAAACCCCAATCCCCTCTGCCAGAGCCCCAAAGCCGTGCAGTACATCCTCCCTCACAGTGTAGGAGACCCCTCAGGGCAGCTCCCAGGGGAACAGATTTCCATCCTCGTCCCCCAGGTGAGACAGTGGGAATTGTCCCAACGACACAGACCCGGCTCCGCACGCAACACGTGGCATGGAGGTGAACCTGCAAAGCATCAGGAGCTACAGCCAAGTCCACAAAATATTTCAGGTGCCTTTAGCTGAAACACAAGCAATTAGCTAATATTCTCTTTCTCAAAATGATTCTTATGAATCTGGAAAGGACTACATGCCACGGTTGGTTCGAAGCATCAGTATATTTCACTATACGAGGCAAGAACCCAGTTTGCCTTCCTCCAGACATCTCTCCAGGACTGCTTTGCCCACATGTCCCAATTACATGGGCTCTGTTAACACCTCATGGTACAGCTGCATCATTTACTCATAAGCATTAAAAAAAAAAAAATTACATTTCCAAAGTCACACATGCTGTTGATTCATTTATCCCAAATTAAAAAGCTTCATCTTCATCTCTCTTTCCCAAATTTAACTTTCAGCATTTTAATTGTTTCTTCCTTCATTGTTAGATCAGTATCAATCATCATCTTCAGTTACCAGAACTTGAACGTTCCTGAAAATTATGTTAAATTTAGATGCTAATGAAAACTGTTTATGCTGGTTAACCACAGAAATGAAACCTCTATTGCAATCCATAAAAACTGTTAGTTATGACAAGAAACTTTAATTTCTACCTCAATCTCCTTTCTACCATCTGCTCTCCTAGAAGACCAATCCCAGAAAACATGGACTAAACAAACAAACAAACAAACAATCAAAAAAGTAATTGTTAACTTGCCTTCACAGCACAACAGACACTAAAAGAATTAAAATAGTCCCATTAACCATTACACTGAAAATTATGATATAAAGCAAAGTAATCCATGAATGCCAGCACGTTCTAATATTCCTCCTCTCCAGAAATTTTCCCAACCAACCAACCAACCAACCAACCAACCAACCAACCAACCAACCACACATTCTACACAGAAATAAATAATTGACCCATAACACCCACTGAACACTCTCCATCCTCTCGGAAGGAATAAGATAAAAGACTTCCAGCCATTAAAAGAAATAGAACAAATACAACCTACCACAGTAATAGGTGATAATTATTCTTTCATCTAAAGCACTACACAGTTAATGATATATAATTACTGAAAATATTTACATTTCAAATATTATTTGCGCTGCCCAATCCCTCAGAATTGGCTGTGTGAAACACTGAGACTGCTCCCACATCTGCTGTTCCCAGATGTTTTTCTCGTGGGTCACCATGTGTCGTTGTACAATTACAGACACCATCATGTTCTGGGAAATGCTGCATCAATCAGCATCAACTTCCCTGCGTGGTGGGATGGAGAGTAAAGGCAGCCAGTTTCGGGATTAAGGACCATATTTAAAATGCACCCAAATGGTCTCATTCTCCAAGTATAAAATGTCATTCACACTGCTTATCTAAATCCAAAGTCTAAATAGAATGTGGGGTTGGAGAAGGTTAAAATTGTAACAAAGCTCTAATACAATGTTTTAATTATGGTCTGTGCTACTGCAGTGACGTGATCATAGAGAATCATCTTTCCTTTTTATTGGGTTTAGATGAAACACAATCTGATAAAGTAATTCACTGTATTTTACTTTTTAACAGTTGAAAATCTGTATTTCTTGCCTTTTTTTTTTCCCTGATCTGACCCAGAAGGACACTCAGTGCATCTACAGTATGAACAAAACTTCCATTTGTGCCTTGCACATTGGTCACGACCCAAAGAAGACCAAGGAAAATGAGACAAACCCAGCCACGCTGCACCACTGCTACACCAAGTCCCATGAAGGAAGAAGGTAATGAGCTCATCTGAGCACTGATGTGATGGTGTGGCCTGTGCCATCTGGAAAGCAGAAGGAACATCTCATTCCCTCCCTGCTTTCCCTTTCTGAGCCCTAAACTCCCTGCTCCCCCCCCACAACACACAGGAATACAGGGAGACAGTTTTGATCCCTGGCGTAAATCCTCTGACACACAGACAAAAGCATGGATTTGCATCTCAAAAAAAAAAAAATTCCCAAAAAATATTGTGCATAAATACATCATTCTCTTTATAATCTGGACAATTTAGTCAGAAGCTGTAGCCTACCTCTTGACTGAGCTAATTCTCCACTTCAGTTATCTTATGCACCTTCTTTAATGAATACACGTTCCTTTGATTAAATTAACATTTTTGTCTACCTAATTAGCCTGAAAAACCTGTGCTGAACCAATCTAAAAGCGACTTCATTACTGCTCATTGGTGCATGTTTGCTACCCATCACTGTCACCTCAACAGGTGAAGGATTAGGAGAACATTAACTCCGGTTTATTTAGTTTTTCCACAGCCAATCCAAGCCTTCAATCGACCCGCTAGGACAGTGACAGATGTTTTAATTATGTGGCTTCATTCATTAATGCTCATTTGCCTGGCTGGCCAGGTTCGTGGTTCTGAGGGACAGTTGAAACAAAAAATAATTAAAGTAACCAGCTTAATTACCTTCTTGCATTTTATCCTTCAGCTCATAGTGCTCACAAGTAATGACAAATTGAAAATATAAATAAAACCCAGTTTATCCAGACCAATGAGCTGGTAAGCATGCTCACCAGAAGATGCATCACTGCTTGTCTAGGAACATCAGCACAAGTTGCTTAACAGGCACTTACTGTGCATTGGTTAATGAAATCATACCAGAGCTAATGAATATATATAATTGGGTAGGCAGCTGCCACTAAAAAAAGAAAAATGTTAAAGAAACCATCTTGTTAATTCAGTTTGCAAGAGAATTAGAGAAGGCCCTTGAAGACAATTCGACAGACTCTGCTAACACTGTGACTACTATTGATTATTTGCATGATGGTATCACGTTGGTTTTTCCTGACTGGTTTCTCATACAGAAAACCCCCTCTAAAATAATAATAATAAAAAAATAAAAAAATAAATTCAAGTAATTTTCAAGAGGAAATGAAACAAATTTTAAACACACTGTACTAAAACCCATCTAAAACAGTGACTGACACAATTCATCCTGCTGGGATTGCACTCATCAGTCATCACTTCCAATTCCATCTAGTGTAGAGGTAAAAATGTGTCTAAAATAATTTTTTTGCTGAATAAATCAAATCTTTGGTGATAATTATTGCAATCTGCACTGCAAATCTGTGCCAGTGAAACCACTCTAGAGCAGAATTTATCACAAACTCCAGCTGTTTTACCTTTTTGCTTTGTTCTTTCACTATCAGAACTGGCATCACTAAATGTCATGCTTCAATGAAAATATCTCTTCCTTCACCCTCTTCTAGAAACCCTTCAAAACATTAAAAAACGTCCATGTTGTTTTATGTGTGGCATTACATGAAATCCAACATCTGCATGGCCTTAGAAAGTGCCTCTGAGGATTTTTTTAAAGGTTCACTTGATTTTTTCAGCATCACCTCAGACTATTTTTCTCCCCAGTTTCCAGTAGCGAACGAACATGACAAAAAACGGAGGCAGAAATTTTAGAGCATCTTTTTTCAAGACCACCAGACATCACCCACCTGCAGAAGACAAGAACAACCCCCATCCAACTTACAAAAACTCTGGAGATGGAAAAGCACGATACCACGGTCTTCCCTCACATCATTTATCCTCCTGCCTACTGAAGAACCTAAACTAAAATTCAAGACTTCTGCAGTAAATTTTAGCAGTCTGTAAGTTTTTTCTACTAACGATTTTTTAGAAAGCTCTGGATAAATAATAAATATTGATACATGCATTTTATCCCGGTCATGGCTTTTTCTTATATTTTCAAAGAGATCTTTTTTTTTTCACAAAATATCCTGTGGAGACCATTTGGAGTTTGTTTTCATTTTCAGGCTCTGCTGAGCTAAGCATTTGATTCAGGGAAAATAACAGGTTTGAAAGGAAGGCTTTGGGAAACTTAAAACATAACAGATGCTTATTTGCAGACATCTGATTTAAGTGAACTGAAAACCCCAGCCTAAATCCTGGAAACCATAAATGTCAGCCAGCTAGAACAGAATAATAACCACTTATCGATATGGATGCACCTAGCAGATAACAGAGTTCCGGGATCATAATATTCATATAACTGTGTTCAGTCTGCTGCTTCCGAGCTCTGGAATTACAGCTGGCAATTCCATCACTCATTTCTCAGTGCTGTGCAGATGGTTCGTGGTGAAGGGACCTGCTCACCACCAGCTGGCAGATTTCATCCAGTATCAGGTGTGAACTACTTAGCCTGGGATTAATATCCAAGGAAGCTCGTCTGGGACATTCCCAGCAGGATAAATGGCCAGCTGTAGGCACCTTGGGGATTTTCAGAATTGCTCACCAAATGCAAGCTCACAACTCTAAATCTCTCAGTCTTTGAAACCACAGAATCTGTGAGATCAAAATCAAGTCACCGTCAAAACCGCTGTGAAATGTCAAAGCAGCCTGGATTGGGGTTTGGCTTTTCTGTGGGTCTATAATCAGGTGAGACTAAACACTCAAATAGCACTGGAGTTTGCAAAAATCTGCTGAAAATCTGAGAAATTTAAGACCATTTGAAACAAAACCCTTGGCAGCATAAATCAATCTAAATGCATGGAGACAAAACCGGCATTTTAATGACAACTGTGAAATTTCAGCTTAGAAACCAGCATCAGGTCAGGCTTTTTCACACTTTTCTTTTTTACCTGGATAAGGAATAAGCCACTCACAGCCCAAATCACTTAGATGGCATTTTGCTCTTAAGTTTGGGTGGAACATTTTGTTCCCTGTGCTCTTGTCCTTTCAAACTCACGTTACACCTTCACAACACATGAGTCACCAAAGCACTGGGTGCACCCTCTCAGCGAGGTGCTCAGATCAACTCCAGAGCCAAGGAGAATAAAAGCAGCTGCCAAAGAGCAATTCACCCTGCCCAAGTCAGATCCTGCTGTGGGATGTGCTAACTGAACTCTCTCTCTGGATACCTGAAACTTGGCAAAGGAAATTTCACATCACATGTGTAATATTCTCAATTCCTTAAGCCAGTGGCCTATCCCAGAGGTGGTAACACCACTTCATTTTCTTTTTGTGCTTCTAATTACTTTTCTTTATATCTTCCAACTTGTCTGAGACATATTTTGAGAAATGTTGGCAGTTTGATTCCCCCGTGATTTCTTAAAATCATGGCTAAAAGCCCAATGTGACATTAATATATTTTAATTAAATTCATTACTCCATTAATTCAAAGTGATCTGAGATAGTCTAGAACATTTCTGCAGATCTCAGTGGGAATGTGGCTGAGTATCTTTGAGATGTGTGAGCTGACAGACATGAAGTTTGCCAGGTAAGGTTGACAGGACACACAGCTTTTGTTATGGGCTGCATTTTTTAGTGGCAACACCTCAGAACTACTGTACAATGCATCATATATGTTTTTTTGGGCAATGAAATGTCCTCCAAAGCTTGATGAAAGCATATGGCAGCCTCACTGAAATTTTATGCAAATCTCTTGAGGAAATATGGATGCTGCATCTCTTAAAATAATCATTAAAAATGGGTACAAACTCTGGTTATTAAATACTCCCTGACCACTGAGGTGGCGTGGGCTGGGCAGGAGTAACAGAGCTCATCCCCACAAAGGGCAGCCCCAGGGGGTGTGAGCCCTCTAAGGAGCCTGACAATTCAATAAATTGCCCTCTAAGGAGCCTGAACCTCCACAAGGTCATGTAAATGTCAAACCTGGGAAAAGCTCAGACTCTAGCCTCAGTCACCAGAAAGAGAAAAATCAATTTTGTGCAAAAAGTAGCTTCTTCAAGTCAGTCGTGAAACAGAAGAATTTAATTACATCAGTACATATTACAAAAACGTTGTTCTAACCTGCTGATTTTGGCAAGTCAGGCCACTGGGAGTTACTGAAGGAGACAACAGCAGGAGAAAAAAGGAAGGACAGAAACACGAAAAGAAAAAGAAGGGGAGACAAGGAGCTGATAATGACACATTCTGTGAGTGGTCAGGAAAGCAAGAGAAGACAAATCACACTCTGGTCAGGGAAGTCAAGGGAAGGGATCAATAAAATATATACCATGGAGCATAAGCCAAGGGCTAATGCAACTTATAATGAAGGGAAGCATCATTAAAAACTTGGGTCAGGATTTACTGGGTGCTGTAAACTCTTGGACCTGCTCTGGCACCCCAGCACGCCCCATTTCTGGGGGTGTCACCCCACCAAACACAAAACTTTATGCTACAAGCTCAGAGCTGATAAACAACCACGTTTAAAAGCAGCAGGGCACTGCCCCACCTGCACGGCTCAGGTGCTGCCTTCTTCCATCAAGGCATGTATCAGCAATGTAGTGCTAAAAAAAGCACTTCAGTATCATTTTGCCCGTTCTGTGACATTGGTATTCATTTTTTTTGCCTCGCATTATAGCCTCACTTCTGAAGTTAGAGCAGTAAAAGTAATATCCCGTTGCCACAGGGCAAAACTTTCATTCCACACTTATGTAGTGCATGTTTCCACAGCAAAGAAAGTTAGTGAAAAATGGGCTGGTTAAAGAGACTCCGCTTAAAGTTAATGTTCCAAACTTTTTTTTTAATATGATGCGTAAAAGTGAAGTTTTACATCCAGAATTTATTAAGTAAGAGGAGTTGGGCCTTAAACGTGCTACCAAAACTCTGAGGACACTGCAGGAATATAGTCCAGGCTTTTACATTACATACTAATTTTTTTTTTTCTTTCTCATTCATGGACTGCTTGAGGTAAATGGCTACACAGAAAGTAAAAAGGAGAGGTTGACAGATATCATTGAAAACCACATCCAAATATTTCACTACCCATATTGACAGAGGGAAGAGCTAAACCTCACATCATCTGCAGACTCCATTTAATCTGCCAAAACCCCATCAGTAATTACTTTCATTATTATCCCTGTCCCCAAAAGGCTATTATCTTTATTAAATAATTGATAGTTCTGCCTGTCCCTTTTCAAAGGTTGCAGTCTAAAATTTTTGAGAGAAAAGTCAGACTGGAAGCCTGAGTTCTGGGTGTTTGCAGCCAGAAAAAGCCATGTTTATGTCTGTGCAACAAAGACCTGGGCACATGGGTAACTCATCACAGCCAAATGCCTTGGTGAGGGTCTACTGAGACATTTTATCCCACCTGCTCATATTTGTAGTGTCTGGTAATAGCTGGGTAACTATAATGAGTATTCTGCACTTAAACAGGGTTAACCTAACATGAATTCTCTTGTATTTTTGATGGACAGGATCTACTTAGATGCACAGAATATTCCTTGGGCTTTGCTCACACATGGAAATTCTTGAAGATATGACTGAGGGCGTTGTAGGGGAACATCCAGACTGCCTCAGGTGGGCTTTACCAGCAGTGGGGCACCTAAAAAAGCCATCACCTTCACCCTGTCACCAGTTCACCACAATTCCCTGAGCCTGGGAGCAGACTCATTCACCCAATGCTGCCTCTGACAAGGACATTATGTGCTCTTTGTAAACGCACACGTTTCTCCTCTGTTTTCACAACTAACCAAAACCATTTCACCTCAGAAATCATGTGCTTTTATCCTGTACACCACAGAAACGTTCCCATATTTCCAGCTGATCTGGATGAGCAACAGTAATAGTCATGTTTTGCTTCAGTACTTGCACCTCCAGCAGCAGTGATAACAAAACCCACCAAAAGGACTGCAACGCCAACATTTTAAAGATATTTAGACTGAGGATCTGCTTTTGCTCCCGGCTGAAGTTTCAGAAGCAAGTATAATTTGTGATTAGGTGATCCTGAATCTGCCTGGGCACTCTGAGTGCCACCTCTGCAGGCCAGGGGAGGGATGTGTGACCTGCAGGCAGAGCCTGGGGCAGGCAGGCTGGGACAGGGGACACATGGACACTGCTGCCTTGCTGAGGGTCCCAAATTGCCCACAGTCTTATTTCCAAACTCACCAAATGTGTAAGCACAAGAAAATGCTTTGGGTTTTTTACATACTGTGAAATTCACACACACACGACAAAAATGAATCCCTGTTTCTCTTCATGTGCTCACTGCACTTTACACTTCAAAACTTTGAGTCCTTAATCAGTTCAGCCAAAACATATGCATTCAGAATAGGGTTCTTCTCAGATTTTGACTCAAGTCATACAAAAGAAGATCTCTTAAGCCACACAGAGACAGTGTTGCACTCTAGACTCCAGTTCTTGCTTTTATGCAATTTTATAAAGAAGTCTGCCCTCCTTCCTTCCTGAAAGAAAAACCTTTCACGGTTTTCATAAAGCAGTTGAGAGTATTTAACAATTACCCATCTCCAAAGGCATGTTTAACTTCCCTCGTTTGTAGAGCTGCTGGATAATATTTACATGTTCTCAGCTCCCACTGGTGACCTCTCTTTCCCTACTAACAGTACTCCTCAGTTCCCATACTTTCAAAAGTAAATATTTTTACTTTCTTTCTTTATAAGCACATTGGACTCATTAATCCCTTTAGAATCCAGTGCATTCATTTCTCTGGGTATAAAAGATCTCTTCTTCACCTGCACAGAATATTTTCAATTTACCCTGAATTGCAGGAAGGCTCCAAGTTTGCAGAAGACATTGAGCACCCTCGCCTCGCCTCTTCCTCCTGGGCTGCAATTCAAGCTTCTCCCTTTTGTCCTTCCCACAATAGTCCCAGGGATCAGACAACCTGTGGGACTAACTAACAATCCCTCGACATGGTGATGGGTGGAATAATAGTGACACATGTTCCTGGAACCTGATAATGAACCCTTCTGCAATTCACACAGAGACGAGCACTTAAACACAGCGACCACACGTATAAAAAAGGAGAAAGATCCACATCCAAACCCCATTTCGTGCATTTTAACAAACAATTAGAAAGAAAAGATGTCTAAGATTGGGGAAAAAAAAAAAAAAAAAAAAAAAAAGGGGGCCAAAAATGGAAAAGGGNAAAAAAAAAAAAGAAAGTGGGCACAAGATGGAAAAGGTGTGATTTATTCTCATGTTTCATTTCAGGTATTTTTAGGTATTTAAGACGGAGCCATAAGATGAAGACTTTATTCTTGCCTGTTTTTTAACATTGCTAAGCTCATCACACCTGGCAGAACATTTCCTGAAGACTGCCAAAATCTGAAATCAATTTGCGGAAGAAACAATAATCAGCCATTAATTGATTTTTGATTCCCTATTCATCCCAATCAAATTCATCGATGTGCTCCCATAAATCCACGACTGATTACCACAGCCACTTTATCATGTCTGTCCTTCCTTGCAGGATGGAGCACAAAAACCATTCAAGGAAAAGCCACTGTAATTCTGTGGGGTGCCACCAGCCAGGGGCTGCAAACTGACACCACGAGGGGTTTCCTTCACCTTGATTTAATGATTTCATGACAAAAATGTGCCTATCTGTTCACAGCTGTGTCTGTAATTGCAGCTGCTACATTGGCATGCTTGGCTGTAGATGAGGGAAACTACCCCCCTCCTTGATAGCCACAGTTCAAAAATCTAAAGATCTAAGGAACAAGCAAACCCAGTGTTGGCCTTCGACAGGTCTACAACACCTACACAACACCCTGCACATAAATTAGTTTTACTTTCTTCCTTACCAATCTCGGTAAGGTAAATTCTCATGTTTTGGCTGCAATATAAAAAAAAAAAAAACCAACTCTCAAAAGAAGTCTACATTGTGCCTTCATTCAAGATTTTTTCTGGTACAAATTCATCAAACCTCATGTTTGTTCTACCACCTGGAAATCTGTACATCTTTTTCATACGTGACGTTTTTCTCTCTCCATTTAAAAAAATACACAAATAAAGAAAGAAATGCACTTCAGAGACAGCAGCAGAGCAAGAGGAATGAGTCCAGCAATGAAATTCACTTTGCAGCTCAGGTCTGAGCATGAAGCAGGGGCTCTGGGCAGTCAGCCCCACAGTTTCGATGTGCTCTGGTAGAGAATAAAGCACAGCCATAACCAAAGTCCAGCTTGTCACAGTTCAGTGCATGCCATGATTCCAAACCACGTTGGGCAGGGTGCTGTGTACAGGGGGAGATGGGACAGGCTCACTCCTAGAAATAAAAGAACAATTTCCTTTTTTAATTTTTTTTTCCCATCTGGCATAGATAATGGTTTGACAAGATCTTGTGCAAAGAGCCCATGGGCTGCCCACAAGGCAGCTCCTGGTTAGCATTCAGATGAGTGTTTTCACTCAGGACTATTTCTCCAGAACCACTTCTTGCTCATTAGAGGGATCTGAGCTGCTGCCACAGTTGCAGGGGAAGCTCATTCAGTGTCTTTCCAATAACTGGACCTGCCTGGGATATCAGCTCCAGTCTCCAGCACTGCTGAGCCTGTGGGCAGCACAACACCAGCATTACCATGGAAAAGAAAAAAAAACTTATTTCAAACCCTTCAACCACATCATATTCTTTTCCTTTCCCTAGTTCATAATGAACTCTTACATTTACTTTCATTCTGCTCTGGAAGCCCTTTGGAGTTTATGCAAATAAAAAAACCCCTTATTTTTCTAAAGAAATACTATGCATCAAATTCTAATTCTTCATCTGCTTAAAGAGAGTTAGTAAAGAGCTTTTAGAACTTCAGCAAGGCTGCACCTTGTTCCAGGGCTGCTTTGAGGGGCAAGTATATCATGATGGAGGGCCCTTTGGCACAACAAAACCTCCCATGCATTACAGCTTGAATTAGAAAGGCAACGGCATATTAATGCTACAATTAAAAACATGTTTAGCATTCCCTCAAGGAAAACCACCTTTTCCAAGTATTTTCTGCTCAAGGTGCACTAACTTGCTGTGACAGCCCACCACCATGAAGACAAGAGCTGTTGCCATTGCTGAAGTTTAAATATTGAGTGTGGAAAGCAATTCTGGATTTCCATAACCTTGAAATGTCACCACACATGGATTCTACCTATGCTGAGCCACAGCCTGCACTTTTAAACAGAACCTTTAGAAGTCCTCACACACAAACAGGGCTTCGTGCTCTTTGGCAGAACCACATTTCTCTGAGAAGCGTGGGATTCCATTTGCTGCAGGAATGCAACAAACAAAAGGCAAATGTGAAATCACGCAGCCAGGAGAAAAAAGTAATTCCAAGGCAAGAAAAGAAACAAAAAAACCCCTCAAGCCCCAAAAAGCAGGGACAAGAAGGAAGGAGCAAGTCAAAACAGACAGACAAAAGCTGTTCAATGCCAACCTTTTCATTACACTGAAAAAACCTCCTAAAATAAGTTCTGCTGCACTGCAGCGAGGTCACTGTAACTCACATCTGTCCCAGAAAACTCCCAGCAGTGCTGCAGCATCCATCCCTCCCCACCACAGGTGAGCAGAACTGCTGGTGTACCCACCCAGGACCCCCAGAGCAGGCACTGAGGGCTCCTGACACGTTCTGGAATCAGCAGCCCCACAAACCAGACTTTTGCAGGAAGGAAACCGATGCTGCCTTTTGCAGCTTTTCTGCACGGACTGCCCGACGCCTCCCCAGGGTAAAGCCCAGCTGCAGACCAAGGCATGATGATGCCTCCCTGCATCAGTCTGGAGCTGCTTTCTTCCTGCTGCTCTCTTGAACCAAACTACACCAGCTCGGCCAATATTTGGGAGCGAACAGAAGCTGCACAATGACATCTTGGCCGGTGATCCTCTCCCTCAAATCGCTCAGACCTGGAGCTTATCGAAACCCGACTTCTCCAGAACAACCTCCAAAACATGACTAATAGGCTGATTCTCCTCCAACAATATCTATCTTGGTTCCTGCTGTAAAATAATCAATTACACTAAATGGAATTATTTATACAGAATCCGAAAGCGGTTCGGCTTTGGTGGAAGTAATGTGCTTATCAGATGGATTAAGATCTAATAGGCTTTTCTCTCTCATAGTATAGCTGTTCCTGATAGTCTATCAACCCTCTTATGTAAATTACTTTGCTCTTGACAACATAAATTAGATGAAAGAACTGTATTTTGTTTACAGATTTCAAGTAACAGGATTTTAAATGTATTTTAAAACCGTGCCAATAGAATCAAAACCTGTGTTTATGAACTGAAATTGCCTTAGCTTATTGCAACTAATGAAACAAAAGGGAACTCTGCATACTTTTTGTTAATATGGTGGCTCCATGAAAATCAAATATTTATGTCTTCGGTCTAGACGAATTAATATACAATTTCTCTACCACAGGAAAAAGAAAAGCCAATGTCTTCCTTAATGGGTGGCTTAATGGAGTATCTTATTTCTCTAGGCTCAGCTGAGAAGAGCTGAGGGCTGCACAAGGGTTCAGGGCAGTGGCAAAAGGGAGAGGAAAGCAGGAGCTGATGCCTGGAGCCAGCCTGGGAACCCCACCAGCACACGAGGATGCCAAATGCTGGCTCTTCATGGAGACTGCACAGCTAATTGCTGCTCCAGGAAAACTTGATCAGCAACGCATTTAAGAACATTTACTCAGATTTCTAGGGGTTGTGGTTTGACTTCTTCCACCTCTTTCCTTCAGGGAGATGGTAGAGGAGCCCTTGTACTGCACTTGAAATAAGAGGAAATGTGCCTTTAAAATTCCATCAGAAGTCCTAAAAGCATTCTTTGTAGTATCTTTATTATACACAGCTCTAAAAAAAACATTTCTTAAAATGTATGCAATAAGTAGAAACAAGGGCTTACTTAATATATTTAGTATATTTAGCAATATGGAAATGATATCAAACAAAGGAAAACTTTGGACTTGGATTGATCTAAAATGCAGGAAAAGACAGAGATTTGGGCATTTGTAGATTCATTTTTTAAACCTGAGTAACACAGCACAAAAGCAGTTTGGCTCAATATGCCCATTTCACAGCTCTGGACTAATTAATATCAAGTAAATTACAGTTGGCCCAGAGCTTGGATAAGCAAAACATAACAACACACACTAAAACAAGACTTAAATAATTTCTCCAAAGCCCAGATGATTTTCACTACGAGATGCAAATAAGCATTTTTGCCAAAAGAGAACAAATAATTTATGATGCCATTTAAAAGCTGGTAACTGCTTCTCTTATCTGAAAAAAAATAATAAAAAAAAGGGAAAAAAACGAGTCCCTGGCTTGATTATGATTCACTGTGTGTGTCAGTCCCCTGCATCAAGGGAGTAAGAGCATCCTTTTATCTGTGTTATTCGTCAGGACAGATTGAATAATGACAAGTGGAGTGCCGAGCCGGAGTTTACTCACAGATTGGTTAACATCATTTTGTTCCCAGAACAAGTCTCACCGGCCCTTATCAGGAGGCTCCCAGAATTGTTTGAAAGTTACAGGCAGCACACCAAGAAAATTAATTTCCCTGTCTCCCTCCCAGTGTTGTCCAAATCCTGTTACCCTTATTCTCACGCAGCAATTCAACGATCTGAGCACGCAGGGCTGCTGCATTTCTGCTTAGTCTCACAAAACCCAGTAACACATAATTTCCAGAGACCCACGCAGGGTTCCTTTTCCATTAGGCTTGCAGATGAACTTTTCTTTTTTACACACGCATATTTCATTGCTGTTTGCTCTAAATTCACTGGCAGCAATTATGGGCTTTGCTCACCAACAAACAACAACACTGGGAGGGTTTTAAAAGAAACACAGTTCAAGCAGCAGGTGTTTGGCCCCAAGAGTGTGGAGTTCCTGCACTGCTGAAGGAGCCACGCCAGCACAGAGATGCCACTTCTGATTTACAGCAAGAAACACACCAGGGATGTTTTTATGCCTTGGGAAATCCAACGCTCTGTATTTTCGAAGAATATAGATTTTCTCAGCTCGCTACCAGAATTAGGAAAAATATATGTGACTGTATTTTTCTATGTATTACTCTTTCAAGTCTACCCTGAGATTTCAGCTTTATGAATGGATCCAATAGAAGTGATACAGTGGGAAGCTGCTTGTACAATGCTGACTGGAAAGATAAATTCAGGGAGAAAGTTAACAGATAAAAAAAGCTCCACCAAGATGTTCTAATGCAAATAAGGATGGGTGCAACTTTTAGTGACAGTTTCCTACAAGAAACATAGGCTGTCTGATTGCACCCTGCATGTCTGCATGAGCAATCATGGGTCTATGCCATGAATTTTTAAACACACACTACCTTTTTAAATCAAATTCAGCAAAGATGATGCTGATGATTTCATTTACCTTCTGCTTTAGTGGAGACCTCAGGATGCAGCAATGTACTGAAGAAAACAAATCTATGCTTTGAGCTTTACGCTTGTTTTCAAACAAATTTCTGGTGTTTTACCTCACATCAACATCTGTGAAAGTTGCCCAAAACTGCTCACAGCAGCACGGACACAAATGAGAGGTTTTTCCACCCTCCTGAGTAGTCTCAGTCCTGGGACTTGTTTAGAGATCCTGCCAGTGGCTGTTTCCAGTCAGGGAATCCTCAGGGAAGCTTTGCACTGAAGCCTCACATGCCCAGTGACGTTGTTGTGACTCAGACACACAGGTACCATTCCACAGGGACTCACGGGGCAATCACTACACCAGGCTTCTGTTTCACACCCAGCAAAGCCAATTCCATCCCTGCAGCAGACGCTGTGGTCAGAGGTGCTGCTCTGCACAAAGGCACTGCTGAGCTGTCACCTCCCGTCCCCATCCCTCGCCCCAGTTCCGTCAAACCACTCAGGATTGCTAAAGCCTGCTCCTCAAAGTGCTCCAAGCTTGGATCTCTGCAGCAGAACCAAGAGAAGGAGCCATGGTTTGTGCATTTCTGCCAGGAGATGAGAGACAAGCAAGGAATCTTCAAAAGGTGAACTTCTCCCAGACCTGCTCGTCACTTCTGACCACTGTGTCCCCTCCCAGGAGCTGTCACCTCGTTGATCCACACTCCAAATCAACCCACAGCTCACTGTGAAACAATTCAACACTCAGTTTTAACTCCACCACATTCGAAAACCTGTTTGTTTGGGTTTTTTTCATTTATAGGCTACAGGCAGTCATATTAAATAAAATTTACAGTACTTTCCTGAGGACATGTGAAAAACACTGAGGCTGCAGACCTCTCCAGGACGGATGCTGAACAGATGTTTTCAATGTCTGTCTGCATTTTGAACTGAAATTAAAGGGCACAAATCTCTATGGCTTTAAGATCTCTGCCAACAGCTTGTGAATACCAACAAATGGCATCTAATGATGCATCAAAATGGGCGATTTTTCTAATTCTCCTTTTAGAATTTTTCTAATTCTCCTTTTTCTATTTCTCCTTTTTGGGAAGTAAAGATTTAACCAACAAAATAAAAGAGGAAAAAGTGAAAAAATATCAAATAATAAAATCAAGAACTTAAAACAGGATCTTAAATTCCCAGCTACAAAGCCTGACAGCCACGCAGAAGTCTGACAGCAGAGATAGGGTTTAATATTCTCTTATGTGAGAGAGCTTTGAATCTCATTTAATTTTATCAGATTTAGAATCATTTGCTAGGGGCCAGACAGCCAACTAGTGTAAATCAGTTGAGCTCCATTAACTTCTACGGAATTACAGTTTCCAATTTACATCAGCTGAGAACCTTGCTGTTATGCTACCATTATTAGCTGCTATTTATAATGCAATAATACCTAGAGCAATCATCTTAAACATGTGGCTCAATGGGCTCTCTGGCATTGTCCTGCAGGCACTGGAAGACTCTGCTTCTCCAGGCCATGTTGCCCAGAAGAGCAAAGTTTTCTGTGTTGTACTACTTGCTCCACAGTCTAACAAATGGGCTGCTGAGGATGGAGTCTACTGATAAATACTGAAATCTGAGCCTAGGTTTGCTGTGATACACAAATACAGTAACTGCAGACCTAATAGTAACAATAATGTGTTTTATTATGCAAAAGCTGTCCCATCCAAAAAAAATCTCATAGTGGTGATATGCAATGGATTGGGAAGGAGAAAAATGGGCCAGAGAATGACACTGGGTTACACAAAAGGACAGCTCTGGAGCTGCAGGGAGGAGGGGAAGTCCTGCACTGTCCAGGGTGATGGCTGGTCCACTTGCTTCTCTGTGGGAGACCGAGAGGTTAAAACCTCTGAAGATAATAATGGATTTAATTTACAGCCTTGGAAGGAGCTAGGGTTAATGTGATGACAAGACATACAGATCTTAGGCAAGAGAATCATAAGCCTGTGCTTCTATAGTTATAAGTAAAAATACGTGTTTGGTGATTTGGTGAAGGGTTTTAAGTACAGTAATGTGATTCTGTAGTTTAAGTTAAGAATTTAGATGTTATAATAGAAGTATATGTGCATACGTGACCTGGCACTTGACTGGTAGAAGAACAGACGCATTGCAGTAAAAAGTACTAGAGGTGATAGGTTATTGAGTTAAAACAAAGTTTCATGTTAATTGCTTATTGGACCAAAAAGTTATAAATTACCATGTAACCCTGAAACCCGTGACTATCCTCTGTTATGGCGACTTGTTACTTAGCCTCACGACCTTTGAAACGCAAGCCTTGTTTGTTATTTTGAGTAATAAATCATGTATAACTACGATGGTCCCATCTCTTCAATAAAACTCCAAGGAAAAGCATCGGGCTAGTGACGCAACGCGGGGAAAACGCGACACTTCTCAGGGAGTCAAAAACCATCCACATTCAAAGCTGTACACTACGAAGACTACAGAGGTCTAAATCCCTCATTTCCTAAAAGTTTCTGAAGTTGATGCACTGCTCTTCTGCAACACACAGTGAAGGCAGTCCCCAATCCCAAAGCTGAACCCCCCTCCTGAGACAAACCAGATTCTACTCTGAGGTTTGGCACTCTCCTGTACCCACATCAAGGCAGTGTGGGAGGAGGGAGGCTGAGATGCTCAGATCTGCTGTGGCCAGGGGGACATAGACAGAGAAGAGACACCAAAGAAGAGGTAATTCCCATTAACAAATGCAGCACGAGGCCCACATCTCATGGGACAATCAGAACTTTGCTGCTTTCCTAATCAAAGCAGCCTCTCTTCACTCCCTGGCTGCCTCCCTTTTTTGAAGCTGAACTTCCCTTAAGTTCAAGGGCTCCGAAAGAGAAATCCTGTGCACATCTTTCTCTTTTTACTTAAGAACTCCTACTCAGTAGACTTCAATCTCCCAGAGTGCTTCAGCTTATGCAAAGTCTCTCTGAAGCAAATGGGAGCGTTCACACACCCGAAGTACAGAGCTTGGCTGGATCAGGGTGGCAGCTTCCTTCTCACCAGGCTCTGAGGCACACAGGTTACTGTTAAATATAGCAAGCCCTCTGTTCAGTGTATTTTTTTTCTCCTCCCAGACTATCCCTCAGTGCCAGGTTTTACAGCAGTCCTGCCCACAGGCTGCCACTGCTTGTCCCCAGTGAGAGACACGGTGGGTGCTGGCAGAGGAGTAAGACAGATCATCTCCCAACACGTAAATATTATGAAAAAGTTTTCCATTAGCACCCAATAACTGGCACTTGCTTCCAGCAAATACCACATTAGAACATCTTATTCTGCCCCTGTCAATAATCTGGCTGAGTACAAATCCTGAGCTGTTTGCTGGGTTTGTGCTGCTCTCTAGGAGGATGATTGAGAGCTCTGTATAGACTGATCAAGCAACCCATTAATATTTCACAGCTGGGCTCGGGCTGACTGGCAGCAATTATTCCACAGATTACTTTTTCATTTGAAGTGCAGCTGGTCATCCATTACTTTCTCCACAGCTTTGAAGCTCCAATAATTCCAATTATTTTTATCAACAGGAGACAGGTAAACTGGCTCTATGGAAATCTTCCCCGACATGGGCACTGAGTAGGTGACTCAGCCCACCTCCATTACAAATCCACTCCTGAGAGCTGAGACCTTTGTGCACAGTGGCAAACTCCCTGATTTTCCAATCTAGAACACAGGGCGTATTACTGCTGTAAAAGCCTTTAGCTTTGGCTTAAGCTGAAAGTTGGCAGTCACCAAGCTTTCCTTGAGTGCTCTATTACCCTAGACAGGGCTGGACCATCAGCTGGTTTCCATTAATGAAGATATTGGTCAAATCTCTACGTGGCATCCTTCAGAAATAAAGCCCTGCAGTGCCACAATAGCCAATCTCATCCCATTCACGTTCAGTCACATTCCACAGTCCTGGCAGAACCGCTGGGACTGAGCTCCTGGAGGGCTGGGTGTGCCCGAAGGGACACAAGGGCAATGTCCCACCTCGAGGGCACCTGCGGAATCCAGACACTGAGATGCAGGATGGCTCTCAGCAGGCATCACAGCGGGAATTGCCTGCATTGCTCAGAGCAAAGGAAGCCCCTCAAGCTCTCCCACAGCTCTTGCCAGCTCTCTCCTTGCACACAGCAGCACAGCTCGACACCTGCAGCAGCCTCAACACTGACAGTTGTAAGGACAGGAAGGGTTCACCGTAAAGTTGGCAATCGGATCTAGTCTGCAAGTAAGCATTTAATCTTGGAAACATTAGCTGGATTGAACCTGACTGCTGATGAGTTATTCTCCCCTGCCTGACTGGAAGGTCACAGACATCCCTGATATTAACGGCCTGGCAGAAGTCAAGGCTCCATGAGGATGGACTGTTCTCTCCCCATTCCTCATCTGCCGAGAACTTTCTGCTCCACTTGCTCAGCAAGTGGGCACTTTGAATAATGTGGGAAAACACCACTTATGTATTCATAGGGTTCCTCTGTCTCACTGCTGCAGTACTGCCAACTTTGCTTCAGGACAGAATTTTATTCTGCACCTATTTTTCTTAATCTGAAGGTCCGTTTAAAAGGTCTGCTCCACAAAACGATAGTTCTGGTGCTCACTGCTCTGCTCTAATAGCAGCTACATTTATTTCATTTCAGTGGGAGTGAGATTGCTTCTCTTTGACTCAGTGGGAGGGAAACTTGTGTGAATTTTTTCAAGCCATTGCCTGAGCATGTGCATTGCAGCAGCTTCTCTTACATTAGGACCAGGCTAATAGGATTAACAAAGTGAGGCTGTAGGGCTCTTCCTTCCCCCGTTATCCCCACCAAGGCCTTTCTTCTCTCCGGGCATGGAGTGATGGAATGTGTGTGTGAACTGCTCGCTGCTGTCTGCATTTCTCAGCACTCCTTTATGTTCTACTCCCAACACAACTCCACGCTCCACTAGAAACACGGAGGCAGTGAGGCTTCAGAGCAACAGGAAGCCCAAAGGCAGATGCAGAGAGGTACGTTTGGGATATTCTCCTCCACAGACTGCATGGCAGCTACTGCCTCAAGCCTACACTGCTGACAATCCTCAGAGCTGCTGCTGCTTCCCCACAGTGTGAGTCTGCACGCTCCCACACAGCATCGTGTGGAGTGATTCCTGCCCAGAGCGGGGAGGCAGCAGCCATCAGCAAATCCCAGCTTTTTGAGTATGTACCGCGTGTTTGTGAATGCTGGACTGGATCTCCCCTCTCAAGGAGACAGCTGCAAGGCTGAAAACCCTGCTCTGCCCCACCTGGAAGCCAGGCTTCCTTCTGCAAGACACAGAGATTGTCCCTGCACAGGGCATTCATCTAAAACACTTGGAAAACACGATTAAAAGTGTCCTTATTCCAGCTCACTGAGTATGAAATACATGCGTAATATTCAAGAAAGTTACCAGAAGATAATTTTACTGCTGTAATAGCCCATCTTACTGAGTCCCTGAAGGCACACTGCACAACCCACCAAGCACAGGAGCATCCCAGTGGGGGTCTCTGCATTGCTTCTTTAAAAAAAGAGCAAAAAAGGAGCTCTGGGAGCTGCAGGACACGTGGCCACACTCGCCTCCTGGCCATGCAGGGGCCTCCCTGGTGATGCACAGACTCTCATGCAGCAAGTCTTACTGAGCACAGCTGCTGCCATCCCAAAATGCCTCCCAGCATCCCAAACCACCCGGGCTGCTCGGATCCCTGTGGTCCCCCCGGGCTCCAGGCAAGGCTTCCCAGGCATGGCCTCGGGCTGAGCTCCCAAGCTCACTGTCTGCAGGGGCAGCAGGCTTTGCTGTGGGAGCTGGAAACCCCCCTGTGTGCCCTGCTCTGTCTGCAGACCCGGAGCAATCAAATATTTAATGTATCGAGCCAGAGAACTCCCTGCTAAGAGGAACAGCAATTAAAGACCTGCTGACTCATCAGATATCAAAGGGGAAGAGACACAGCAGGGAATAGAAACATTCTGGAGGAGCCAGACGTCTGCAATGCACTGGGCCAGGAATTCCCATTAACAGCATCCCAAACAAGCCGGGAACAATGTTTGCTTAAACATCCCCAGTGGGGACCTGCATCAACAAGAGGGGAAAAAAACAAAGGAAAATGTGTATTTTGGAGTTTATAAAGAGTATGTCCTTTATTCCGCAATAAAAATGACAGAAGATGGCAGTGTTATGGTCCTAGACGCCTGCAAGCTGACTGTGCAGCCCGAGGAGCAACGTGGATATTTTGGAAAACACGCTTTCAGCTTTTTCTGCAAGCCAACTCTGCATGGGCACATGTTTTATTATGGGGCCAGTGCTGGTATTTCTGCTTGGCGTTTTTTCCCGCATGTGCTGCTTGCTGGCCCTGAACCAAAGCCCTGGATAAAGGAAGGTGAGTGTGAGTCTGATCCAGGGACTGGATCTTCTGGTCACATCTGATTTTGCCTGAGCAGAAATTAGTGTGTGCAACTGCTGGATATGTATGCTGACAGCACTCATGGAAAAGGATTAGAAGGCAAAACTCAATGCCAATAAACTCATCCATGAGTTAAAAAAAGCCAAACTGAACATTAATATCCATGTGAGCAAGGCTGCTGTGAGTACCCAGGTCCCATAAGTGCCTGAGTGAAGTGACTTGGAATTTTCTGTGATTCACTGTCAGGAGACATTAAAAATCTAAGAAATTGAGAAGTTCCTAATGCTGACAATGCTGAAGGGATTTCTACAACATAACTGCACATCCTTTCAGATAAACACATGGCACTGCTCACTGGTCAGCAGCACAGGACTGGACAGGAGCCCAAACCTTTGTGATTACCAGACAGATTTGGCCCCTTCACTGCTGCAAAACCACACTTAAACCCAAGGAACTGCACAAGTCAGCACAGGACTGGTGCCTTAGAACCCACCAGCTGCTCCTTCGGGAAAACACCCTCGATAACACGGAATGTTTACTTCTCCAAATGTCATAACAAAAGACAAACAAACTTTCTCTCTGCAATATCAAAAGTGCGAATTAAAAACCACAAGGGCCAGCCAAAGCTGCTGTTCCTCTCTGCTCCAGAATGTTCCTCTGCCTCCTTTTCCACAAACCTGCCTGGTGTCCTGCAAATATTCCCACAAAATTACCCACCTGTAGAGCAAACATCCTAATTTCTCTGCCTGAAGGTCACTCAGGCAGAATCTGTGTCACTCACTTGAGGGGCTCAGTTTGGCCATCTTCAAAACAAAGTGCCCTTTAAGTGTGTATCACTTTAGCCCTAAAACACTTAATCATTAACAATTTAAAGCCAAAAGGAATTTAAGTGAGTTAGACATCCTGTAATAGGCCTTTTGACTAGGGCCATTAGGAACATTTTGGTTCAGTTCAGCCATAATTTATCATCCTGAATGGAATTTACCTGAAAGGCAGGCAGTGCCTTCAGCTCTTGGAGCTATTCTCTTAAAAAAAAAAAAAGAAAAAAGAGGAAAAAAAGAAAAAAAATCCATTCAGCTTTTATGATTTCCTAAATACCTTAAGGTTATGAATACAGGATAGCTTCCAGCTAGGCATTTACTGTGTCTGTAATAGCCAAAACCTATCCAAAATCTCCTGAGGCTAAATACAGAGGAGAGAGAGAGAGAAAAAAAAAAGTAATCATTTTATATTCCAGTGCGTGGTAGGAGAAACCTGCGGAAAGAAGGTTAAAGCAGTGTGGAGTGGTTTACCTCCCCAGTTAATTATCACAGCTTGGGCAGCTCCTCACCCAACAGGCAGCTCTGCTGACCAGGGCACCCACAAAAGCAGCAGAGATACCCTGGAACCTCTGCAGAGCATCCCCCAACACCAAAGCACTCCTGGATAGCGACAGTAAATTAAGAAAAGGGCATAGCTTAGCTATTAAACAGCAACAGGGCCATAAAATAAGACATTTCAGCAACTATATGTGATTTTTAGGCTGGTGTCAACTTACAGTGATGCTCCAGTTATTCTGTGGAATAGAAAGTCTGACAGCCTCTATAAACATGGCTCATTTTTATATGGGAAACGTATAAAAATGCTGATGCATTATACTGTTGTATATAAACATGAAAAATAGCAAAGGTAAGCCAGAAAAGGTTTAAGTCCTTCAAAATTTAATAGAAAAAATATCCAACCATCTTTCTGAGTGATTACAGAAAATTACATCGCTGCCAAAGAACTGTGAAAGATAACAGAAAGCTGCTGGGATGGACATGTTCTCTGCTTAATTTAGTAGATTTTGAATGTCATTTCTACCCAACTGTAGTCACTCCATTACTCTTAAGTTTTAAGGTTGTTTTTTTTCTTATATAGACAAGTATGGAAAGGATATGAAATACCTGAAATACTTCTCCAAATACCAGAATATAAAAAATGCCATATTCTCACTGTACACTGCTAATACTGACATGTATTGCTTCTCTCTCCTACCCACAATTAAAAAATATCCATGGAACCACATTTCTTTAACACAAGGCATGGACCACCCTGTCACTTCAGCTGCAGAAATCTGGGTACAGCTGGGCTGGCAGGAGTCAGCACAGGAAAAAAGATTGTATTGAACAGAGAGGTCCATTCCTTTGATTATAACAAGATGATGCTGAATGCCTGACTTGGCATGGCTGTGAATGACTTTTAGTGGAACCAAGGTCAAGAAAGATGGGAACTTATTAAAAATATATACATCAGAGGAAGGGAATATGCACGCTCTGAGACTACCGCTGACTGCAGGTTTAAAAAATACCTAATTCACTCATTAAAACTCAACAGAGACACCTCTGATTGGACTCCTCATCCACAGAATAAAAAAGGAGGGGCAGAAAAACAGTGATTGAGTGTGAGTCCTCAGTAACGAAGACCACATCACATCCATCAGGGTCATCTGTCCCTCATCCCCACGGCACAGACACGACAACTGGCTACTGCCACGTGCCTGCAGAAAGTGCAGGCAACTGCTCTGCTTCCACTTCCCATCTTTTTAAAGGATTTTCACAGGGAGCTGGCAGCTTTGGTAAGCAATTAGTGTATATTACTAAGACACTTTGCAGGGTTTCTGTAAGCCAGAAGGAGCCACGCTGGGAGATCTGCTTTCTGCCCTAAATATAGCAGCGTAAGAAATGAAACGCGAGTGCCAGATTTCAGTGGGATTTCCCAGGGTGAAATGCAGTGCACACATGGCTCATTAGAGACCTTTAAAACAGAAACAAGAGCTACAGACTGCACCAGTGTATTCCCTTCCCAGTGCTGCTGCTGAGAACATTATGGATGGATGGTGGTCATTTCCCCACCATGGATCTCATCATCTCTCCGCGCTGGCTCTCAGTGAGCGTTCCAGCCAACATGAGCATCAGGGAGAATTGTGACTGAGCAGAGAGTTCAGCCATTTAACTTCACATTTCTTACTGGATGGGTTCATTCCAAGAACACGAAAACATGCAGTGAGGAATAGGAAAGAGAAATGAGCACAACTGATTAGTTTACTCTCATTTACAGGGCTGCTATTGTCCATCATTTCCAGGTTCCTATGCCATGTTTACGAAGTTTGAAGCCTGCTTCTGCAAGACTTCAGAGCACAGATTTGTATTTTTTTCCCAGCTATTTCTGTCTGTTGAGCTCTCTTGGGTCCTTGTGTGTGTTCTGTACTGCATAAATCCTCACAGCATCTGTGTATTTGTTTGCAACTGACAAAGTAGGTGAGTGAAACCCATTTAACACGTCACCCTGCAGATTATTACCAACCCAAAGCAATAGTGTCTTCTGTTGCCTATGAGGGGAGAAAAAGAGTTCCAAAAAACCTCCAAACCAGGACAGACTCTTCTCTGCAATTGCCCAGATACTGTCCATATTTCAGAGTTGAAATCCCTGTCCTTTGCAGTTGCCTTCTGGAGCTCTGTGCTGCCAGTCTGTTCTTCTCTCACTTGTAACTGTGCAACCCCAACTTGATGCCACTCATTTACATCCCTGTAAGAGGAGAACTGAGTCATGCAACAACTGACTGGCCACTCCCTGCCTGTTTAGCATAATTTACAGGCAAAACTGGGATTAACTACCTTCCCACGCCAGGTTCTGACCCCACATACAGCACAGATTTCTGCCCTCGGGTGGGAAGCCACTCCCGTGTGCAGATTGCTCCTGCAGGGAAATCTCTCAATGCCATTTGGGTGAGTGCAAATTTGCTACGAGCTGCCCTGGCTGGCAGGTGGAGGATGGAAACTGGCCACAAAGGTGCTCCTATGGGAAGGGGGCTGAGGATGCCCCAGCTCCTGACACGGCAAGAATAACGGGGTCTTTACTGGCCTCAGCCTTCCTGTACAGAGAATTGTTATTTTAGCCCTGAATATGTAAAAGCTCCTCAATCTCAGCTCAGTATAAAAAGGACTGACAAGGCAAACTGTTCTGCACAAAAGCTTCCTAATAGAAGAAAGGTGTAATGGCAATAAATGTAGCTCCACTGGGAAGAAGAAAGGAATTACACACATCAGCTTTCTAACATCCAGCCTGCTTCTTGGGCAACACACAAGGCTGAATCCTTTATCATACTAACAAAGACAAATATCTGTGGTCAATAGGAAACTTCAAATAAAGATGAAATTTGCCTTTCAATCTATACCTGCTGGTGAACTGAATTGTTCTCCCTTCTAGGCAAAGCAGTTTTCTGTAAATCCACCCAGTATTTCCACAACTCAGCCATCAGCTGCTCAGGCTGAATTTCCACCCCTTCACAAGGCACAAGGCTTTGCTGCAAGCCTTCCAGCAGTCTCTGCTGATGATATTTCCCTGTAAATAAGTGCTTGATTCAGAAGCAGTTTGTGTGCACAAATATGTAATTAGCAGGAATTCCCTTTCTACTATACAGAGAAAATAAAGACTATGAAAGGCATTTGATTTCCGAGTTTCCCAGAACAAAATTCTCTAATGTCTTGTTTTGAAAGATTAATATTTGTTGTCAGAAATGATACCGCCCTATTAAATAATCTGAATCAAAATCAGCACCTACACACATCTATATGAGTTGCACCTACACGAAATACAAGTACTTCAGGACTCTGCATGAAGAATTAAAACTTTTTTTTTGATTCTTAAAATGAAGAGGTGCACTTTTCCAAGCATGTTTGCTTGCTAAGAAGTTAACAGAGGCAGGTCATATATGTTTTCATGTGTTTAGCTGCAGCTGCAACTTCAAAAAATATGACAAACAAGGATGTTTCCATTTCTGACAATTCACCTGCAGCCATCTCAGAGGTGACACCGAAAGATTTCAGTCCATCTAGAGATTTTATGTGTTTCAGTGTACATTAAAGAGAACCTTAGGGATAATAAAGAGCAGAAATCAGATCCACATTCCTGCTGACTTGTGTGATACCAGGCTTAATGAACAAGGTGGGAACACAGGAAAGCAGAACACTCTCATGTTTCTCAACTTTGGTATCCTCAGTGGAAAGAATAAATAGTAGAAAATGGCCATGTCTGCTGCTACAATGTACGCACTTTTATTTATGTCCTGCCTGCTTTCAGACCCGCAATACGAGGAGGGATTTCACAGAGCCAAAGGGTGCAAGCAGAGATGTCACTGCCAGAAGCTCCATGGAAATGCTGATAGTCGTAATTAGGCAGAATTTGTGTAATGGAAGTGCTGCTTGAGCTGGAAGGCGGTGGCTTTATCATGGCCCTGCTCTAGGGACACACTCCATGTGCCAGGATGACCAGGGAACGGAGCTGGCATGAGAAGGATACACTTTCTGCAGCATCAAAAACTAAGATGCACACAGGTGGAGATGCAGGGAAATGTCCAAGATGTTCCCAACCCCAAAACCCCTCCTGCTGCTCAGCCCTGCACACCTCCAGGTGAGAAAACCCCTCTCCTGTGTTTCACAGGACACACTAAACCAAAAAGGTTTAGCCAATAATAAGCAAAATACCACTGGGAGTCAAAAAAACCTGTACAAACCCAGAAACCATCAGGAGTACTCAGGCAAAAGATGTGCACCTGCACCCCTGCATCTGTGTCTGTCAGCACAGCAGCTCAGGAACACGAGCTGTGCCTTGGATTTCTCCTAAGCACACCACAAACCAGCCTTTGCAGTAATGAAACTTTATTTTTAGTTGTTAACCCACACTGGAGAATCATTTGTGAGGGCCCTCAGCCACCTTAATTGCACAAGGATAAAATAATTTTCAGGGACCCTGTGTGCAGGAGTGAACTTTTCAGGTTTGGTTTGTTTTTTTTTTTTTTCTTTTCTTGTGGTGGGATGGAAACTCAAAGCACTTCAATTAGAAGCAATTACTGGAGATGGAGAGGCTTCTCTGAGGTTAAGCTGCCCTTCATTTTCCCAAGAGAAGCCTTTAATTAAATGCAAATAATCACAAATTTCATATAGCAAATTGCCGTAATTTCTCTGTTAGTTACTGGATCTCATTTAAAAAGGAAAGAGGTGGGCAGCAGTGCTGGGTGGACACAAAATAATGAGAACTCAAGAGGTTAAGGCTGAATTACCTGCGTGAATCTATTCCTCTTCTCTAAGTCTGGCTGCAGCCACATCATTTCAGGGCTAACAGGCTGTCCTTCATGCAGGTGCACCGGAGTGTAGTCTCTCAAAACAGGCCTAAATACAAATAATTACCTCAGTCCATCTTGCTGTTGGCCATGGCAGCAGAGGCAGGACGGGTTAAGGGGAAGATGCAATTGAAGTGGAAATGGCCAGAACTAAAATTCAAGCTACGATGAATTCCAATGATGTATTCAAGCTCATCTCCACTGCAGAGCTCTGGAAGAACTGGCACAGGAAATGGCAGCATGTATTTTAAATGCATCTGTCAAACGAGGCATGGGAGTGGAGAAGAGCTAATACAGGGATCATATTTCCCCCCTGCAGCAGGGGAGAGACAGACTGCACAGCACAGGGCTGGAGTTCTGGCCCCAAACCCCTCAGCCAGCACAGCAGAAAACACTTGCAGAGGGTAAATAAAGTAAATGTGCAACTGTGGGAAGATTAGGGCACTCCTCTTTTACTTTTTGTTAAGCCAAACACGAGCTCATCCCACTGAACAGGCAGGACCAGCTTCACCCAAAGCACAGGAAGATTTCCACTCCTCAGCACTTCACACTTTCCTCAGCCATTTACAGCTCTAAGAGCCACCTCCCTTCCCTCTCCACGGATTATGCTCCAGCAGCAGGGGCTCAGAATGCCAAGAAACGCTTTCTGAAAAGCTGATGGCGTTGCAGTTCCAGGACAAGTGGAAGGAGGCATGGAGACTGCTCCAAGCAGCACCTCAGCCTGAAGGCAACCATGCAGAACAGGTGCTTCAGAGGAATGGTATTTTTGTTCCAGCAGTAGCTGCTGGGTTTTGAAAGCCTGGGAGGTCACTGCTGTCTGCTGTGCAGAGAGTTCGGGAGGGATGTTGGGAAGCTTAGAAAGAAAAAAAAGAGCTCAAGGAACAAGAGAAGCAGCAGCAGCAAACTGACTCTATGGCTCAGCATGGCACGTCATTTCTGTGTGGATTCCCAAATTAAATCATTTCTCCTCCTGCACTGTGAGAATATGGGGAAGGATCAGTTTGTAAGCCATTCAGAGGACTCACTGGTTATCGACATTTTAGCAGCGAGCTTGTTTTTGTTCTTTCACACATTTATAATAATACCTTTTACATGTTCTCTAAGAGACAAATCTCTCTCTGCTTCAGAGCTGCTAGTCTGAAGATCTTTTGTTGGCACTGAGATGAATGCTAATATGAAATATCTTATTTCTTCAGATGAAAGAGAAGCTGGGAACAATCTCCTCTGGAGGGAGGTGGCAGGAGGGAGGCTCTGGGATGAAGAGTTTATGACTCACCCCCTGCACAGCCCACCCAAGCCCTCCTTGCTGTTCCATCTCACACTGAGCAGCTCCTCCTGGGCTGTTAACACTTCCCGTGGTGCTCCCCCCATCACAGCAGGGACCTGGGGCACCAGCAGACAGGGCCCTCTCTGCTCACAGGCAGAAATGCCTGGAAATGAAGGGTTATTCCAGAGACCAGATGATCAACCTCCCACTGCAAACCACCCAAACCCCTGCCACTCTCCTGTCTTCCCCATCTATTTGTACCCCTCTGTTCTTGGAGACATCAAACAAAGCCATAACGTATTTTTAATGCAATCAGGTGTTTTCCTGCTGTGCATAGACACAAGACCAGTTACTGAGTCTCAGCGTGGCCCATACAGCAAGCCTGGCAGATGATGGTTTGCCTGCACACGTGCATGAAACTGCAGGTGTGAGGAGATGGGTATTGCTGAGTTTCCTCCAAATCAGAAGTATTAATAACCAAGGGATGTGTCCTGGAGTATCTGGATGTCAGGGCTAAATTCTCTGGTGTCCAGTAGGAAAATAGCACCAATAAAAAAGTTTCTCTGGTGTGGGGACATTTGTAACACCTTTCACTCCTGGTGAGTAGTAAGTACAGAATTTATGCAGCAGCTTCTTTCACAGCAGAGATAACAATAAATAAGAATTCTTTGTTCTGCCTCTGAAAAACGCAGAGACTAAATATGTTTGAGATATTCCTTTCTCCTGGATGCACAGTTCTGTTCAGATGGCTTGAGTATGAACAGTGGCCTGGAAACACCTGAGAACTGAGAGCTGGAAGCCTGTCCATCAGGATGGAAGCACAGTCACACAAACCTCAGTTCCTCATGAAACCCAACCCAAATTATTTGAGGGGAAAGGGCCATCTGCCATCATAATATTCTTTACACCACGGACTGCCTTGAGCAATTGTCAAAGAAAAAACCCAAAGAATTACCTAAGTGACTGCAGTGCAGCACATGCAGCTTGGGTTAGTGGCATGAGTAGAAGACTTACTATTTCACTATTTCTTTTGCTCCCATGGCATAATCTGTCAGCATATCCAATGCCGTGGCAGGCCTCTGAAAAACTCAATGGTTCAGCAGAGAGTAGAGACAGAGAGGTAAAAATATGGGGACCTTTCATCCCTTTTCGGTAACAAGGATGAAGAAAGCCTTATGTGCTTGTGCTGGCTGAGAAAATGTGGTTATTAGGATAATAAAAATGAAATATTATGAGAGACTGATGTTTCAAAGGTGTAACTCTAGAAGAAACTGATGCGCTTGAACTCAACAAGTCACCAGTACCAAATCCTTGATGCCCTGGAGGATGCAGCAATGAAGGGGTCAAACTTTCAATAGCTTCACACAATATCCTGTTAAAACTGACTATATTATTCTAAACTCCAAATGAGTGAAGGCAAAAAAGTACTACATATATCTCTAAAAAAGGTAAGTAATCCCAGTTGCTTTTCACGCAGAAACAGAAACCCTCCAGGAACGAAATTCAGATCTCTAAAAAAGAGTAAAATAGAAGCATTGCACATTTTATCCTCAATCTAGAGGAAAGAAATTAGAAGTTACTGTAATGAAAACTGCAAATAAAAAGCATTATGGTGAAGAGCTTGATCCACTGATGTCAGTGCCAAGATTCCTGCTAAATTCCAGCCGGGAAGGATTTCACCCATAGGAACTTCTTCACTTAATAGTACAATCACTCACAGCACTGCTGGTGTTGTCAGGCCACTACAAGATTAACATCTTTATATCAGAAGATGCAGTCCATGTGAATGAGGAAAGGAGGGAAATACACAAAGCTCTCGGGTCGTGCAGGCAGTCTCAGAACAATTACGTGTACTACAGAAAGAGCAACATGAATTAGGATGGGAAAGTGCACAATTTTGTAATGTGTGTGTGTGTGCAAGGGGGAGAGGGAGAGAAAAAGAACTTCACTCTTTCCTTAATAAGGACATTGTAATATTAATTCTAGCTCCAGCCAATTTTAGCTGACTGATTACAACTGCACCACAAAGCAGAAGCTGAAAAGCTGACCAGAGTTCCTTCCCATGTTGGCCTCACCATTGCACCTAAAGAGACCCCAGAGAAATCATGAAAAGGGAATGTAAACAGCATGGTCATTTTCTTCTGGGCCCACCTCTGATTTAAAAAAAAAAATTAGAACAAAGTCTATTCCTTTAAATCATTAATAGAAGAATCCTACCTGCTAAGGCAATGAGCTTTCCTAACTCTAATCCATCTTTACTGCTGTGTTATTACCCCACTGTTCTCCTGTAATTGAAATGTGGCAGGTAGTTTACACACAAGAGGGAGTAATTGTATTGGAAATAACTGTTCATAACCAAATTTTAAAAGCTCATTTTTCCTAGGAACTTTTAATAAAGTAAGCAAGATAATAATGATATTTTGCATTTGTGCCATCTACAGCAGCGTTTTGTCTCTGTAAATTGCCAACATTTCGTTCAACAATGCTAAACCAGACCCCTTCAGTTATGAACAGCCTGAGGCAAAAAAAAGGAGATAAAATCTGAAAAATGGAAGTTATTTGTTCCTGTTCAAAATAATAAAATATGGCTGAACTTCATGCTAAAGGGGGCAAACCGTGTGGTTATGGAAGGAGACCCCAGAGGTGGCACATGCTGTGGTCAGGGACCCTCAGCCTGAGCCTGACTGGGCCAGGGGGGGAAAATCCCCCTCTCTGTAGCCCAAGGAAGGTGGAAGGAGGGTCACTGCCCATTCCCACTCTGCATCCCCTTGGAGGTGCACACAGATGGCACAAGCAGCCTGCTCAGACCTGGAAGCAGCACGTGGAGGAGGCACAGAATTATTTAGGTAGGAAAAGACCTCTAAGATCATTGATTCCAACCACTAACCCAGCACTGCCAAGTCCACCCTGAGCCCTGTCCCTCAGTGCCACAGCTGCACATGTGTAAATACCTGCAGGGATGGTGCTCTCCCAGTCTGGAGGAACACATTAAGTTTGGCTCATGAAGGGACTCCTGAATACCAAGTTGCAGAATATTTTCTTTACAAAACGAATCTGAAGCCTTTACTTTGGATGATTCTTAGAAGACAGTTCTCCAGGAATTTCAAGCCTTGCAGTCTGATTAGGGGGAAAATATTATTTTGCCATTTATTACAGTTTAAAGTCTAGTAGAACCTGCCAGTATATAGGACTACAGGATGCCATGTGCAAACAGCTCCTGTCCCAAAACACTACAATCCATAACAAGCAAACAGGAGCTGTGGATAGAAACAACAGAGAAGAGCAAAGAAAAAGCAAAAGGTCCTACAT
Source organism: Melanocharis versteri (assembly GCA_013397845.1). Classification (NCBI taxonomy): domain Eukaryota; kingdom Metazoa; phylum Chordata; class Aves; order Passeriformes; family Melanocharitidae; genus Melanocharis; species Melanocharis versteri. Next base: position 2,311,050 of record VZTG01004992.1, on the reverse strand, counting down.
GGTTTGGTGGGCAGACAAGCAGGTGTGTGTTTGACATTTAAATGCAGCCACAACAGGACACAGTCCTCACCTCTCCTGTTTAAAGCTCTGCCTGCTGCCTAACAGGCTATAAAGGGCTACTAACGGATGGTGCTTCAGACTCCCACACCATTTAAAATACCAGGCATTGTGTGCTAACCTTGTGGAGAGAGGTCACTGCACTGTCATTGCCCATTATCAGAGCTTTCTAGCTCTGGACTGCTTAAAATAAGGATATTGGTTTGCTGTGTTTATGTAAGCACATCTTTTCTTGTAATCTTCAGAAACTAATACAACAGGAAGCTTTTTACAAAATGTTTTAAGCTCGCTAGTAATAGCTGAAATAGAGATCCCCAGCACATCATTGGCATGCAGCATAAAATATGCATGTGATAATATGCACAGTCACGGGTAATGCTGCTGCTGAAGAGCTGCATCACTGGCTGCTAATGCAGCCGGACCAGAAAGAGGAAGGCTGTTAAGAGCTCTCATTACAGCCTTGTAATTAAGTTGGGACCTACAAACCCATGCTGGGGCTGTGCCTGCCTCAGCCAGGCTCTGCATCAGGAGGTTGAGCCTGCCACAGCTGGAGACTGGGACCACCACAGCTGGAGGCTTGAGCCCACCACAGCTGCAGGTTTGAGCCCACCACAGCTGCAGGTTTTCACAGCTGGAGGCTGAGCCCTCAGCCACACTGATGTGACTGCAGGACGCAGTGGGACCTGCAGACTGAGTGGCTCAGTCACACACACAACCCACAGGCATGAACATCACTTCCCCAAGCCCAGAATGTGCAAACCACAGACTTACTAAAGGGTTTGTCCAGGACTGGAACGAAGCAGAGCACCTTGTACCTATCCGTCATCCGAAAGTTGAGCTCTGGATGGTGGTTTCTACCTCAATTAGGTCAGGCCACCTTCAGGGTACATTTGGGTTTCAACCAAATTGGTGGCTTTGGTCCAGATTCATTCTGTGGTTTGGCTTAAAAGTCTGAGCAAGGTTTAGAGGCAGCAGCCTGCCCAGAGCTTCCTGCAGTCCCGGAGCAGCTCAGCCCTGATGTACACGAACACAGCAAATGGACCTGCCTATGGGGACCAGCTGTGGGACAGGCAGATGACATCTGAGGTCCCCTCTAGGCCTGTTTTTCATACAGCCTGGGCTGGATTTAAAACAAATTGAGTATCAAACAGTACATGAGAAATGAATGATTGTGCCAGAGGACAGAGCAGACAGTGACCAGCTGTCCCCACGCAGGTGTGACACTGCTTTGACAGCCCTGTGAAAGAGGCAATAGCCACACGTACCTTTGCTTAAGCCTTGAACATTCAAATAAAAGCAAAACCTAGATTAGATTATGATGCCTGCTTGTTAGAAGCCACTGATTGGAAGCTTATAGCTTGATTTCATAGGAGTTGTCTCCTGGAAGACAATTCAACAGGGCATGCAGAGGGCAGAGGAAGGGAGGTCAGGGCTGGACAAGGCAGTGGGGTGGATGGATGCTGCTACAGCAAGAATGAGGAGGTGTTGTTTTATCCTGAGATTATCTTGCTCCATCTCCTTCCCCTTCTCCACTCTCCACTCCCCACTATCAGCATTTAAAACACCCCTGAGTTTTCTTGAGCAGGTTTGCTGTGCTCATTAACATACTGTGAGCACTTATTGGCTATAACGAGCATCATTAAATTCTGGTAAGCGCCAGGACTGTTCTGTGGAGTTGAACAGACTCAGGGTCTGGAAGGAGAGCTCAGGGGTGGGAAGATGCTGGAAACACTACATTTTCCAGAAGAACAGAAACACAAACCTTCCTCACCTTTCTGCTCTGGGGTAACTCGGACCTGTTAAGCAGCAGCTATTGCTTACTGACTACTCAGATCATTCCTCTGTCCCAGAAGGACTCTCAACTCCTCTTATCAGAACAGGAGCAAATTAAAGATTTTTCCATATTTGCATCTGCTCATTTGATGATTTTCCTACATTTGTTACTTAGAGATAAAAGTCTGCCTCTAAAAACTCACTTAGCCAAGTGGTTTTCTCAGCCTCAGGGAACGGTGCAGGAGGGATTGCAGAGCAGGATCCAAAGCAGCTGGCGAGGCTGCAGGAGCAGCAGGAGATCAGGAGATGAATGGGTGCATACTGGGGCAAGACTCACATTTTACATGCCCAGTTCTTGTATTTATTTCCAACTGGCTGTGCCAGAAACACTCACCCTGACTAGTGTGGCCATGCCTACGACCATAAAGCTGCTCCCACTGCAGGACTCAGCACCACCACCTGTGTTTTTAGCACCAAATACTGTTCATCATCCACCAGTTTTAGCAGATATGAATTAACTAAGCCACACACAAATGTACTTTACCCTGGAATAATCCCCAGTAATCCGAGGGCAAGCAAGGAAATAGAATCAGACAAGAAATTGAAGATCAGTGCATTCCCCCAAAAGCCAGTCTGGGTCCTAGTGGGGGGGACATCTGTGAGCTGCTGGAAGTGGGAGGTTTCTGCACACATCCCTAGGAGATGGCTCTGCAGCACCTGGCCTGCAAAAGGCAGCGCATCATGAGAGGGCAGTGATGGAGAAAAGAGCAGAGATGTCCACCTGACTTCCCAAGCAATCTGTAGAGAGCTGACTGACCACCACCAATTAGTAAAAATGCTTGGGACCAAAGTTACGTTATTAGAAAGAAATAAAGCTCTATTCCTGAAAAGTGATAATCTGAAATCCTTTTATTTTGTTCTTGGGTTGATACCCACACCACTGGCTGTATGATGAGCATATGACCAACTCTCCCATCACCTCAGAAATACCTATTTTTCATCTCCATTAATCTAAAGACCATCCTTCAGCATGAGATGGGTATCAAAATGGCATCAATTTCACGAGATTAAATAACTGGCCTGGTTAAGCATTAATTGCTCCACTTTGGCCTCTCTTTCCCCACTCAGAGGAGCTTTTTGTGGATTACTGATTTATAATTGCTTGCTCCCTATGCACACATGCACTGCAATCTTCTGCTCACCTTGACAGCAGCCTGGTTAGAGGAAATGAACGCTGCACGTTCCCCTGACACAGCATTTTATCTGCTGGGTACAGGAAGCCAGAGATTGTTTATTCAACTTCTCATGGCCCATTAATGACATAATGCTGGCCACAGCTGTTCAGGACTGCACAAGACCAAAGCAGAGAAAGAAATGCCAAAAAGACTTCAAACATGCTGCTCATCTCAGAGCCTGGCTGGAAAGGTCCTTGAAAGTTGTCTAAGGAAGTGCAGCTTTACAGCTCCCTCAGCAAGTAAAACCAGAATTTAAAGCCTCAGACTTGGTTTCTCCTGAAGACTCAAACAATCTGAAAACGGATAACCTCATCTGAACAAGGTGGCAATGGCTACTTTGAAGAAGAGGGGAGTGATAATTTCATTTTCACTCTGCCTGGACAAATTATCCATTGAAAAACAAGGATCTGCCATATAAAAAGGCTCACCAGCCCTGGAAGTGGAAAGCCAACCCCGGCCAGGGAGTCTGTGGAGCAAGGGGGAGCTGCTCCAGGACTGGTGTGCACCAAGCACAGCAATACAAGGATAAGGACATGCTCCACCCAAGTACCACAGACAGGAAGATACTCCATAAATTTTATTTTACTTCATGAAGCTTCCAGAACTACGTCATTACGGAATGACATGAATTTTCCCAAAGGAAAAAAAGCAAATCAAGTTTCTTGTCTTCCTGGTCACGAAGAAAAAGTCTTAGAGAAAGGCAGAAACCCATTCCACACCCCAGTTCAAAACAACCAATTTCATTATTTTTAAAACACTTTATAACTGAAAATTGGGGATGAGTGTTGTAACTGAAAATTGGGGATGGGTGTTGTATATTGTTTACATAAATACATATATATATACATATATAGCAGATAAGAGGAACATGATTTGCAGTGCTGAGCTAATTCCTCAGCTTGGCAACATCCAGCAGAAAGAGAGGATCACTGGGTAAATTTGTTCCTCTCTAGAAAAGGACTGACCATGGCAATGAAACACCCCATTACTGAAGCTGTATCTGAAGTCATGCTCAGAAGAAAGACCAGCACCCTCCCTCATTTTTCCCAGACCTTCCAGGGTAACCCCTACTTACAATTGTGAAGTTCATAACCTTCAGAATCCAGATGGTCATAGCAAGGTTCACCAGGATTAAAATCATTAGGAGCAGCACAAAGAAATAGAGGCACCTCTTCCTCCAGCCATAAATCCCCACTTTGTATACCTGGGGTCCTTCCGAGGTCTGCATGGTGCTCCGGTGCGGGTACTGTTCCTGAGGCATCTGAAATGAGCACAAAGAGACAACCACGTGTATTCAGGGCCAGGAGAAAGCCAGCGATAAAAACTGCTCCTATCTGTGCCGCCTGGAGGGTTTGGGGTTTTTTCAGAGTTTACCAGCTGGGCAGCAGCATTTTGGATACCTGGGTTATTTTTCCTTCTGCTTGCTGTGCTCAGTAACAGACCCAAAGAGAATCTGATGTGTTCAATGTGTATGAATGTACTTATGAATACACGTAAGCACGCTGGCTGAAGGTATCCTATGGAAATCACTCTGGAGTGACTCTGTTCGCCGCCCCAGGTTTTGCAAGGCAGGCACTCCAGGGCCTCTAAGGATCCTGAGGGGAAAATTCTGCATGCGTTTGGTAAAAGCAGTTGAGTTCAGCAGTTTGTTTGGAAGATGCAATATGACTTCTCAGAGGTTTCATTTAGAAAAAAAAAAAATAAAATATCGTCTCAAGTAAAATCATTCCTTGCAACCAAGGAAAAAAAAAGGCAAAGGATGCAGAGAGATGGATGCTTTTAAAGGCCACCCCAACCAGCTGGGACACAGCCACCCCCGAGGGCTGTGTGTGACCAGCTGTGCACACAGGAGGGGATCATGGAGCTATTTGCTGCCACAGGAATGAAAGTATTCATGTTCTCACCCTTCACATTCAGGTTGAGGGAAGCCACTTCCATGGGCTTCCCCAGGGATCAGTTTCTCACGTTTTCAGCCTATTTTGATGCACAGACTGAGGAGATCATCTCTAGTAACAGAGTCTGCTGAATGTTTTGCATTTTAGACTCCAGACAGATAAGAAGCCACCAAACCCGTTCTTGCACTACGGATTCAACACCACGAGTGTCTTCCTCAGGGCTGCTGGCACGGGTGTTTGTATGCAGCAAATTACAAAATCTACATCCCAGGAGGGAACAGTGTGAGGTCCCCTGTGGGAGTGTGATCTGCAAGTCTGGAATGAGGCAGTTTTAGGAATGAGATGCTCCTCAGGGAGGGGAGCTGGGTCACCAATAAACACACGGGCTTGGAGCAAAGCGGATCTTCTTACACTGCTACAACCACGCCAATCTGAACAAAGGGGAAAACCTACACCACAATAAATTACACAGTTTCCACTACCTGGGGAAAATTATAACCACAACTACCGTACAGTCAAGGATTTTATTGCCTAATATTTTAACAGGGTATCCTGGAGAGCACATATTAAATGCAGTCTCTCTCTTAGAGAAAAATGAATAAATTGCGTTGCTAACGCTCTCAAACTATGGAAGAGGTTTGACCAAGGAGAAGCTAAAAATACCCCTTTATTGCAAAACTTGTTTATTCACTATAATCTCTTTGCTGCTCTCACTGCTTTTTTTCTTTACTTGCAGTTTCTAGGATGGAGAAAACAGCATATCCAGCTGGGGCAAAACTTTACAAACATCAAAAGAATTTATAGCAACAGAACACAACCACAAAGAGCAACTTGCATCCATACAGTAGCCTGGTTTTGAGAATTTCTCTAGTTCTGATAAAATATTTAACTCACAGCTGCCCTAACAGAGATAGAGCAAGTAAAGTACTACAACACCTGTGACCAGCAAGACTTAGTAATACAGTATAAATTCATAACAAGAAAATAACATGGCAGTTGAAGATACCATGTTCTTTCTATACAAACTCTCACAAAGCCACACTTAAGCCATATTTGGTTTCTAGCTAGTGTTTCTCCCTGAATTGTAAATATTACCAAAAAAATTGCTCATGTCTGTAGTTCTCCAGGAAGAGAAGACAGAATGATGGACAGAGAGTGCTGAGGTGTGTTAAATGAGCAGAACAAGAAGGTCTGCAAGGCTACTACATGTGGAACCAGCTATATCCACTATCAATAATCTGTACTGTGTGGGAGGGAGAAGTATGCTAGTCATAATTTACATTTTGGCAACTTTTCCTGACTCAAACATTAAAAAGAATTAAGGCACTAGAAAAAAAAAGTACTGCTGTGAAAGAACATCCAGTGGCTGTGCTTGCTGGTAACACCTCCCCCCTTTCAATCACTGAACTAAGGGGAAAGGCTGCTGCTGCTTAATAGGATTTTTCATTTCTTCTTCAGGAAAATATTAGGAACCACCAGTTAATTCTGTAAGGTTGGAGAAAAATAATACTGAAACAAATATAGAAATTGGAAAAGAAGCATGCCTTCCAAAGGCCAAACCTTAAAAATGTCTGCCTGACCTGAGAGGGCTTAAAGACACATGTGCACCAGCACTGGATTAGCACCAGTGCATGGACAATCCCACTTACAATAGAAAAAAATGCAGCAGCCAGATCTTTGCAATTTTGCCACAGACAACATGACCATGACTCCAAAAGTACAGCCTGGAACTTGGGTATTTCTCCAAGGAGTTCTTGGTACTGCACAAAAAAAGTAGTATGTTTTTGCAGAAGAACTGTACACTGAGTCCTTATATACACCGACACTGCAAACAGGGCCTGAGACAAAATCCAGTCCACTCAGAAAAGCTATTCATCCTTTTGCTTTAGCGTACCTTAGAGATACGGCCCATGACAAGAAAGATTTATTTGGTTTTTCCAAGACCACTGGAAGAGCCCTGTCACCCCGCCTGCTGATCCGCACAGGCTGCTCACAGAGCTCTTCTGCAAAGAGGCTTCAGCACCTTCCTTCAGCAGAGCTGAAACCAGGCTCAGCAGAAAGGCACCAGAAAGCAGAACTGGCACCGAGCTTCCACAATTCACACCAGACCTCACCAGTTAGGGCAAACCTTTGCTCCATGCCTCTCTCCCTCCTTCCACCAAGTCCTTCGTGGCAGCAAGCTCCTCGCTCAGGGTGTGCAACCCACATTAACAATTCCTCAGGCAGAAAAGTGCTTTACATGCACAGGGATGAATTAACACCTTTCCCACGTGAACACTGGCACTGTACCATCCCCTGGCCACGCTGCCTTTGCAGGCTCAGTGAGGGCCATGAGTAGGGTGAGGTATTACATAAGAAATCAATAATGCTTTTCTGCTGTGGGGGTTTCTTCGATCAGCACTTGAATGATGTATGTTAAGGAACAGAACTATTTCAGGCTGAACGAGGATGCAATCTGGGAAGGCAGCTTCTGTCTTATGGGCCCTCTTGAAATCTGCTGCTGGAAACGTCCTGGAGCTCATGGAATCAGCTCGCTGCAGCAGGAATGGCCTGGAGCCTTGCACAGCCAACACAGCTGTCCCCTCCCTGCCTGCCTGCACATAACTGAGGTGTAGCAGCCTCATCAGAAAAACCAGGAGCATCTGACCCCAGACTGACCCGAAGCCCGGTGATGGTGAAACGTAGAGTTTTAATCATTTTAGCTAGAGGCTAGTTTTGCTGAAATTAGCTAAAATAGAACTAGCAAGCAAATACAGCTGGAGCTAATTAAAAAGGTTAATAATTAGCTAAGAAGCTAGGCCTAGAATAAGATTGAANGCACGTTTCCAGAGATAAGAGAGGGGTTCAAATTCCCTCAGGTCTTGGACCTACATCTCCCACATCTGCCCTCTCTTTGTGTCCATATCACCAACATCCTCTTCTCTTTCTCTTTGTTTTCTGAAATAAAAACCTTTTCTTTTGGGCTGAAATGAGGGGAAAAAAAGCCCTAAAAACCTTCAGAGGTGCTCTCTGGCGTATCACTGGAAGGCATTGTACTTGTATTCACTAGCTGTAAATGCTCTGCAGATTCATCCTCTTTAATTTCTCTGTCTTTTAAGTGCACAGTATCCACCAGGTTCAAAAGAACAGACATTTCTGGAGCGTGACTGAGAACAAAACCTGGCATGAAGAAGAGTGTTTTAGGCCATCTATCAACAAGACATTTTGCGTCTCCACTCCCCATAAAACTCTCTCAAGTTTGACACCCCCAGGTCCATTAATCCACCAGCAGCATGACCCAAAATTGATTTATGGCCCTTCACATGGGTCAGACCACAACCTGGGTCTCCATAAAAAGGATCAGGCTCTGGAAAATGACTTCTCACTTGCAGCGTGGCCAGCAAAGGCTGAGTACTGGGGAACAGCCCCCGGGATAAAATACTTGCTGGGATAGTTAACTCTCATAGCACTTTTCTCCAGGACCATCTAAGCCATGAACTTGGCCTCTGTGACTGTTATTGGTGTCCCCAAAGCTGAAATCTCTTCTCTCTGCTTGTCCCTCTATTTCTGTCAACAGTTCCTACCCCCAGTACGAGGAGCAGTTCTTCCATGAGTTGGGAACACCATCACCACTCAATACCCATTTCTCAGGTATCACTGCTGTGTGATACATGGCCAGAGCAACAAAAAGTAAAAGGAAACATCCTAAGGAAGGTTTTTCTCTTTTATGAGTAGTCTCTATCAGTGGGATCCACCACATGTAGTGTTATTCAAACATCTGGCCTGATTCTGGCAAACATAAGCACATCAACAAGCTTTTTTGGATCTGTACTCCATCAGGGCAAACTCTGCCCAGTCCACTGGAAAACACCTCTCTTCCCTCTTGCATCTTGTGGAAGTTGGACTCAGCACAGGCAGCTGGGGAGACCTTGGGGATTCATCTCCTGGTAAAGCATCTCATGCAGATCCCTCAGTGCTCCAGGCTACTCCCCACCTCTAACATCTTGAAAGCTCTTGCAATTTCCCCAGCTGTTTGGGCTGGCAGCACTTCGACAACAAATGTGCTTGAGGATAAGTGCACTGCAAGAACCTCAGTTTATAAAGCAAAAGCTTGGAGCAGATGGACTCGACCAAAAGCTGAACAATGGGACTGTCCTGACCCTTCTCTGCATTCAAGAAGCACCCACAGTAAAACTCTAAATCTATCAGAGTTTGCCAGAACAAACCAAAGTAACAGGCAGCTCCATCTCTGAGTAGTATTTCCTAAGCCAAAAGTGATATTTTATTATGCTGCAAGAGTCTCTGAGCAATGTGATGTCACTATTGCTTCTCTTCTCTGAGATGAACAAAAACACTTCTACTTTCTTATTTATGACAGTCTCTTCCAAATTTTACACTTTCTACTTGATGGTCACCTTGTCTCAATACTTTTTTCAGAGTTAAGAAAATGGAAAGCTAGCAAGGAAGGAAGAGTCTCTGCAGTGAGTCCTTTCAGGCATCGAGCTAGTCAACAGAGAATGTTTTTCACAAAATGCCCCACGATCTGTGGTGATAAATTCACACTGCATGCAAACACCACACCAGGTTTGCTGCATTCACACGCCGCTTCTTTTGCACCACTGAGATGATCTGAAGCACTCACAAGCCTCTGTCCATCGGTGCCAAGTTTAGAAAAGCTTTTTCCCACCAGAGTGTCTCAAAGCAGGATGAACAAATATGAGAACTACACCAAAATAGCCAGCAGCAGGTGTGACTGCAGGAGGCTGTGGGAACAGCAAGAGGGATAAAAAACTAAGCTCGAGCCAGAAAGCAAGCCACAGGAGGTGACACTTTGCAGACTCCTGCCCCAACACACTCTCACCCCACAGCACCAAGAAAAGAGATATGGCTCGTGGGAATGTGCAAAGCAGGATCGTAATATGGATTTATACGGCTGGAACCCAACCAGCACAGCACAAATTGGGAACTGTGGGCTTGAGCATGTGCCAGGATCCAGAGTGCAGTCTCTGCAGTGATCCTGCTCACAAGTTAAAGCTTGTTCTGCTGCACCTTCCCTCTACCATTTACCCTCAACACGATGTGCCTTCTGTGCTAATCCATTTGTTCTTTTGCACAGACTCACTTGCTTTCTGGTTTTGGGAAGGACCAGGAGAAGGGATACACGTATGAGGCTGTGCTAATGGCTCTCCTATCCATCTGCTTCCAAAACCAAGAGGCTCTCTCCACTCTGCCCACACATGCACACATTCTTCAGTGCTCCTGGATTCAAAGCTTGAATGCTTGACCCAGGTGGGGCTGCACAAAGGTCACTGAGGAGGCTCAGGAGGAGCTGCCAAAGTTAGGGAGGAAACACCAGCTCCCATGGGCCTGGCTGCTGCTGGCTCAGATGGACATATTCCAGCCCCTTCATATCTCTGCCTCTTCAACACTAACGATCAGATTTGGGAGGCGGGATGCTGCATGAGCAGAGGCAGGAACTTGAATTTTTTTTTTTTTTTTAAATAAGCTTATAACTAGCAGTGAAGAAAATAATGGGCTGACTGGTTGCCTAAAGTAACAGCTGCTGAGAAAAGCAATAGAGCTCCAAGGCTGCAGGGTAAGATGGCAGCCTCTGAAGGCTCAGGAAGCTCCAGATCATGTAAGATCTTCATTTAACATGGCGTTTTCACTGCAGGTGTATTTCATGCAAAGTAAATTTTGAGCTTATGAAGCCTCTTCATTTCCATCATGTGCCTCCCCCTTCCACAGCTCATCTCTGTCCTTCCTCTCATTCCCTTTGCCCCCATCAGCCTCCAGGAAGCCACGGGACATCCATGTCTCCTGTAGGATGCCCTTCTCGCACTCCAAACCCACAAAGCCTTCACTTGGCTCAAACCAACTCAACGCTCTTCAGCAGCATTACTGGGAGAAAGCTCTGGTCCTGCCACATTCTGGATCTGTTGCCCTTCTGTGGGGAACTTCCCCTTGTCCCTGAATTTTTGTGTTGCCAAGATGAGTGACTGTTTGAGCCCTGTGTGTGCAGCCCTGATGGATGCAGGAAAGCAAACCATGACCCTGCTCCCGTGAACCAGCCAGAGATTCTCAGCACCGTCCCACTGTATAATTTAATACCCTTAATCCATTCCTTGTCGAAAGGAAAAAAAAAAAACACAACACCACCACCATAAAACACAGCTAAAAAGCATTTTCAACACATCAAATAACACTGCTCTGAAAATCCAAGGCAGAGGCAGTGGCAGAGGCAAGGAAGTTTGTGAGGCGACGCGAGGCGGACTCCTCCTGACACCTCCATCCCTTGACGAACGCGCGTTCCCGAATCCCGAGCCCAAGCCTGCCATATAAGGTGCTGATATCTCTGCAAAGGCAAGACAAGCTTTAATGCTGCAACTAAAAGGATGAGAGAACACTGCCTAAATCTGGCAGGTCCCTAAAGAGGGAGCGAGCTTTTCATCATAAATGTTTCTTTGGTTATTTGGGGAAAGAAACGCAAATCGGAAGAGAAGTTGCAGACAGAACAGCCCCTAAATTAATGTTTTTCCTTCTAATCTCTCTACGTGGCTTCTGACCGTGCTGTCTGTCGCAGTTTGCTCATGCTTTATAAAATACAGGAAAAAAATACACAGACAAATCACAAGGCAATGATTATTACTGAGTTACTGCCTCTCTTCACAAGCTCGCTGTACCAGGAATTGGCAAACAACCCCCAGACAAACATGCTTTCAACTCATTAAACAACTAGAATACAATGCACTTATAAATGTATTTACTGTGACTGAGTCGCATTTTTCATCCCAAATCGCTGAGCGACACACGGTCCAGAGCCAGCCTTTCAGTAGCTTCAGGTTATACTTGCACTTACTCCCCAAAATGAGAAAGTTGGGGATTATTTGGGTGCAGCGTTCCCTCAGCCAGAGACGCGGCGCGGGCGTTGCTTTGCCTGCAGCTTTACTATCGACACAAATTCAGCCAGAAAACCACCACCCAGCCTCAGACGGCTCCCAACCCTTCACAAATATGCCACAACTTCCCATTCTTGACTTTCCCTTTGCTCTAAGCAGCAGCCTGAAAGCGAGGAGCCCCTTTGCAGAGGCGCAGAAGGAGCGCAGATCCGCACCGCGGCGGCGGCGGGACGGAGCAGGGCAGCTCTTACCTCTCCCCCGGCGATGGATGAACGCCCGGAGGGTGCAGGAGCCCGGGGAAGATGCAGCTCAGCGTTCGGAGCAGCACGAGGCCTGGCCTGTGCTCATGAGCTGCCCCTGTCAGATTTTCCAACAGCAGAACTGCAGCCAAGTCCCTGCCCATGCCTGAAGAATTTCCTGAACAGCATTCCCGTTCTTTTTCTAACTGCTTTGAAACCACACTGTCTGTACTTCAATAAGGCTTTGTCAGGCCAAGTTACAGCTACTGGGCTGGCTCCAGCGAGCAATTGAAAACACATGTGTTTTGCATTAAAAGCCCCCTTCTCCCTGCACACACTCAGACACAGACACCCCCGTCCGCACCCAGCCCCGGAGCCTGCCTGCCTTGCCTTCGCTGCTCTAGAGCCAGCCATTTCGGTTAGAAGGAATAAAAGGATGATGTTGGTGGAGATTTTCCTTGGGAGAAGGGAAAACGGGGTGGGAGGGACCCCATCCCATGGATATCACCTGGCCCTGCCTCCCGTGCTTTGCCGGTGCCAGCGGGTCACGGGCGCCCAGGTGAACAGCCGGCTTTGCCAAACCCCAACAAGCAAGGAAGCACAGGAATCAAAATTCCAGTTCACCACTACTCTCCCCTTACCTTTGCCTCTGTCTCTTCTAAAACTATGAGAAAAGAAAGCATATTTTTAGCATCTCTAGACTCAGTTCAGCACATCAGAACTGTATCCTAATCTTGACACATACTCCTGTGTCTGCTTATACTAAAAATAATACAACTATTTTTGAGTACTTTCATCCCTCTCTGCTTTCCAGCTGTCCTAACCTTTATAACCCAAAATATTTTAAGCACCTTGCATCTCTTTTTAAAGAGCATTAACACCGCTCTGGCATTGGCTTAAGGAAAAGAAATAGAAGATATAATGTTATACCTTTAATCAGAACGGGTCCCAGTTCTTAATATCTGTAATCATTTCCAGGCAGCACCATGGGTCAAGGCAGCGACCGTGGGCTCTGCAGCTCGGGATAATGCCCTGTGCCTGGCATGTGCCTGTGGAGCAGAGCTGGAGTAGATGTGGAAACGCACATGGATGTCCCCCTTATTCCACCAGGGCTAAGTCCCACCAAAGATGAAACACAGCAGCAGAGTTGTCAAGGTAACAATATAGAAAAGAGACAGTTTAAAGAGAGAGAGAGAGATTTTCCCCTCCTAATGCTCCTTTTCAAACCGTGCACTGTGCTTCTCTGGGGTTATTCTGTTCTGTGGTTTGCAGAGGTGTGGTGGGCAGGTGAAGTGTTTACCAGGGATAAAGGCAGTGCTGATTAGAAGTAGAGAGAGCCCTGATCCAGCACTCTTTGAAGGCAGAGGAAGCCTGCTGCCTTCCACGGGCTGTGGCTTCAGTCCATGGCAAGGACCCATTCACCCACAGGAATGTGAGACCTGCCTTTCACCCGTCAGCAGTGAGACCTTACAAAACCCACGTGGGATGGAAAGCCTGCAGTTCATCCAGGCTGTTCTCAGAGCTGCCGTGGCCACACCAAGCGTGGCTCCCACCTGCACTTTGCCCTGCTACCGAAATGCTCTTTCCCTCTTCCTGCACAGAGCCCCACGTGGGTCAGCAGTACTGCCAGGCAGCCTGGACCAGCCCCCAAGCTGAAATCAGCGGGGATGGATCCACACTGTGATGCTATTTTGCAGAAGACAGCACAGGATGAAATCACACCGTCACCCTGCCTCAGTTTGCAAGAGTTTCAAACAAAAGGCAAGCACGCACACACAGCCACTGGTGATAGCATTTCACATCTATTTGCACAGCTTGTGAGGAGTCAGTTTGTGCCAGAGCAGAAACCACAGGCCTGTGGATCACATATCAGAAGAACTGTCCGTGCAGCTGAGAGTCTCCTCAACGAGCTGCCACAGCCATGATAATACTCTTTGGGTTGGCAACCAGCAACAGCTGAAACCAAAGGCGCCTAAAACCTTCGGAGTCTCCTGGTATAAATAAGCTGAAACAGGAAAATATGAACTGCAGATTCACATAATTAGATTTTCAGTTGTACAAGACAATCAGGCATCTGCAGAGCTGTTTGCAAGATGATAGCAGGCCGTGCCTTCTGTCTTAAATTTCCCCGTGGTCTTCATTCAGCAGAGCAGTTATGGATGGGACAGGCAGTAACTTCAGTGGATCACCGTGTGTTTTGAGTTAAGCACATGCTTTAGTGCTTTGTGGTCCAGGACTTTTTATGGCAGCCTGGCTCTGGCAGGATCATTAGTCCAATCATTTAAAACATGGCAGTACAGCACTTTGAGATTACTCAGTTCTTTACACAAATACGGTAAATCAGTGGGTTTTAAATTTTTCTTGCTGTGTGGACCCCTAAATATTTGACAAAGGCGGTGCATACCCCTGTAATCATTTCACAGAGAGAGATTCCTACATACTTCACAAAAACCTCTCTTTACTTGTCATTTTTCCCTTGGGAATAGTCCCCAGGCCCCCCATACATCTGTGGACCACAGGCTGGAAACCACTGCTGGAGATAACTTAATCCCTTATTAAAAATCTAAATGATCTCTTCTGTTTATGTGATGTACTTTCTATCTTCAGAATATTTATGCGAGCTAGCAGCATGCTGGCAGGTAGAGACATGGGGAGGTGACAGCATTAATACTGCATTTTTTCCACTGGCATAATTAGTAGGCCAAGTCTATAAATATTTACATTAAATCTGTCAGGCATCACACCAACCTCACTGATAACTTCAGGGGTGTCTTACTGTAAACTGCATTAATGCCTCGCTATTTTGTCATCAAGTAACACATAAAATGCTCCTTCAAGCTAAGCCACTTTGAGTAGGTTGTTTTTATCTCTTTCTCATTTGGGTGCAGGGTTTAAAGATGCTTCAAGCACCAGAACTGTAGCTCAGGGACTGTTCTATTTTTCTGTTATTGAGCTATCATTTGTATTAGTGCCAGCGCTACCAAAAATATATGAACCTTGCAAGCATAAACCTTAAGTTGATGTCGACATAACTATCTGCGTAACTGCTATTATTCCTCAGAACTGGCAGGGTTATGAGGATTAAAAAAACCTACTAGAGCTCTTTGGGAAGATGAAAACAAATTAACCCCCCTCAAAGCTCTGGTATCTTTGCAGCTGGAGACTGCAACATGAAGGGGCTTCCATTTTGTGCAGGAGATCCAATCCACCTGGATCCATGAATTTCTACAGGGAGAAGAGACCTACAAAAGACAGGAAGGAAAGTTCCTTCTCTACCATTTATACCTGCCCTGACTTTTGACAGCATTTTCTAGAAGCATCTGAAATTTATTTAGTATTTACTGCTGAATTATCAATATTCATAATTAATTTCATTTAACAAATAGTATCTATTTGCATGCAAAATGAAACCTGGGATTTTCATGCTGTGCAGATTTCCAGTAACTCACTCAAGCATTGCCCGAACCTTCCTAAAAAATTCAGGGCAAACCAAATATGAAGAAAAATCAGCATGTAAACGCAAGTGTGGGTGCACCTGGAGTGGAGGAAGAAGTCAAAATGAAAATTCTACTATCTGAAATAATTAAGCAATCCCTTGGTTTGAGCTTTCCCTCCAAATGACTTCTTTCAAAATCCATTAAATCTCTTGAAGTATCACAATAGAATAAATACAAATGTTTAAATATTTTTAATGTCTCAACTGAAAGAAATCATCTGCCAAATTATTATTACTTTAAATCACCCTCAGCCTTGGAGCCTTTTAAGAGATCTCTCGAGTACCCATGTGCAAAGGGAGAAGCCAAGATTTATTTCAGCTCCATCTCCTTAAATGCAGAATTAAGGGAGCTGCTGGATTAGGAAGTTAACTATTTTGGGTCAGGAACAGCAAGCTGAGGGAAGGCAGCTATTGGCATTCCTGATGGATTCACCCAGCCCTGAGCATGCAGAGGGGATGGAGAGCAGTGTAAGGAGACAAGGAGGGGGTTCCCCAAACTTTTGCAGGTAGTGGCAGTAGTTGTAGGGGTGGAATGCTTCGGGGAAGGGAGAAAACCCTTCCCTGTGTGTGTGTGTGTGCAGGGAGTGAAAGCCTGACTGGATGGCAGGGAGCAAAACCCTATTTAAGTGCTGAGAGTGCTGAAGGCACACAGGTCATCAGGTAATCACACAGGGCTGAGATGGACTTGTCGGACAAGTGAAAGGGAAATGGCAGAAAATGAAATGTGTGCGTGTGTGTGTTTGAACATAACTGTGTGCTGGAAGCAGCCAGACCTGCAGTGCCTGCATCCCTCTACATCCTCACCCACTGCTCCAGTTTCTTCACAGGAGATAAATGTGGCTATAGGACCAGTCATGAGATGTAAGATCTGCTAATTCTTGGAGACTGAAGAGAAAGAGGAGCAGAGCTGCTCTCTTATGCAGGCATTCTGAGGATGCTCTAAATTTCATGCAGATGAGAAACTCCAGTAACAGCAGAGGTGGAGACCTGGATTCATATGGCACTGAGTTATTTAGATCTGAGTATTAAATTTTCCCCTTCTATTCATCCCAGACTTAGCAAACAGTACAATAACATAAAGAAATCAAAGGAAACACAACAAAAAGTCCTGGTTTCATAGTAATGTTACAGGTGAGCTGGGAAACAGCAGGTCAGGGCAGGAGTCAGTGTTGTTTGCACAAGGCCAAAAACACAACGTGAGTTCAAGTGAAGGACTGAGCTTTTACGAGAGGCCAGACTCGGAGAGCTGCTGCTCAGGGCCTGGAGTTCAGAAACAATCACATCTCTGCTGCTGCTCTGAGACAAGGATCAAAGTGGCAAAAAGGCATCACCAAAGGCACCTTCCACTGCACAGGCTCAGGAGAGCTGTTGGCAAGGGAGGGTGGAGGGTGGAAGTTCCCAGCACGCCAGCACAACAGCAGGCTCACCTGTGCAGAGACTGATGTGCAACACCTACACTGAGAGCAGCCTGCTCCTAAGGCTCTTTTCTCCTCAGGGTCCAAACCTGCAGACTCCCTGAGCCCATTTGCAGCCTGCCCTGTTCCCAACTCAAAAGCTCTGTGCTGTGTTCCTTTCCCCACAAAAGCTGCAGCAGTGTTCACCTGTCGGCCAAAAAGCCACAGCCAGGACCTCACCCAGGCCACCCCGCTACCCCAACTGCTGATTTGTAATTATTTTGATGATTTCAGCCATTTTCAGGCTCCTCTCAGAAATAATTTAAGGCCAGCAGAGCTTGTTAATAGGTAGAATGGAAAGTGTTCCTTTTCATTTCTCTGGCAACATTAATGTAATTATCCTGAATAATTCTCAAACTGCGTGGGCTGTAATTTCAAGGCAATATTACTATTACAGAGCCCTGTTCTTCCAGCCAGCATGTGTCATACTTCCCATCCAGATGTTATTTATCAATAATCAGAAAGGTCTTCATTTACAAACAATAGGGTCTCTTCATTTGCAGCACAACAAGGGAGCAGGAGGGGTGTCACCAGGCAAAAAAGATGCCATGTCCCTGGCTTCTACTCCTCTGGCATAAGAAATGCAAGGAAAAAAAAAACCCACTGCAAAGATTAATTCCATACAGATATAAGAGCAAATATTCAGTTGGCAAGGCCAATAATTGTTCTTCTATTAAAGTCTTAACAGTATCCAAATTCATTACTCTTATCTGAGCAGCCTCAGCCTTCGTTCTTTCAGAAATCAGGTTCAAGGCACAGAGCTGCTCCCTGAGCTTTGCTTAGGTATGTGCCCTGACCACGACACATTGTCACCTCAGCCTGAATAATCACCTTCTGGGGGAACATTTCAGTTTCTCTGCTACGTCTGTTGTGGTGGAGAGTTTTTGGGTATGGACATGCCACACTTATATTTGATGCAGAGCAGTTTCTGGTCAGGCAGAGCTGTTCAGCAGCCTGTGCTCATCACAGCCTTTCCCTTTCCAACCCAGACTATTTTTATTCTGTCAAGAAAGAAGCTCTGCTTGTTCTTACACTTAGGTATCCTATTATATCACAAAGTTTAACACCACCCGATGCTCCCAAATATGGCTCCACGGAACAATTTCCGTAGGCAGCAGATCTGTATTTTCTCAAAGCAATTAGCAGGACTCTTGCAGAACACTAACAAGGCGGCCTGTCAGTCCGTCAGCAGCCCTGGACATGGCCATCTGCTTTAACGAGCTCTGGGGTGTCACTCTGGACAGCAACACTGCTGCACGATCCTGTGAGACTCCTGAGATGAGCAGCAGTGACCTTCACCCATAATATCTGGCCAAAGGAGAACCCTGGCACTCCTCCTCCTGTGGCAGCATTAGCCTCTCACCATCAGGCTAAAACCACCCAGATCACACCAGATAGAGCAGAAGACATTTTTCACAATGAGGGTGGTGAAGCACCAGAACATGTTGCCCAGAGAGGTTCCAGCAAACATTCAAGGCCATTTTGGACAGAGTTTTGACCAACCTGATCTAGCTGGAGATGTCCCTGATTATTGCCAGGGAATTGGTCCATTTGACCTTCAAAGGTCCCTCCCAGCCCAAACCATTCTGTGATTCTAAAACCTGATGTACAACATCTGCTCTGGAATAAGCACCAGGGAGACAACAGATCTGGCAACCAAAATGGTGAGCAATCTTTAGCCAAATTTTGCAGATTCCTTCTCTCTGCTTATATTCTGCAAGAGGTGCTAAGGCACGTGCTGCTCATAAAGCAGCTCCTGACAGAATGCAGATACTTGGAGCTCTAGCACATTAAAGAATGATTATGCTGATATATAAACAAACGCACACATACATATTTTGAGTTTCAACAGAGACTACTGGGGAAGGTTTAAAAAGCAAACTGATAGGAAAATTAAGCTACACTGAGATTGTGTCAGAGGGAAGGAAAAAAGATGCAGTGGCTTGAGAAATAAATGCATGTTTGTATGTCAGTAATCACGCCTGACCTTTGCCAGAGAACTCAGTATGGCAGAGGCATATTGGTGAGGATATGTACTCCAAGGACCACGGAAAGGCCACTGTGCAAAAATTCCAGACCTGGATTTATCTACAGAGATACACTCAAGGGCCTCTCAATCTCAGCATCTCTGCTTCAGTTATTGGCAGGATGTCACAAAGGGTAAAAAGCCACTTAATTGGGAAATCCCTTCATTTCTGTAGCTATTACCTCTCAGTTTCTGAGAGGACTCCTTGTGCTTTCCTATACCAAACCAGGTTTTGGAGCCTGGGCTAGGGGGATTTCCTGTGTGTTCAACAGCATCCATAAAGGCTGCAGTGCCCAAGAGAGTTGATGAGACTGTTTGCACTTGATCTGCTCTCCTCTTCCAAATATTTATCTGATCCAGCAGCTGGTGAGGTTTAAGCCTCCCTGCAATGTCAGAGAGGGCAGCTGCTGCTGCTGCTTCCAAATCTCCCTGCGACCTCAAGAGCCATGCTAAGGATGTCTGTAACAATGTTTGGTCCCATTAGAGTGTAGAAAAGAGAATCAAATGTCCCGTCCCTTCCTCCACAGAGCCAGCACACGATTTTGTTCCTGGCACTGTCTATTTATCCTTTAACCTTATGGTTATGGTCTTGGATTACTTGTGAGCACGGTGACCCCAGCAGCCTCCACCAGCACTGCACTGCAGAAATCTGCACTGCACAAGGAGAGGAATGGAATGAAGTTCTTCTCACAATACTCATTTCTATATGTCAGAAAAATAAGAGGCTCATTTTGTGACTCCTCTGCGTGAGCAAAACATCCTGTGGTTTAGCAGCAACAGGATCTTCTTTTCATTAGTAGGACACAGGGAAAACCTTGCCACATTCGTTTATTTTGAAGTGGAATTTCATCACTGCTGTGATTAATGTCAACATCATTTCTGCTCTAAATTCTCCATTCGCTCAGGCTAAAAATACCTTCCTGGATTTCTTGATATTATCCAGTGAGAATCACAAAGGGAGAGAGGGCGAGGAGAGGAAAGGAGAGAGAGGTGCTTTTTGTCTTTCATCCACTTTCTTTTTGGGCAAAGCAGCTGTCAGGGAGGTAAGAGAGATGTTCCAAAAACGTGAGGGATTCTACCTGCCCACATTTCTCCTCAGGTTATGACAAAAGTTTATGCGGATGCTTCTCAAAGAGTAGAAGAGTTTACATGTTATGCCTCACTCAGAGATATATTTACAATTACAGTTTAACTCTATGAAGTCACTAACTGGTAATTTAAAAAGGTGCATTTTCTTCTGCTCTTTTTCCTTTTTTTTTTTTCTTGAAGTGGCCACGTGTCATTTTCCAGATCTGTCCTGCCTTCTCCATTTCTGTGGGTGTGGGACCCGCTCAAGCTGGAGTAAACTCTCCCTCCACAATAGCAGGAAACATGCAAAGCGGAAAATTAAATCCCTTTCCTACAAAACGCGTTTCCAAATGCAAAGAGGAAGGTCTAGAGGGGAAGCCATATGAGAAGGAGTTGAGGCCACTAGGTTTGGTCAGCTTGGAGAAGAGGACACTGAGGTGAGACCTCACCAGGGAGTGCAGCTCCTCCGGAGGGACAGCTCTGATCTCTGCTCCCTGTGACAGGGACAGGAGCCAGGGAGCGGCTGGAGCTGGGTCTGGGCAGGCTCAGGCTGGATGTCAGGGAAAGGTTCTTCCCCAGAGGGTGCTGGGCACTGCCCAGGCTCCCCAGGGAATGGGCACGGCCCCGAGGCTGCCAGAGCTCCAGGAGCGTTCGGACAGCGCTCTCCAGCACGGGGTGGGATTGTCGGGGTGTCCTGAGCAGGGCCAGGAGTTGGACCTGAATGATCTTGTGGGTCCCATATAACTCAGGATATCCTGTGATTCTATGGTTCTAATCACTGGCTGGGTGTTTGTGTGACCCCCAAGCTTACAGGAGACCAGCACAAGGGAAGTCAATGCAGAGCATTTACTCTCAAATGTCTGTAAAAACACACACATGTATTTAAGAAGTGTGACATTTAAGTCACCAAAAATGCATTGTAGCAGTGGGGTTAGATGTGAATTCTGCAGCAACTGTTTCTCAGTTCCAGAGCATCTGGCCGGAGCAGCACTGGGCTGTGCTCACACCAGTGCTGCTGAGCAAAGCCTCCTCCTCTCACCCCTGCAGCTATTTATCATCATCATCACACAAATCTGGGAGCAGCTCAGCACGGAGGCACAGAAGCCTCCACCCTGACTGCCACACGGAGGTTAAACCGATCTGCCTGCAGCACAACAGCACAGCCTGAGCCCATCTTCAGCCTAAATCACCCAGCCAGTTCCTAGGCTTGAATGGGAGCAGGTGGGGAACACGTGTTGGGAGCACGGTCTGGAACAGCCACAGAGTTTTATGGGTTCATCATCCCAGCACATAAACTTTCTCCCAGCAGGGCTCCTTTCCACCGACCTGTTTTTATTATTGTGCAGCAAGATCTGAACAGCAAATCTCTCAAAGGTTAACAGGCCTGTCCAGAGAGTGCAAGAAACAGATGGGCTACAGTCCATGAATTTTAACGCTCTACATGACAAAACCATGGCATTTCTGTACTGGAGAGCAGTCCACAATCAGCACTGCTTTGGTAACCGTGAGAGATGACAGAGGCCAAGGAAAGGTGCAATAACAGTTGTAAGACAATCTGCCTGCAAATAATAGTAGAAGACCACCATAAAGATGGGATGGCAGAGAGGGGAAATAAAACACCAGAGGAACCCCGGCAAGGACACCTCCACCTGCTACAGCTTGGGAAACCAAAGGAGTGTTGCTGCGTTACAGCAGGCCAGCACGTTTCAGATGGTGATCCCTGTGTGAGATCAGTCCATCTTTGAGAGGAACCCCAGGTGGTGTTCACTGAGAGAAATGACCTCTCAGTGCTGGAAGTTACAGGTTGTTGCAAACAAAAGGACAGAAACGTACCCACACGCTTCCCTCATCCACTGGATGCTGAAGCTGGCCTTGTGTTTTGAAGCAAGGAATGCCTGCAGGCCCTGAAACATCTCTAAACCAACATGCTTTAGAGGCTATTAAAAAGAAAACAAAGCAAAGCTGGCTGCCAGGACACGTGTTCAGCTCTTCACTCACTGCAGTGAGTCTGCACCTCAATAATGCCTCTTACACCAGGACCCAGAGAGTGCTTAGCCCTGTCTGTCCCAAATTATTTGCATTTCTATATAAAGACAAACCCAAGGATTGCTTAAAGATA
>VZTG01004992.1:2203311-2288166 GCA_013397845.1 Melanocharis versteri | reverse complement strand
CCCCAGAGGGTGCTGGGCACTGCCCAGGCTCCCCAGGGAATGGGCACGGCCCCGAGGCTGCCAGAGCTCCAGGAGCGTTCGGACAGCGCTCTCCAGCACGGGGTGGGATTGTCGGGGTGTCCTGAGCAGGGCCAGGAGTTGGACCTGAATGATCTTGTGGGTCCCATATAACTCAGGATATCCTGTGATTCTATGGTTCTAATCACTGGCTGGGTGTTTGTGTGACCCCCAAGCTTACAGGAGAGCAGCACAAGAGAAGTCAATGCACAGCATTTACTCTCAAATGTCTGTAAAAACACACACATGTATTTAAGAAGTGTGACATTTAAGTCACCAAAAATGCATTGTAGCAGTGGGGTTAGATGTGAATTCTGCAGCAACTGTTTCTCAGTTCCAGAGCATCTGGCCGGAGCAGCACTGGGCTGTGCTCACACCAGTGCTGCTGAGCAAAGCCTCCTCCTCTCACCCCTGCAGCTATTTATCATCATCATCACACAAATCTGGGAGCAGCTCAGCACGGAGGCACAGAAGCCTCCACACTGACTGCCACACGGAGGTTAAACCGATCTGCCTGCAGCACAACAGCACAGCCTGAGCCCATCTTCAGCCTAAATCACCCAGCCAGTTCCTAGGCTTGAATGGGAGCAGGTGGGGAACACGTGTTGGGAGCACGGTCTGGAACAGCCACAGAGTTTTATGGGTTCATCATCCCAGCACATAAACTTTCTCCCAGCAGGGCAACTTTCTACCGACCTGTTTTTATTATTGTGCAGCAAGATCTGAACAGCAAATCTCTCAAAGGTTAACAGGCCTGTCCAGAGAGTGCAAGAAACAGATGGGCTACAGTCCATGAATTTTAACGCTCTACATGACAAAACCATGGCATTTCTGTACTGGAGAGCAGTCCACAATCAGCACTGCTTTGGTAACCGTGAGAGATGACAGAGGCCAAGGAAAGGTGCAATAACAGTTGTAAGACAATCTGCCTGCAAATAATAGTAGAAGACCACCATAAAGATGGGATGGCAGAGAGGGGAAATAAAACACCAGAGGAACCCCGGCAAGGACACCTCCACCTGCTACAGCTTGGGAAACCAAAGGAGTGTTGCTGCGTTACAGCAGGCCAGCACGTTTCAGATGGTGATCCCTGTGTGAGATCAGTCCATCTTTGAGAGGAACCCCAGGTGGTGTTCACTGAGAGAAATGACCTCTCAGTGCTGGAAGTTACAGGTTGTTGCAAACAAAAGGACAGAAACGTACCCACACGCTTCCCTCATCCACTGGATGCTGAAGCTGGCCTTGTGTTTTGAAGCAAGGAATGCCTGCAGGCCCTGAAACATCTCTAAACCAACATGCTTTAGAGGCTATTAAAAAGAAAACAAAGCAAAGCTGGCTGCCAGGACACGTGTTCAGCTCTTCACTCACTGCAGTGAGTCTGCACCTCAATAATGCCTCTTACACCAGGACCCAGAGAGTGCTTAGCCCTGTCTGTCCCAAATTATTTGCATTTCTATATAAAGACAAACCCAAGGATTGCTTAAAGATAAAATTTGTCACAATTAGGTGTTGGCGTTTCTTCATAATTGCCTTAAATATTTCAATCTCAAGGAAATGTGGTTGAAAATGCAGGAAAATTATGCTGATTAGTTGCTCATAATTAGATAGATTCAATAAAACCTGGTGCTTAGCATGTTTTGCATTTATATAGTCTTTATACAAAATTAACCTCAAAGATATCTCTATCATCTTTTAGTTCTTTGCTATCAAGCACATCTGATCTGAAAAGGATCATCTTCATAAACAGATACCTCTCGAGGATTACTTAAAATCATTACTGTGCCCACAAAACTGTTCCCTCAGCACTCCACTTCTCCCTTCTGCTACTGACATGCAAAGCTTGGAGAATTATGGGCTTTGGCTTGTTCTGAGAAGAAACCAATCATGGAACTGGTGATTTTTGTTGGAAGACTGGTTATTTATGAAGGAAACAAGTCTTGTTTCTATGGTGGGGGGAAAAAAAAAATAAGAAAAGCAGCGTCCCACTGCTCCAAATGTCTCTCAACCAGCATTTAGCCAAAAACATTTGGCTAAAATGTTACCTGCTTCTTGAATCTAAAAGCAGGGATGAATATGTACATCTCAGCACAAAAGACGTCTTCCCCAGGGAGCACTGACGAAGATAAAGCTCCTGGCAGACTCATAAACCTTAGTGCCACAGTTTACTTGTGGATGAAACTTCCTTCTCCTGGTCCAGAGAAAAAAAATCCTGAGGAGGTAATGAGCAACTGACTCTTTTCCTATGCAAAATGGTCTCTGTGCCATGGAAGTCCTATTAATTTTCTTGGAGCACACAAAATTAGCTAAAAATGCTTATGTGGACTAAAAAAGACAAAAGATATTTATGGAGCTTCTCTCTCTGCAGAGCAGTCAAATATGTCCTCAACCCTATATATAAGCACCTCTGTTTACTACTCTGAGTGTCTGCATTTTTTTCCCTCTGTGTGAGAAATTTTTCTTCTCCCTTCAAAGGACCATCCCCCTTTCTAAGCCAAGAGAATATTAAATAAATATGGTACTGCATATAAACAGTGCAAAATAAAACAGAGCTTTTAAATTCAGAGTCAGCTGAAGATATCAAGTTTTTCTTTCTCAGTGATTGATGCCCTCTAGAAGAAATAATAATTATATGGCACAAGGAGGAGGAAAAAAGGCATGTTGAATAATATAAGCATTTAGTCAAATCATAACTGAAACACTGAGGGGGAAAAAAATGCTTTAAAACTGCTTAGCCAGAAAAAGACAGCATTATCTGTAAAATGGATGAAAAATAAACCCCCTCCAATAAGAAAAGAACTTCAGAAATTTGTTATACGCTAATGCCATCTACCAGACATCAGTGGAAGTAGCAGAAAGAAGTGTCAAAGAAACAACAAATGCAACAGGGATTAAGTAAGTACTTGTGCACAGCCCCAGGTGTTTATTTTCTTAGCAAGTACTGAATTCCAAACCTTGCTCTACCTTTTCTTTCTTTCTTAGAGAAAGGACTCCAGGGCATCCATTAATGCAAATATTTATCATTTCTTTTAATTGGCAAGGCCGCAGAAAAATCTTTGAAATTCCCCTTCCAACAGAACTTTGAGACACAATATTTATCTACACAACTTTGAACTATCATTATTCTTCTCTTGCAAGATGATGTTCTATTATGCAAAGAAAGAACCCTTTATTTTGTGTCAAATTCCACATTGTCTCAGGGCCTCTTCAGCCTCTCCTGACTGTCTTGATCAGTGAGTCCAAACTCAAAGAGCTTTACAGGTGATTACACTGACAATTTAATCCCAATCTTTATGAGTATGTGGAGACCAGTTTCCAAGGACTGCCTGGTAACTGCAAAGGGGTTTCTACTTCTCTTCATGTCCCAAACGGCCCCTGATTTATAGCCAGCTCCAAAACACACCCCAAGGAGTTGTGCCAAACTTTAACAACACCCTTGCTTTTCTAGGAGAAGGTTTTCCATGACCACTTTTCGAACCCAAAGCTTGGGTTTTACCAGTATCCATCAATGTTCCTCTTGGACATCCACTAGAAATAAACAGCAGACGCCTGTTCAGTCTCACAACTGAAAAACAGATGCAGTTGCAGAATCTGCCACTGCCATGCCATGGACACAGTGTCCATCTGCTGATGCAGAAGGTGGGAGACAGATAAAGCAATATGTGAAAGCAGCAGAGCACGATGGGGACCTGAACCATTTTGAGAGGCTCAAGAACACTTCCATTCCAAAAGGAACATCATCTATACACGTGTTTGCTCCTTCAGACAAAACCTCATTTCTTCCTAAACTTACCTACAACCTACTCCAAACTTCTACCTAAACTTACCCCAAACTAACAAGATTTCTTAGACTTTCAGTCCCTAATATCTCTTCAGGAAAATATTCCAAAAATTCTGACAATCGTAAAACATCTGATTTCCTGTATAAATGTATTCAGCTCAACAACATCTCTTTGCATCAACTTCACCTTTTTTTTCCCCCCCTCAAAAAAACTCCATAGTTTCAGAAGTATTTACAGATACCAACTGAGAAATTCTGCCAGTATTTGTCTCTTTCTGTTCTCCAGAAAGGCAGAAACAAAAGCATTTTAGTTGCTACACTTGGTCTGTGTCTACAATGGAAAGGTTCAGTGATGAAGCCATGCTGAATAGCCACTGATTAAGAAATTGCAGCAGTTCCAGGAGCTGCTGTTGATTCAAGGTGAGAGGAATTGCACCGAGCTGGAGTTAGCTGGCAATGCACAAAGAGGAATTTCCACGTTGTCAAAAATCTTCCACTGTGTCTGATTCTGGAATTATTTCCTACTGGCTTGCTAAGAAAAAACGAGCCCTCACCACACTCCTCTGGTGCTTTCTTTGCTCCTTGGATGAATATTCTGTGAGTGCAAATAAAATGTTCAAGAGCAGCAATCTATTTTCTGTCTCTCACAGGGAGGACTGGAGGCAGCCAGGCTTCTTTATCAGGAGCTGGAAGCGAGTTCTGCAGCAAAGCCTCCCTGCCAGCTCCGAGTTCCTCTCCTCCTTCTGCCCTTTTTCTGGGAGATCACAGCCACAAGGCACCACAAGGCCACACCAACGTGGTGCTGGTTCTCAGCCCCATCTCTACAGCTCTAAGAGCCTGCCTGACACTCAGGAAATTCAGCCATGAAGATCCAGCCCCAACGTTCCTGAACCGCAGAGAGAGGATGCACAGGCGGTTCCAAACCGGGCAGAGAATCAATATCAGGGAGGAATATCTCATTATTATTGCAATACAAGTCCAGGATTTAAATAGCCCATGTCAGAAGAGCTGAGACATGCCATCACAAAATTTTTATTAGCTATCCATTGGGCTTTTAAGCTTCCAGCTTCTCAGAGTAACAGTTACACTTGAAACCATAAACTTTTTCTTTCCTCTGCCTCCAAAATTGCAAGCACACAGTGCAACAATGCTTAAACTTGTTGGCTCTCCTCTTTTACAGAGCAGTCACTGCCTCTGTTCTGCCTTTCTTTTCTTTCCCAGGGTTCTAGCAGCATGTGGGTTAATGGGACAGTTATTTGAATGAAAGGCATTTCCAATAAATCAGCAGATAGCAAAAGGGAAAAAGCACTGGAGCGATTTCTTCTGCTCACAATTTCATTATGTTCTTGGCTTTGAGCCATTATAAGGTAAATCAGTCAAGTCATGTTGCACAGACATTTCTGAAAGAACAGTTTTTTAAATCACTTGGTAAGCCACACTCCTTGTTCTGAACGGAGAATCCTGCTTGTTTCATATGGCACTTCATGCCCATTTAAAAGTTGTGAGAAGGAGAGCTGCAGCCAGAGCTAGAGCTGTGATTTGGCTGCAAAGAGCACCTCATAGAACTGGCCCCAGGGCTGGCCCCATAGCCCACATTCTCCTCTCCCTGCTGCACCAGACCTGACGACAGCATCCCAGCAAATGGACACACGCTCCCTCTCCAGTTCCCTCTTGGCAACAAACCTCGGAATAATGCTAACCAAACAAGGGATTACTGCTTGTAGGACCTTGGCCTGGGCAAGTCTGCTCAGCTGGTGACATTCACCAGGGCTCTGCTCAGCTTTTCGTTTCCATCTGGTGTTCTCTCACCAGTCACTGGCTCACAGTTCCTCAGCAACCACGGAAAAATCCAAAATTGTCCTGCTTTCACCACTGCGAAGACTGTCCTGGGGTGAAACTCCCAGAATAAGGAAAGGGAGGCTGCTGGCAAAAATATTACGGTTTTGACATTAAAAATATTACATTTTGACATACNAAGGAAAGGGAGGCTGCTGGCAAAAATATTACAGTTTTGACAGTCTCTTCATTCTTCTTCTCCCCCACAACTCTGGTGTGATCAAGAGGAGGCAGAACAGTGATGCAGCAGCAGCAGAACATCGTGGACAGGGAGATGGGGGATGAAGACAAGGCAAACACCAAATAGCTGCAAATGGCACTGAAAGCACCAGCTCGTCCCTGCACAAACTGGCTCCCAGCCATTTTAATGGCTTCAAACTTCACGCAGTATCATTAATGTTCAGTGGTTTTACAGCCCACAGCTTTCAACTAAATGTGTTCATCCTATTTCCCCCCGTTCCTACACTGTGCTCCCCAAAGTCCCTGAAAGTACCTTTACCTTCATGATTTGGAGTCTCACGCTATTTACTGAAATACCGAGCATCACTTATAAAAGCCACACATAAAAGCCAAACACACTAAAAGAATCTCAAGTTAACACAGCAAAAGCATCCTCACAGGCACTCCGGCAGAGAGAAATCCCAATTAATGCTTTACACAGAAACACAAGCCCCTCATGCTTAACCCTCACATTTTGAGTGGGAGCCCAGTGTTTGCTGAAAGTAGCTGTGGCACACTTTAAACATCTAATTTTTGACTGTCCAGAACAGAGTGATGGCTGCTTGCTTTTGCCCCCCAGCCATCCACCAACCTCTCACTTGGCCTAGGTTAGCACAGCAAGCAGCTACTGCAGGAGGCAGAGACTCCTCACCAGTTTCTAAACTACCTGACAGACACTTCCAGCTGCTTGTCAATGCATATTCCACTGTCAGTCAAAATTACAGGGTATAATTAAGCAGGCAACAGCCAAGCAATGTCTGTCTTCTACCCAAGAACCCAATGAACAGATTAATTTACCAGTGAAATAGAGTAAGATAAATTCCTCTAAAAATAAACCCCTGAGAGACAAGGTACAATCAATTTCTTTCCTATCTAGTAGCAGGTTAAATATTATATTTTTTCTGCTAAGCAGAGTTTCAGAAGTTGCCAAGAACTCAAGCCTTCCTGTATCATGCCATATTAATAAAGGTGATCTCTGTTCAACTTGCAAATTCAGCTCCTGGAGGCATCAATGGCTCCTTCAGCCTCATGGCTGGGATAACACAAAAGGCATCAGGTGTCAGAAGGATGATGAGGTGCCACACAAACCATTGCAGAGTTGACAGAATCTGCCCCAAGCTGCTGTAGGTTCCTGAGACCTTCTAAATACCTTGCTCTACCTGACATTTCTTTGTGCAGTAGGTATTATATTCACTTTGCATCACTGAGCTTTAATTACTTTGACAACTTGCAGGGGACTTTTTAAATAATAATTTATTTAATCAACAGGTTTTTTTCATTGTAATGTTCGGTAGCAGCAAGAGATCATGCTAAGATAATGAAAAGCATTGGAGCAGCTGAAAACTTAATTAAAACACGTAAAAATTAATTATACTGCTCATCATTGATTTTGTCTGAAAAAGCTGATATTGCAAATAGGAAATCAAAAGCAAGGAGGTCATGTGGAGAATCGCTGATGCGAAAGTGATATATTACAGAAAAAATGCATCCACACTCAGAGGAGCCATTCACTCCAGGCCGACGATCACGTGCTGAGCTGAATTCCATCCCACACCCAAACTGCCAATCAAGCTTTAATAAGGAGGCTGATTAAGGTGAAGCCAGAAGAACAGGGTACACAGAATACAACTGTTATGTAGACATGTGAGATTAGAATCACACGATTAATAAAGTCAGCTTTTACAGGAGCTTTTATAGCCTCTGTACAAAAAAAAAACCCAAAAAACAAAAAAAACAAACCAACCAAAAAAGAGGTTAGTGGTGTAACTATGAAATGTCCCTCCTCAGCCTCTCCAGAAATGCCTGAGATGCGTGCCTGGATTAGGACTACACACCTTGGTGTTGCAAAAAGGGATTATAGCATCACTTAATGTCCATAACTAACCAGGACCCTGCTCACGCCTGCACTCAGTCCCAGCATTGGGGAGGCAAGGGGAGCAGCCAGTTCTTACCCTTTCTGCTTTATTCTGCAAAAAAAAGTACTGCCCTCCAGTTTGAATAATAATTCTCTCTCCCTCCTGTCAGTTCCTGAACTTGTTTATAAAGCATATAATACCCTATTTTCACTTGAATCAGTAGAGCCACTTAAGGTACCCTTTGAATAAAATACCACGGTACAGAAAGGCCAACTTGGCATCAGCATAAATTTCATCCAGAGCTCTACCACAGACTCCTCCGGGCAAGTCACTTAACTACTCTGAGCCTAAAGCATGGAATGAAGGAAATACTGCTTTATCAAACTCAGCAGAAAGATTATCTAATACTATCTAATATTTATAAAGCACTTTCTGATCCTCCAGTAAAGACCATGGAAATGTAAAGAAGTACTGACCCAGATAAGGGTTAAGAGCAGAATCCTTTTTCCAGTGAGAGCTCTCAAATGACCTTGCAATGTTAGGATTTATTTTCGAGGCAAAGGGAGATCTGCCAGGTCTAGGAGCCATGTTTTGCTCTAACTGCAGATGACTTGCTATCAACAAGGAAACAAGTATAGCCACTGATCCAAATGTCAGGAGCTGCCAAATCAGTGCTTTGATGAAATGTCAGGAATACTAACGTGGTTTCAGGGCAGCACTGATTTAACAGCCAAAATGGAATCTGGTCACATTCTTTTATTCCTCCAGGAAAATGACAAATAACCAGCAATATATACATTATATACCCTTCTTCAATTTCTTTGAAGCTGAACAAACTAAAAAACAAACCAAAAACTATCTAAACCCATAAATATTTCCACTTCTGTGTTTTAAAGGAGTCTGATCTCCACATGCTGGAACTTCAAGAGTACAAAGATCCCATTTAATGAGAGAACTCAGAAATTCAGGGATTTTTCCACACCTGTAACTGCACCTTGTGCAGGAAGATACTCTACAAAGGGAGTCTTGCAGTCATAAGGTTGTTCATGGGAATCAAAATACAGTTTTTGACATAAGAGAATGTTCAAAGGACAGGAAGAACAAAGCAGGCACACTCAGAAAAGATGACTGTATACTTTAAGAGTATTTTCTTAGCCAACAAGAAAACTAAAACCAAACCACAACAACTAATAGCTTTTATTTAAATTCACGAACCTAATCCCAGAGAAATCTCTCTTTTGGTTAAAGCCACCAGATGTTTCTAAATAAAATATTTAAAATATTCATATGCTGTTGTCAGAAATACTCTGTGGGGAAAGAATGGCCATCAAATCTTTGTCATAGCAAGAAAAGTGCTGAAGAATTTCAGTGCTGGGACAAACTGCAGATGCCTCACATGTTGGGCAACTGTAAGAAATTCTGCCCCAGTGATTAAACACAGAACAAAAAACCTGTGTAAATACAATTCCACAGTGCTCATTTCACTGACCACACAGAAAGTGTAACGAATCAGACCCAAAATCATCTCCTTTGTTAAGAAAGGAGCGTGCTGCACATCCCCTTTCTGCACCCAAGGACTGGCAGGGGGACACCCGCAAAGGAGCAGCAGGTGCAGGCAGGGCTCTGCAGGAGCTGCAGTGGTTTGCTGCTGAGCAGCAGGGATGGTATTTCCCATGGGACGTGTGTTGAGAAAAGCTGGCTGGGTTCTTGCAGAAACACAACTCTCCCAGCTGCCACCACCACCCACGATCTCGGGGTGATACCCTGCAATGCACTCACCCTGCATTGACACAGACTCGAGTGTTTCCACACAAAGGAGCCTTTATGTGCCACATACAATTGATCTCAAGTTCGGGCACATACTTTAAGCTAATTATCTATCCTGCACTACACACTGAGGAGGAAGCCCTACTGTGGGACTTGAAAACCCAAATAACATCCCATTGCCAGCATGGCATTGATTCATTTTATAATTCGACCTGGACAGCACTTCCACAGGAGCGAATATAAAAGTGTCTCCTGCCAGGAGAGCACTGCCAGGTCTTTCATAAACACTACAGAAGTTTCCCAAGCAGGTGGCCCATCAAACTCAAGTAATTGATCCACATCAGTTAGACCTGGAAATTCAATAGTACAGCACATCATTACAGCAGTCAACATAAGAGGAAAGTCCTTGTGGTTTCCCCTCCAGCCAGCACTTCAAAGGAAACTGAAAAGCTCTGCTCTCTTTTCCGCTTGGCACATGCCTCCTTTGAGGTTTTCAGGGGAACAGCAAATACTCACAACCCCTGTGAGAGGCCCCTCCTCAAAGACCTCCCTGCTTTTCTGAAACACAACTTCATTACAATATTCGCTTTTTCATTACTGAAAACAGTTCCGTGTGGATAGAAGTAAATAAATGCACTTGGCAGGTTCAAGCAGGGCTGTTAAATGCCCAATTTCCTCATGGAATGCAGAGTTTTAATGGACAGCTTTCCCCCATCCAACCACGGCACGCTTCTCCTGGCGGCACTACCACGACAGCAGCGGGTAGCGAAGGGCACTGCTTCATCTCCACAGGTAGATCTGGCAGCTGAAAATCACTCCTGCCTCAAAGCCACCTGCCAGAGGGACAAATACCCCCGTGGGGACATCTCAGTGGATGGGGGCACCACTGCTCAGAGCCTGACTCCCAGTCACAGTGGTTCTCCCTGGCCACACACAGATGTGATTCTGGCTCTCCTCCATCACTGCACTTCCCTGCGTCAATCACAGCCTGATTAAGTTGGTTACAATTTTTGCTTAAGCATCCAAGCCTTAAATTTCCAGTAGTTTGGCTCCCTGTGAAGTAGTGAAGTCACTCGCCAGCTATGCATTAAGACTTAGAAAAGATAAAAGTGATGTCTGGACCGTTGTAAGCACAGAAGAAAGTTCTATCAGCCTCAATCACTTCACAAATTATTTATTGAATTTGCACAGGAAAGTCGGAGGAAATACAGCTATTAAGGCAGTAGCCCACAACCTGTACTTTGCCTGTGAGATCTTTCAGTGCTACCAGCAGCCAGGGGAAATCAAGAAGTTTCCACCAGAACAGGAAAGAAAGGCAAAGCCTGATCCTAAATATGGTGTTTGCTCCTTCAGTATCACACGCCCGTGGCCCAGGAAAGCTTGCAGACCACTCCATCAAGGAGACATCACTATAAACTATCACCTACCAAACTTATTTCTTGTCTTACGGTAAGCATTTCTGTTCTTAGCGGTTTTTATACTCATTTGGAAACTACACCAGCAGCTATACACATAACACTTCCACAGATGCCTGCACAAGTTGTTTCACAACACTGCAAGCAGTGCAGCAAGCCGGGTAGGGCGGGTGCTGCTTGCCAGGCAGGAGAGGAGGGCTGGAGATGCTTCTCCCTGCCAAACTCAGTGCCACCAAATACCCACTGCAGCACAGCCTGAGATTCCTGGCTGAAAATCAGCTTCTCCACGTGTGCTGAGGTTAACCCACGGACTGCAGCACGACCTGCAGGATGAACAAGACCTGTGGCACCCACAGGGATCCTGTGCTGCTCACAGCCTGATCCCAGCCGACGGGCACGGAAATGCTGGCACTCCAGACAGCAGGCAGTGAGAGAATTCTCTCTTCCCATCTCCTCATCCTCACTACACTGAAGGACTCAAGACAGAGCCCCACAATGCTGCAGTGGATGAGGAACTCTTTCTCAGGCTCTGACAAAGCCCTGGGTGCGATGGCTTCATTCCTGACCAGGCAGATCACCTGCAACGCCAGTGAGCCCTGCAAGTGTTGGGACCTTTTCCAGCTGAGAAGGATGCTAAAGACAGCTTGGGCACTGGACCGCTGCTAGAAACGAGTTTGGGAGCTTTGCTGATTTGACTTTGGGTCTTTTCTCCCCGCCAAATTTTAGGCAGTGGTGACAGTGAGCTCAGATGTAACATCCCAGTGCTCCCATGAGTGATCCCAGCGCAGCTCTTCACAGAGCTCATGTGGGTTAAATCATCTTTTCTGCTCCCTCCAGGGGAATTTTGGGTGCCTGTGCTCCCACCTAAACCCTCCAGTCAATCTAATCAATGTCAAAGAAAGTCAGGGAAGGTCAAAGAACATTAGATGAAATGACATCAAGCCCTTATTTTCCAGTTTCCACCCTCATAAAATAGGTATAATCATACTTACTTTCAAAGAGAATTGTAAGGCTTAATTAGATAATTAACATGAAAGTGCCTTTAAAAAGCCTATGTACACACAAAGCTCTACTGTATTATTAGTGTAGGCAGGCATGGGGAGCTCTTAGAGATTTTCTAACAGGTTATTTGTTATTCTGGGAGAAGTCTTTAGCTGCATACAGCAGTAGTATAATTATTGTCATCAGATTCACTTCCTAAAGATATTTATGAAACACAGTGGAAAAAAAAAAGCATCCAGTTAAGCAGCACCGAGATGAGGTTCTGTTTTGTTGCACATGCTGATTAAGAACACTGTAAAGTGTTGTTTTGCCGTAGTGGAAATGCTGGTGCCAGGAAATGCAGTTATGTGCTTGTTACTTGAATCATCATTATTTGGATATAATTGCTAGGTATTGGTGATTTCGACTCCTTTTTGTTTTTGTCCGTGTTTCTTTGCAATGGGATTTTTTTGGTGGAGTCTGCTGGATCAGTACAAGAATGTGCAAAACCAGGAACCAGACTTGCGCTGTTGCACAGCTGATTTTGACTGTACCACACACTCAGGAATTTCTCTCTCCTGTGCACTGCATAAATATGTGATATATATTAAAAATCATTGAATTATGACCATGAAAGCGGGGACTTCCACCAGGCAATAACTATGCTGTTCTACCTTCATTAAAATATACAAATTACAAGTACTCCACCTCTATTGTAGTACCAGGGATGGGAATAAGCAGGTCAAATTTACCCTCTCATATCATATAAATACTTCTCTACTCCATAAAATTTCCCTTAAGAGCCATGTGAGGAGGATTTCACCCTACAACCCTATTTCTTTAGTTCTTTCTCAACCAAATGTCATGGTAAACTATACTGTGATCAGGTTCACATGAGTGTCATGCCCTCAGCAAATTTCTCTTGACTGATTCCCATACAAAGTAAAATCAGATGCAGTCTTATTGCAGATATGTCTGCACAGCTCAGGGCTGGGCTCTAAAATATTGCATCAGATCTGTTTCTTCAGAAGTTGCAGGACAGCCCAACTGCTGGACCCAGCATGGCTGCTCTTCAGTACCTAAAAATCAGACAAACCCAAGACTGCTTTTACATTTAAAAAAAAAAAAAATCTCTTCAGAGAGCATTTTGTACTGTCCATTCTGTTATGGCTTAAGAAATGAAGATGTCAATTCAGCCATCAAGTTACAGAGGCTTTCATCTTTACTTTGTATCAGCAAGAGCAAGAATTAGCTGAACAAATTATTTTCAGAGTGATGGAATAATAAAATTGTCAGGAATTGGATTCACCACCTTACAGATTCTCATAGTCCATATCATTATTTGTTATTTTGAAGAAATCAATATAGTAACATATTCCCCAAAGAGAAAATATCTATAAATCTCATTTGCAATAACAAATTTAATTTTTAAATCTGTTCATTTTTGATCATTCTCCATGATTCTGGTACAAAACTGGGCAGAAAATGTGTTTCCACCCAACTCTAATTGAGTAGAAAACCCTCCATAAAAGAACAGGAAAGGAATCTAAACAACATCAAATATTTATATCATGGGAAAACATCAAGAGATCTTTTTTGCCGCTTGTACTGTATATATTTTACATGTAAATTAAGCTGAGTGGTTCCTCTTCATAGCTTCAAGCTGCTGCTAATGCTCCATAGATTTTTCAGGCAGACAAATATTGGTGAAAAGAGTTTTATAACCTTCATACCGAAGATTTATGATTAGACGTGAACTAGAAGCCTAATGCACTGACATGTGGCCTTGGCTCAGTCTCATTATAAAGTAATCTGTATCCGTGGTATAATTGCTGTTGTTTGATTGTAAATCACCCCTCCTTCCACGCAGCTCTGCCACTTTTGATGTTGGTGAAACACACGGGATCTGCTGGTGTTTGCATGGCTTACACCACAATTAGTGCCAGCTTGCACTAAAAGTGTTGCAGCTTTGGAAAGCGTTCAAAACCCTCCGGTTTTTGCTCTCTTTCCCAATGCAAACTGGCACTGCTTCTTCCTGCCCTGGCTCCACTTGTAAAAATAATCTGTCTGCTATTTTTACGTGCTTCCAGTTGCTTGGGTTCAGCCCTTGCACTGCTCGTGCTCGAGCAGCACAGCCGCACCAGCACGGCGAGAACTGCAGCACCTCCAGCAGCTGGCAAGCCCCACGCCAGCAATTCACCGAGACTCCCAACCAGCATTACACTGAATTAATGCTTGCCGTGGAAACGGGCCAAGGCAATTAGAACACGGTGCTTACACCCTGACATTCTCTATTAGCCAGGAATGGACGCCAGGACCGCCAGGTATTGCGCTGCTACAGGGACCATTAATGCACCGGGATGGCCACTTACCCAAAACAACAGACTTCAGCAGGAGCAGATGGCACAGCCCTGCATTTCTCCTACCTGCTTTCAGCCTCCGATCCCGGGCTGGCTACAAAAGCAACCGTGCTAATTTAAAACGCAGCAACCATTGTAATTAGCAAAGCCATCATCCCAGCGGATGTTTTTCAAGCTCGTGAACTACTGAAAAGTTTAAATGGTTTTCAAAGGGAGTTAAACACAATCTTAGAGGGCAGGTCCGTGGTGGTCTAAACAGGACTGCTGGCTCAGAAAGTCTTTGCAAAGTACAAACGGTCAGGAATGAGGAGCATATGGCCTGGGATGGATCACTCCATCCATCCTGCTTGCTGCTCGTACATCAGCATCCTCTACCAGTGACAGATGAAGCGGAAACGTTCTGCACTTTATCCAGCCTGGCACCATGGTTCGTACCCTCTAGGAATAATCTCTCCATGAACAGAGCAGGTTAGTGGGTGTTCCACAAAGCCAAACAGCAGCCAGGATGTGGGACAGTGCCACGAGGCCAACCCGGCACATCCACACCAAGTGTTTGAGGAGAGAGAGAGCTGCCTGTGAGATGTGCTGCACCATCCTGATGGGAGAACGGGGAGAAGACTGGACCCATAAAGCCACATCTGCCTTGAGATGTTTGCTTAAGGCTTATTAATGTGCCTACTTAAGCACCTTACTGAATTCACATGAATTTATCGAAGCAACTCAATAATTTATGGAACTAAAGCCTGAAAGCCAGACTTTTTCTTGTTTAACCCAAAGGTGTAATTTTTGGCTAGCAGCTGTGGAAGGCTGATCCTCTTTTACAGCTCAGCCACCAGGGAAGGAAAAAGGCACATTCTCATTGCATTATACCCAATAGGTACATACAATTTCTTTCCTTACTGTTTCAACCAAGTAATGACCTTCACCTGTGTTTGATACTGGAAAGTTTGGGAAAAGATATAAATATGGAGAAGATTGTCTTTTTTTAAGAGCCAGCCATGCTGTCTTTAGCTGGGATTTGTTTCCCTCGTGAGGATTCTTGGTCCAGTTGCATTCCCTCACAGTTTTCTCTGCATAAATCTCTCAAACACAGGCTGGTCTTGCTGGCTTTCCTCTGGAAGATGCTGCACTGGGATGAATCATGCCATCAATGCACTATAACCTCAAGGAATTTCTGCAGCACATGTGGATTGTACTCTGTGTTCTCTACAAGATAACTTCAGAGGAAAAAAAAAAAAAACCAGCAAGGATTTTTGGCAAGTTGATGACAGAATTCTGAGCTGGGGGGAGAGGAGCCTCAAAAAACCCCTTAAATTAGAACCAGGCTTTTTTGAGTCATGGCTGCAATTCTGAGCTGCTGTTAAAGGTGATGGCAGCCACAGGGCATTTTTCAGCAACTCTCTTCCTCTTTAAACTGTGTTAAATTCCAGCTTGCCCTGGGCATGCAGCCCCAGATCTCCTGAGAATACCCCATGGCAAAAGCCAGGGAGGGTGACCTGACCTGTTCCCTCTGGCTCAACATATGCTCTGGGTGCTGTTTTGCCATCACCTTCACTCTGGAATAGCAAGTCTAGAATGACAGCAGTGCAGGGCTACACCAACTTGCACTCACTGAAGACCAAACCCATGGTTTTCTTACCCTACTACAACTCAAACCATTAAAGAAGCAAATCACCTATTACCACAATAGGCCCATTATGACTATACAAATTAATTTTAACTGGAATATATATTTACTGTATATACACACTCAGAAAGCTATTATGTATGGAAATACATTTGAAAATATTCGCACTACGATTATTTTTTCAGCTGCAGTATTTATCTCTTGAAAATGAATAATACATTTGTGAGATACTTTTCATTTTAAAAGCAGGAATATTAGGCTTTGCTTCCGACTAAGAGTAAGCAGCAGGGATTGCACCTGGTGTGTCCCCAGAGAGTAAATTGCTGTTCTGATGTTAAATCCTGCAGATGGGAAGAGCAAAAAACCACCCAATCCCACAACACCTGCAGTGATGGCTTTCCTAAAACTTCCCAGTTAACCAGTATGTCCAACCTGCTCCATGTTATCTCGCAGAACCACGAGTTACTCTCCTTAGTTACAGTCTCTAAGGCAGCCACAATACATTGGAAGGTGACCCTGGACAGCTTTATCCTGCACCATGCCCTTTCCATACCAATTATTGGTACTGAGGAGCTGGAGCACATGGGAGATCCAACAACACGAGGCAGGTGGATGCCAGCAGCAGCAGGGTAAGGAGAGAAGGTAAGCAAAAAAAAGTCTTGTTTCGTGTGAGGTGGAGATCCTGGGGGTACTGCGTGCTCAGAAATGCCAGGAGCAGATTGCAATGACAGAGTTTTTCCTTGGTTTTCCCATTTTTTTTCTTGCTTCCCTGAAGAGCAGCTTCACAGAGCTCCACGTTTACCCCAGACCTCAACTTTGCCCCAAAGAACTCTCCCTTCATCCTGCCAGAACAGCAGCTCTTTTTGACTTTGCTGTTGTTGCATGGGGGATGTCAGTGAGAGCAGTCTGGAGAATATTCCTGTGTTTTTTCCCCCTTCAATTTGTTCAAAACCTTTTAAAGGAACAAAACCCCCATCAACCTTGCAGCCTGAGGACTAACAGACTTCAGCATAACCTCCTTCCTTGTGGGCTTGGTCAAATGGAAAAGGAGAGGAAAATCCCAGATGAGAATCAAGCCAAACTGCCACCACCTCCCATTTTGTGGGAAGAACCGAGAAAAATTATGTGGGAATTTTCAAATTCTTAGCTATGGTTTTTATCTTCCCTTCCCAAATCTCTGTGTTTGCTTTATGGTTTAAGCCTCTGTGCAAAGAACAGCCTGAGGGAAGGACCAAAGGTATTCCAGGAAAACACTCTACCCTCTTCCTTCTAGCACCACCATTACCCCTTCAGCAGAGTTTCCACCACTGGGTCCATCATCCTGAGCACAATCAATGCTCAAAACATTTGAAAACAGGACTGTCACAGCCCAGGAAACGCACAGGATTTAATGTCTGCAGAAGCACAAAAGCACTGTCTCCAGAGCACTTAACATATTGACAAGCTGTGTGAAAAGGGAACGTTTTTCTCCAAGTTTCCAGTTATTTTGGCTCCTCTGAGGAAAGCATCTCTATCACAATATCCCACACATACAGGGCCCCTTGCTGCTTCAACAGTCCCAGATGCTGCAAGTTGTCTCAGTGCACTTTATGTCAAAATAATCATACCAATTAATCTAAACCGAGTAAGGAAATATAAACTTTAGGCAGGGAAGTCTGCTAAACAAGGCAGAATATTTTCCAGGGAAGAGCTTACACACAGCAGAGGATTTCACTTCCAAGCTTTTGGTTTAATAATTTGAAAATGAAAAAAAAGCAATCATGCAAGCAAGTGGCACTCTCCTTAATTAAGGAAGTCAATTCAGAATCAATAAAAGGGCAATTAATCTGTAGGTGTCACTGGCTCTGAATTATGCTGATAGCCCCGAAGAGGGGACCCTGTGACCTCCAACACTTCTCCCAGGGTCTGAAGGTTTTCACACCCTGATCTGTTATTTTATGACAGACACAGTGTTAGAAAATACTCGGATAGATGTCAGGAAACGCTGAAGGAGGAGGGAACTGAAAAGCCTGTGTCCTTTGCAAAATTACTGTGGTTAAATTTGTCATTGTTTTGGATCCTTTTATAGACACCAAAGCTCATAGATGGGAAAAAGGGGATTCAGTGGAGGGGCTCGTGTGCTCTCCTGGGGACTGAGGACCCCCACACATCCCCACAGCAGGAGCTGGTGTTGCTTGGAGCCTTCTCTTCCTCAGGGTTTACCAGCAGGTTTTCTGGCAGGCTTTGAAGAGGAGGAGCACACAATTCAGCACAGTCCCCCCGTCCCTTTCTTTCCATTCTCTGGCTAGAAAAGGGCAGTGCAGGTTTTGGAAGGGGAAAAAGCAGGGCACTGCACAGCATCAATCCCTCGGCTCGCTCCCTCCCACACCTGGGCACAGATCACCGTGGCACACGGGGATTTACGTTATCGGTCACACACACAGATTGGCACAAAAAGGAATTCCTTGGCTTGTTTAGGGCTGCAGTTTAGCAGCTTAGGAGACATCTCAGGGCTGTGGAAGGGAAATGCAATAAAATCCAACAGCAGAGAGGAGCGGGTTGTGGGGAGTGACTCCCTCCTCAAAAGACAATCCCCCCCCGACTCCACTGGCACTTCATTACTTATGGAATATGGGGCTACCAGAGCATGATAAAATATCACACTCTGAGCCCTTGTGGAAGTATTATATTCAAGAATATGTAAAAAGCCAGATCCAGGGTAAGCAGAGGTACCACTAAGCTGCCATCCAGGGGTGGCTTAAGAAGCTTATCTGCATTATTCTGTACCACTCTCCACTGACAACTTTAACAGTCACTCTAAGAAACATCTTATTTCCTCCACTGTGTCCCAAACATCTCTAGCTAATACCACATCCAGCAGAGACTTCATTACAGGTGTTTCTTCCCAGCCCACATCCCGTGAAGCTCAGTTTTGACTGACACAGCCCCAAATCTGAGAACTCAGGCTTGATCTGTCTCTTTGTTTCTATTCTTTTCCTGGTCCAGGGTTACAGCTGGTCTTTTGGTGCCTCCCTTTGCCTCTTCTTTATTACCAATCCCCTGTCATCAATTCGAAGTTAGACATTTCACCTTCCCTGGCAGGAGCTCTCCAGTGTGAGATGACTAACAGACATTAAATTGTTAGTCTTATGTTCCCTCTAAAATGTGCTCAGAGCAAATGCTAATAGCAGCACATCTCAAAAGACTCCTACCAGCATTTGTCTTGATCTTTCATTACCCATCTGTCAAAACCCTGGTGACAGTTACAAGTTTAAATCAAAGTTCAGAGGCACCTGTTAGTTTCAAAAAACTTTTGCCTCCAAGGCCCACATTTTAAGAAGCTGGGTG
Source organism: Melanocharis versteri (assembly GCA_013397845.1). Taxonomy (NCBI): domain Eukaryota; kingdom Metazoa; phylum Chordata; class Aves; order Passeriformes; family Melanocharitidae; genus Melanocharis; species Melanocharis versteri. Next base: position 2,268,943 of record VZTG01004992.1, on the reverse strand, counting down.
TGCTTGCCAAGTCCCAGCATTTGAAATGTTGGCAGGAAACGAAGTACGTGGGCATTGTACATGGTGAGAAAAGCGAGGCAATTTTCCATTTAATAAACGCACAGGGACAAATAAATCACAGCCCCTGGGCAGAGCATCCAGTACGTTTACTCTGTACCTCCTCAGAGGGGCTCACAGCTCCGACTTGACAAGCCAGGCAGGGTAAAGTGACAAAGAACAAAAGAAAAGAGGCACCAGCGAAGCAGCTGGAGCCACCAGAAGTCAGGAGGCTGCTGTTTTGAGAGGCTGGAGATCATTAACCTGCGCTAATCTGATCAGAGAGGGGGCTGCAGCTGCACATCTCTGCTCCTGCAGCTGGAAACGGAGGTTGTGGTTAGGTATGAGGGAGGATCATGGAGAAAGACAAGCCAAGAAGGCTCTCAATCCTCTCCAGAAACTCCCTCTCCTCCACCAGAGCCCCAGCTCATTGGATCTGACCTACAGCTTCAGTCTTTGGTATCTAAATTCAGCTCTCCAGACTGCTTTGAACAGGAATCAGGCTGAATAGTAAACTCAGAACCAAGTAAGAAAGCCCGTCCCAAAGGTCTGCAAGACTTTGGTGGAAAAGTGGCCTTGGTTCAAACAGCTGGCAGCTGCTAATCACAAAATCATCAGCCACAGCCTGACACTGTTTATTTTGCCAACTGTTTGTAGTGCCTGCTGCAGACTATTACTCTCACACATTTCCAACAGTTGCAGCACATTTGCCACTTTTTTGAATGGTTTATTTTAATGTCTCATTTCTATTGAAAAAACACTTGGAAACACACTACTGCCTACATCTTCCTGGTCATTTCTGGATCCTGATGAATGCCAGTGTGTGCCACAGTGTGTCCTTCAGAAAGGACAGAGTTGGACTGGTGGTTTACCAGGTATCCTGAAGTTTGCTGGATTATGCACAATTTACTTTCTCTTACAACCATAATTTTTACATAAAAACATTAGCTCTGGATTTCTACTTCCACTTTCCTATTTTTTCAGGAAACTCCTACCTATACCAAACAAAATAATTCATGGTCATCACGTCCCAGCTTTGTATTGAAATGGGTACAGAAAATAGTTTGCAGCAAAGCCAAACAGCACATTCCTGTGCAGAAATCATTTTTGCAGCTCCATTATTTGCAATCAGCAAGCAATGCTATGCTTCAAGGGTTGATTTTGATGCCCTGAATAGAAATTCTGCTCCCACTTCTCTGTCTTGTTAGAGGAGATGGCTCAGCGTGTGCCTCGTTACCAATCCTGTGGTTTTATCCACAGCACCTGGAGGTCACATCAGAGCTGGAGCTGCCAACCTCAGTGACCTGTGCGTGCCCATGTCCTGATCAACCCTTCCCCAGCTTATCCTTCATCTTGTCTGCACACTCCAAGCAGCTTAAAAAAACAACCTGGAGTTCTGTTCTAAGCAGTGAGAAGCTCACAAAAAAAAAAAACAAACCCACATGCCCCAGTGTCTCTGTGCAACAGGTCCTGCAGGAATCTGACTCACTTTTTGCGCCAGTCTCTGAAATTCGACCTAATAAATCAAGACCAGGCTATAAGCCAAGCAATGCATCTTTTTCAGTGGGTGGCAGAATACAAATGCAATAATTCGTTCTGATTATGGTGTTTGATTACTGAGTGTGAGACAAGGCTCAAACAGAATGTAACTTTTAATTACACCATTCTGTGGCAGTTCGCTGCGAAGCCAGAAGCTCTTTCAGGGCCGTGCAAATGTTTGCCTCATTCCTGATAAAGCCTGAAATATGTCTTGGTGCCTTCCATAGCCTCCGGGCATAGTCTGTATTCATTCTTGCAGATCTCACTGTTGATTTGCTATATTTTACTACTGCTACCCTGGCAACCCTCTGAAACATAAAAAGCTGATTTCTCTGTCTTTCATTTATATAAAACAAAAATGTATTTAGATACTTCTAAATAAACAACACCTGCTATCTAATGCAAACTCATGCAAGAGTTTAATATGGATGTCGTTATGCAAATTATGGTTGACCAAGAATAGCAAATAAATGCACCCCAGAAACTCTGCACTTTCTCTGCAGACATTACACTGAGCAATGCACATGTCTCTGTGGGAAACCCTTGACATAAATATGGTGGCCTAAGGCTGTAGGAATAAGGGAGGATTTGAATTGAATATGCTATGGCTATTTGAATATGTTTTATGTGTGTAATTGAGGGCAGAAATACTCCCAGTTGATTTTTTTTTTTTTACTTAAATATCCCAAAGATTAATTGATTCATTCACACAAACCCTTCAAATCCCCACCAGCAGGCAGCAATACTCATTTGTGAACTTCAGGACAAACTTAGAGCAACTCACATTTCCCTATCTCCCATATTCTGCTAAAAAACTCCACCAATTTAGCAGTGTCTATCACTGAAGTGAAACAAAAGCACGAAGAACCCAGGAAATCTCATGTTCATATTAATACAAAAGTCTGTGCTCCTCTGGGCATAACAACAAGAGTATTGTGGTCTTCTGAAATTAAAATCAGTTTCCTTTTTCCTCACTGCCTGTTTCTCCCCTTACCCAGCACCAGTTCATGGTGTGGAGAAATGTGGAAAGGAGAGGGAAATGCAGGTTGGGGTAGAAACACCCAGCTTCACATGAGAAGAGACAATGCAGAATCAGGAAAGCCACAGAGGTGGATGCTAAAGTTGTGTCGGTGGCACAATCTAAGGAGAGAAGGCACATTCAGAGACGCTGCACAAATAAGCACAAGCATTTCACAAAACCTCTGAGAGGGAGGAGAGTGAGAAGTGACTCCACTGCTGGGAGCCCGTGGGACACGGCGTGGTGGAGGAGCTGACAACATCAACGGGAAAAGAAGGCGGCTGGGAGGGCTCTGAAGGACAGATGAGAGCTCGGGGTTTGAGCTGCTGGCTTCAGTTGTCAGCAGGACATCCACGATCTGCCAAGGAAAAGGGAATGGGAAGGGAGAAACCTATGAATCATCAGCCCTGGATGGCAATTAACACCTCCATGCCATGAGCTGCTCTGTCAGCAAGCTCCTCCTGAAGCCTGGGTGGAAGTTGCTCAAAACTTGGCATTTTCTACCCAATTTCCCAGATGAATACATTCAACCTGTTATTTGTGGCCACCTCCTGATTATGCTGACATGGAAATTAAGCATTTACAGGCTAGAGAGGTTGGCATGGACTGTCCCAACAAGGCAACCTGGTCTCCTGGTTTGAGTTCACCAGGCACTAGACAGAAGTTGCCAGAAGAGAGGGATACACATGAAAGAAGCAGGTTTTAGACAGCCACTCCTCCATGGTAATTAGAAGGAGCCAGTTGATTAGGCTCACAGTTAAATGATCCAGCCTGCCTTTGAGGCTTGCTGGGGCAGCTCTCCTCCCCAGGCAAAGTCATCACTTTATTCAGGACTGATTTGTAAGGACCATACTATGTCATCATCATTTCCAGCATCTGCTTTGACCATTTTCTTGCTTTCTCATCCTCAGAGTGGCCATGGACCTGGAACACTTCAACACTCGTGTCAAAGAGGAAAAAAGCAAGATGGGGTTGTGTGTGTGTGTGTAACTTCCCACACGACACTGAGAGGCTTTATGTGATCACTTCCAAGCAGCTTCCTAGGTACAAACTCCATCTTTTCAGACTGAACCCCCTCACCAGATTACAGGGGCTTGAGCAGGTGTTGTCCTCACCCTTCTACCTTTCTGACTGCCAGAATCCCTGAAAACCCCCCTCCACTGCCCAAACCAAGTCCTGAATCTGTCTGTGCTTTGTTTTCGTGGGGCCCCTGCCATACAGCTGGGTTTGTCTTTATCAGAGCTGCCAGGGGATGGATTGCTTTGGGCTGGTTTTGTATTGCACAGCAGAGTCGGGAGAAGCCACAGTGTCTTGAATAGAACATCTACTCCCCATGTCAGTAATTGCAGGATCTTTATTTTAATGGATGATTCACCCTTACATCTCAAAGGGATTCTCTGGCAATTTCACATATCTTTAATATCAAATCTCGCAAAAGATTTAAATGCAAACATTTTCTTCTCAGAGCCTGTGAATGCAAATGTGAACCAAGCACCACTAATGAGGTCATAAATTAGGCATTTATGTCCCTTCCCACTAGACAAATGGCACGACCTTGAAGTATAATGGAATGTGCAGTCCACACCTCTTCCCCAGGAAATTCCCCCTGCCCCACTCTCCAGCACCCAGGGAAGAAGGCTACACCCAGCTCCCACCAGAACTGCCCTGCTTAGGCCCAGGTTTGTCTGTCCTGGATGGGGATAGACCTCCTGTATCTTAAAAATGTCTGCCAAGGTGATACAGTCCTACAAAGACCTCCAGAAAGAAACCAGAACTATACAGAGGGCATCCAAAGTCCTTCAGAAAGCCTCATTGCTGAGCTTTCCCCCAGAAATCCTCACTGTAATCACTTCACAACCACACCCGGCCATGTAAACCGGGCTTAAGAAGCAGCTCAGGCTCCATCAAACTCTCCTGCTTGTAAAAATGTCACCCTCCTGCTCTCAGTCATACAAAATGGGCCATCGTCCCTCCCCAGCCCCAGCTTTTCTCCCAGGGAAAGGAATGCCTCTGAGGCAATGCTGGCCAGGTTTTCAACTTCATATTTCTCTCTGGGTTCTCAGAAACATCCTTCTACAGCCCGGCCGAGGAATGCCCCCAGGGAGAGTCACAACTGGACCAGCACACAAAGTGAAGTCAGCTCCTCTGAAGTACAAAGCAAGCTAACAGCCCCTTGACACACCGCTGAGGGCTGTGGGTGCACATTTTGGATGGAAGTCAGAATTCAAAGCAAAGTTTAATGGCATTTGCTGTTCAGAAACAAGCCTGTCTTGTTATTATTTTTAGTACATTTCTCAGACCTGTCATTATGTACTTCTGATTTACAGTTTTAATGCCAGGCAACTCTGTTACCTTTATCCGTCCCTGCAGGATTACGTGAGAATATTCTTTAGAGAGAATATCACACTGGGCTAAGGTTAAAAAACAAGACATGCAGCGAGCTCCAAGGTGCCTTCCCGTATCTCTGAAATATAAACGATTCCCTGGCATAAAAGATTCTGAAATACATAGCCATAAAGTCAAAGCTCTGCTAAGCAAATAAAAAATACAAGAGGAAGCTCTGCTTCCAGAGGCTCTGAATCACAGCGACAGCTACAGTATGCGTGAAGCTAAAATATTTCCAAAAAAGCCCAAAGCTGTCAGCACAAGGTGGCAAAACACTGGCCAGTTCCTAGACTTTGATTATAATTCACACAGAAATACACACTGGGGGGATGGACCTACAGCTTAGAAAAAGTGCAGTGTGTGTTTCTTGGAGACTTTTATGTCCAGGCATTAAAGACTGAGGGTCTTTCACCCTGCTGCAATGACACTCAGTAACTAACAGGTAACAGCTAAATACTAGCAGGGACCAGAATATCAGATGGTTTGGGACTTTCTTCCTGCCTCCTGAGAGCCAACACCACTGCTGGATACAATCAGTCAAAACACACACTCTCACTTTGCCTTAAAAAATTCTCTCCATTAACAGAAGAATAAAGTCAACACACATTGAAGAAATTGGCCTCTGTCTGTGTCATGGAATGTTCATGAGCACACCTGTGTTTTAGGACTCAAAATGAGACCATGAGCCTCACTTTTATCTGACAAAAAACATTTTTCTTTTGCCAAAAAATGCAAGAAAACCTTGCATTTAAAAGCCCAGGTGGGGAAATCATCTCCTAGAGATTTAACAAAGCTTCTCCCACTGGCACACAGCACACCTGAACACATCTGGTTCTGATGTTCAAGATGAGCCTTCTAAATACATCTCCAGCCACGGGCCAAACACAGTCATTTTTATTCCTCAGTGCAGATGTGAATTTCTTCATCCACAAAGAAGACCCTCAGTGGGCAGCTGCCAGATCAGGGAAAGTGGATAAATTCACTGCTCCAAAGAAGAACATTTCCCTGGCGGCTGTGAAGGAAAATTAAGGAGCACAGAGAATTACTCCAGGACATAACAGTATAAAAACCCCAAGAGTTTAACATGAAACCTTTAGGAACAAGGGAGCAAGGCTCAAGTTCTTTGCAGGCAAGGTCAGGCAGGTTTCTGGCCATCTCAGCTGCATCTCTACCCAAAGCTGCAGGAAGGAGCAGTCCCTCAGCCAGCTCTGTAGCCTCTGGATGACCAGTTTGCAACCAGGGATTTTCCACAATTTCTAGGGGCATGAAAAGCCAGCGGGGATAAAACAGCAGAAGTGGGCATGCTGGGGTTTTCATTTCCATCCAGAAGGATGAAATTCGGAGCTGTCCCAGTCACAAGGGATGTGCAGAGGAATCCAGCACCTGGGTGTGCACAGGGCTGGGAGGGGAAACCTGCTGAAGAACAGCAATATTGATCCAATGGGCCACAGTCCAGGCAGGAATCACAGCCACACAGAAGTGCAAACACTTCCACACCTTCTCTAAGCCCTACTCTCTGTTAGTTTAACCTGTGTCACTGCAATTGTCTTTTTTCTGCGTTCTTTCCTTTTTCTTTTTTTTTTTCCTTAGGCACATAAGCCTTTTTGAATGTGAAATACTTGCCAGGAGACGTAAAGGATTAATGTCAGAGGTCTGACATACAGCACGAAAGACAATGAGCCAGACTTTTCCTAAAACCTGAAACACAGCCTGCAAGGTATGTCCAACAACAATGGTTCTTATTCCACATTCCAGGAGTTACTGAATTTTTTATCACAGTGAATTTTCATTTTTTAATGACTGAGGAAACAGAGAGTTATGTATTGAGCAAGTGAAGCTAAAGGTGTACAGCTGTGTGTCTGCTAAAGGCGTATATATGAGATTATGCAGATCATTACTCAGCTAACTTCAAGCACTGTGTCATGCTGCACGCTGAAATACCCTGTAATCTGCTCTACAAAAGAAGTCACAGTCTGTAGTGATCAACCTGATTTGCCTGACAAAACCCTACAAAATTTCCCAAGAAAGTGCAGACCAGGGGATTGCATTCAGAAATCCTGACAGAAGCCTTGTTTTCCCTACTTACTTTCTGTAATCCCCTACAAGAGAGCAGAAGCTGCTGGAGGTCCAGGAGCACAAGGCTGAAAGGCACTTCCACCACCTCAGCACAAACCCCTGGCACACTGGCTGTCCTCATACCACAGGTAATCATCCATCAAGCCCAGGATAAAAATCTGGCAAGTTTCATATTAAAAGTGCCAGAATGAAAGAAGCAATATCCTGAGCACACATGCAAGTGTTTCAGTGCAAAGCAAGTAAAAATATGAAAAAGGAAATACCCCTGTTTGCAGGACTAATCCTTATAATCATGTGCAGCCTCAAAACATTGAGTAGGAACAAACAGGTACCAGCATCATTTGTCACCAGCAGGTCTAGCAGCTCATGGTTATATTGCATAGAAAATTAATGTTACATACAGCACCAAATTCAAGTTTCTTTCCTATCTCCTATTTATTTATGACAAGGACAGAGCTTTGGGAAGCGGAGATGAAAATATCCCTTGTAAGCAAGATTCCCAGTTCAGCACAGTGCTGGAGCACTGAGGCACTTCGAATTTGCCTGGTATTGTTCAGGCACCCAAACTACAAGTGGAAACCACCAAAATCTTCAGAATGCAAGAGCAGCTTTCTCTAAACAAGTAATCCTACTGTAGATGGATCTTTTCAATTCAATTTCCAAGCAAAGCAATGTTTTGTGATTTAGTCCCACTAAACCTTAACAAAACAGCACGAGGAACGAATGTTAAACTCAACTGCTGATATGGTCTATCAATATTAAAATAATCTGGCATGGACTGGCTTGCTAATAAGCCAGCATTTCAGAGATGTTGCAAAACAAAACTGTCTTAAATGTGTGATTTGTGGAGGATATAAAACATAAAAACTACGAAGCAAAAAAATGCTGTCATTGGCACAGCAAGATTAAAAAAAACAATTACAAGGCTGAGTACATTAAATTAAACTTGGTGCAGTCATTCCTGACAGAAGTCCTACTGTCGGTAATTGCACATATTTGGACTTCTAATTGTTAAAAATACCATACTACAAGTGTTTGATGCATCTGAGATTCTGCTGCTGAAAAGCCATACAAAATTCCCAACAGAAATCTCAGGTTTTGTTTCAGCACAAGCTTCTGTAATATTTGATTCTTTGCTGCTTGCTCTTTTCCTGTTTATTGCCTTGGGATCAAGGATCCATTCTGTAGTGGAAACAATTCCAAATCATTGTTTGTGTGCTCCTTTACCACGAGAGACGTAAGAACTAGTGCCAGAGTGATTGAGTAAAATTCTTCTCCCCAGATTCCTGATCTTCTGGGGATTCCAGAGCCACAATGTCAGATCCCAGTGGTTTAATAGGGCTGCTGTTGTCTAACTACCATGGCTTTATTTTCCAGTCCCCAAAACCCAAACTGAGCAAATCTGCAAAGTCCAGCAGACAGATCCTGGGTGAGGTTCTCTCAGCAGACACTACATTAAATTACACCTCAAAATGGATGCGGGGTTCAAGTGCTCCAAATCAACTGTCATGAAACTCCAAAACAAAGCCATGCACCACCATTTAATTAATCAACCAGCCAGAGACTTAATTTTACAAAGCAGGACAGAACCTAGGAAGTCCTGCTTGTGTACTTCAGCTCAAGCTGATTTATCTGAATAAGAGACTGCTGATCAAACAGGCTGGGGCAAAGGGATGTTTTATTATTTAGTTAGTAAAAATATTCTTGCTGTTTTATACACAACTCACTGGCATTTACACATTCTTGTCTTACAGTGAGGTCTCCAGACATTTTAATAGATTTACCAAGAGTTTCACGGCCACTGTCACATTCACAAGGTGATACTTGTGAGACACAAACCCATTTGTGCTGCTGTTTCCTCGAGTGAACCTGTCTAAATCACACCTATGCCCTGCACAGCAAGCACTCAGGAAAATCCTGTTTTCTCTTAGGGAAAATACACTTTAGTGACAGAGTTTTCTACTATAGCACCAGCACAGTTTCTGTTTGACACTTGCCATTTCCAAAATCCATGAGGAACATAAGCACCCAATTTCTAGGCAGTGAGAATGGCATTCTAGGGCTTTAGAAAAGTGGTTTCCTAACCTGTACATCTGAATTGCTGGTAGAAGACCCTTTATGTTCCCTTCAAACACAGGCTGTTTCCTCTGAGCTTCTCAGGATCAGTAGAGACAGATGTTGGCAGAGGTTTGGGGAGCAACAAGTCTGCAGGACATTGGTGTCATCACTGACCACAACTCAGCCCAAAACCCTTTAAGCAGATAAATTAAAGCACACGTGACACTTTTTTGAACTCAGGGAAATTATTTGTGTGCCAGGTTAAAACTTGGGCTTCTGTGTGCTGCTGCACCACAAAACTGCTCAGCCCTTTCCTAGGTGTAGTTTGGAAACTTGTCATCAATATATGCTTATGGCACACCAGGAAAAAGTTACTATTCTTGTTCAGTATCTTCAACAAAACAGTTTTGCCAGACTCCAATGCAAATCAATTATTCAGGCATGTGAATGGCAGCTGGTGGGATCTCCTGTAACAACCCTCCTGTTCCTCTTAAATACACTGTGGAAATTTTTAATCACTGCTCTTAAAAAAGCAAACTCTTTACGGAGCCTTAAAAGAGCTGCATGTTTATGAAACTTCAAAAACAGTTGTCCAGAAAAATGTATCACATCTCCTGTGAATTTAGGCACTTGACGTTTTTGGTGGCGACTGCTGATGTTAGTGTCACATGGCTCACGTGGTTTAACTTGGGTTAAAACCTTAACGAGGCCAACACAGCTTCTGCCCCAGCTGCAGCGCCCACATGGCCCCTCCTGCTGCCTTGCTCTGGTCATCTCACCCTGCTCTGATGAAGTCTGAATGCAGCAGACAGGACAACCACCAGAACCTCCAGACGTGGTCCCCACATCCTGAGAGTCAGGACAGAAAGAGGTGAGCACAACTCTGCTGTGCACCATGAAAACATTCCCGTGATGGGAATGCCAGACATTAGGATTAATTAGGGTTGGCAGGCTGTTGGCCATCACTGTCAGGTGCCTCCTGCCTCTCCAGAGGCTCGATGCAGCAGGGCCACCACCCAGGCTGCCCAGCAGTGGCTCTCTGGTGGCCTCATTAGCTGACAAGCAAGACAAGCAGCCAAGCAGGGTCCCAGATTTTCAGGCACCGACTCTGACATTTATAAAGGACTTTCAGTCGTGAAAAAATCAAAACCTCAGCATTCTTTCAAATCTCACAGTAACTCTCAAACAGCCTCAGCACAAGGCTTGGGGAAAAAAAAAAAAAACCCACCAGCAACCCACAAGTGAAAATGATAAAGCTCTTATGAGATGAAACTGGAGGAATTATGGGATTTCTCCCCCACCTCCACCTCACTCCAGGATTCACTTAATTTCTGCAACGTACTTTGCTCTTAGAGAACACTAATCACATTACCTCCTGGTCAGGCCTCATTTGCAATCACTGCAGTCCTTCCCATCAGCTCCTCTGCCAGCAACTTACTCATTTGCTTGTAGCTCTTTTTGGACTCTCAACCATCCACTCTTATGATTATATTTAAATACCAATGCTGTACAACTCCACTTTGCATATTAGGGCATCATCCTCCAGCCAAGCTTAAACAGAAATTGTCTCAGGGCTTGTAGTCTAAATTATTTGTTCTGAATTGTATAAAGGGTCTGTTTTGTTTTATGGATTTTGCCATAAAAACTATTGATCTAAACTAGGTTTTTCATGTGCTTACACTTAAGAATTGCTAAAAGTGGGAGTCTCTCTTGGTCACAGCAAATCTTACAAACGGTACTAGTAGAGAAAGACACATCAGAAGTTGTGTATTTGTATATGTCAAATTCTCAAGCTGTTCTTCTTTAATAATTATCTGTGAGAGACATAATGACCTATGGTTCTCTCCCTTCCCTGTAACCACACATTCCCTGCTAAATGAGTATTAAACATTGCTTTTGCAGCCTAAGATGTTCTTTTATTCTAAACCCCGCTCTTATAAAATCTGAATAACTTTATGCCTGAGTAACATGCTGCAGCTTATCTATTGGCAGTATTTTAGAAAAAAAACCAAACAGCTGAATTCTTGAGACAGGCTGCATTTCTTCTGTCTTCTTGTAATAGCTCTATTGATAGTTCCCACCTAGAGTAAGCATCAGAGTCCCTGCAGTACACATGAATCAAAGCAAAGTGATAACGTGAGTGTACACATGGACAAAAGGATTGATGAATTTTCTGGGTTAACAGCCTTGTTACTTACTTCTCTAAAGACTTTGTTTTTATTTGCCTTTGGTTGATTCATGGCCCTTTACTTTTTTTTTTTTCACTTGTTTATTCCAAACATAAACCAGCTATTAAATCCAAGCTGTTCAGAAAATACACAATTGAGAACATTTCAACTATAAACAATACTTGCAGATTTACTCTATGAAAACCATAAATGAAAAGCAGAGTGACTCTTCAACACAACAAAATCACAGACAAAACAGGCAGGAAACAATTTTAAGAAGCAACAATAAACCACACATCACCCTTCCAGACCTGCTTAATAGCATTCCAGGGCTTCATAAAAAGAAACGAGCATCAACCATAAGAGCAGATTTTTAATTAGCAAACTGATGTGTTCTATAGTTCAGAGAGTCACGTTACATTGTGTTCAGAGTCTCAGGTGTGTTTATACGACTAACAAAAATGAAATCTTTCATTCAACCTCAGCTGGGCAACCGTGTGCAGCATGAAATGCAAGTTTGTGTTTACGTAGCTGAATTGTGATTAATGTGCACCATATGGAAGCAGGGGCCAGCCCCAGTGAACAGTCGTGTCTGCACAGGAACTCAGAATGGCTTTGTGAAACAAGCAAAGTGGAGCTTGCTAGGGGGTGGCAAAAAGGATTAAACCAGAATATCCACCAATGGGTTGGCAACTTCTGAAATAGCAACACTGGCAATTAGAATAAATACAAAATCAAACATTAACCAGGCAAAATAATTCCGCAAGCAGCGCTTATGAACGCGGTAGATAATCAGGACAGGTACTTAGGGCACGGAGATTATTTGTGGGTTTTCATTACTAGAAAGAATGCAAGCGATATTTCATGGAGCAAATTGCATAACCAAACTGAAAGATTAAGCTTGTAAATTAATCGGAAACCAGGGATGCACAGGAATGGATAATTAATGCCTTGTTCAGGCAGCTCCTGGCATGACACAGAGCCAGTGAGCAGATCCTCAGGAGGTGTCTGTAAGCCAGCACAGCCCTGGAACAACCCCCAGGGCTGAAAATCCTCTCCCTGCTCCCCAAAGGCAGCTCCCACCTGAGCACACTCCTCCTGTGTGCCTGGCCACAGGGTTGGTACAGACAAGTGGAATAAAGGTGTTCCCTGAAAGCAGCGATGGCATTTAACCAACACTACTCAGATTCTTAGTAGTCCTTGTGGCTTTGCTCCATTTTTGCCTATTTGGCCCTGACGCTGGAGCAGATGCAAATTTCTGGATCCCTGCTAAGTTTCACTAATTTGAAATAAATGATGTATAAACAGGAATGAAACAGCAGAGCCACAGACCACAGAACTTTCAGCTCTGGTGTGTACCACAGAGAGGAGACCAACTCCAGTCTAACAGCTCAAAAAGGTTATTCTCTTTTATTTAGAGTTGTCAGACAGAGAAGAGACCATGAAGTTGTCACTTGACAGAAAGATGGAAGCTGTCCTGCCTAACACCACCACAAAGGTCTTCCCTGTAACCACTTCACACAGGGCAAGCACTGTTTGCAGTTTCTGACTCCAAGACTGAATATATCCTACTGTATAAGGTGCCTAAAGCAACTTTTTTGGTAGGTTCTTTTGTTTGTTTGTTTTGTTTTGTTATTTTTTTAGTAAGATAGGTAGAATAAAAGATAATGGCAAAGAACTAAATAATGAATAACTTCACTTTTCTAGCATTTCACGTGCAAAAGTTGTAAGCATATTAATCCCAAGAGAAGAGGAAAGTCCATGGCTTGCAGCCCTGAAAAGTTTATGTTTGTAAGAGTCCATCCCAAGGGCTGTAAGTGAATCTTGTTGAGTTGGGCCACGTTTGACTTTCTGTAAAAGCACAGGACTTTCAACTTTCTTGTCTCTTTTACAGCACTAATCACAGGTACAGAACTGCTGAGAGCTGGATCAAAACCACAGGCACAGTATTTGCCACAAGATCACTCAGCTTTGGAGCTCAAAACCCTACTTGACCTGGGACTGAACAGCCCCTTTTTCTGCAGAACATTCCATTTCTGCCAAACACGGCCTTTTGAAAGGGTGTTACACACAGATGCACCATGAACAGTTTACTCACCCAACACTTAAAAAACCACCCCAAACCCACCAAGAACAAGAAGCAAGCTCTAAAAAATATGCATAAACAAACAGCTGACGTTCATCTTGAAGGAATCTGCTTCCACTTGTAAGTCTCAATAAAATCTTTAAAACAGACTAAATTTCCAGAAGCTGAAACAGCCTGAAGGGTAATGCCCCTGACTGATTTTCTATTGAGTAACTAAAAATTTCTTTTCAAGCACTGGTACCTGTGCAGGACTGGGTACCTGAGGCACGAGGGCACACACCTGGGGAGCCCTGATGCCTCCCTGTCCCCCTTCCCCATGACATCCCAGTACCTGGGTCAGGTTTGATCATCAGGCAGATATTCTTCCACGGGAGCTGCAGAAACAAGAGCCTGGCTGGCACATCCTGCCCAGCCTGGGTTTGTGTTATTCATCCTGGACTAAATGAGCAGGTCCCCAGAACAGGAGCTCTGTGCAAAGGGACTGCTGGAAGTTTCTGCTGCGGGCTACTCTTTGACATCAGCCACAGAGAAATGGGTCAAAAGAGCTCTGGCAATGGCAGAGACCAGGCAGGGAACACAGGAGACATCTGAAGTCCATGGGAAGTGGGGGACTGCAAGAGCCCCTTGAGAGAAGCCATCAAAACCTTCTGAATTGCATCAGCAACAGGAAACTCGCCCATTTCGTCAGCAGTTCTGTCTCAAAACAGTCCACCCATTTCTTCTGCCAATGCAAAATATTAGAGGAAAAATATAAAGCTCTCTCTTGTCTAAACATGAATATTTGGGAAGAAGCTAAGTTATGACACCCAATGCCCTGAGGAAACAACACCCGTGGGGTGCAGGGAAGGTCTTGTATTACCCAAACCACTGAGAGGAAGTAACTTTTGAAGAGGAATTTCCCCCAACAGAACCAGTATTTTCTCATCTCTATTCAGGTTTCCACAGAAGGAAACGGAGCCTGATTCCTTCAGCAGGGCAGGTCATGGTGACTGTGCTGAGTGGAGCTCAACACAGCGGGACAGACCGTGGTGTTCTCGAGCCTTTGCCAAGGGTTTTGCCCTGCAGAGCAGGGGTTTGAGCTCAGGGCAGAGCACATCCCTCACCTGGCTGCTGCTGCCTCCTGCCCAGCCCTCTGGAAAGCTGGCAGGGAACAAGGCATTCCCCATGGTTCACCTCTCACTCGCTGAACCACCCCCTGCTCAGTCCCACAGCTGCTCTCAGGTGCTGCTGCCAAGCAGATTTGCCCGACGTGGTGCTCGCAGGACTGTACAGCAATGAGAGCAAAACAGGCTCTTCGTTTCAGGGATGTTTGTGTGCTAAGGAGGGTGTAAAAGCATAAATCAGGCCGACGGACCTGAAAAAGTCTGCTCTGTATTCCTTCAATTCTCCTCGCCTCATTTTCTTCCCTTGCATATTTTTACCTTCTTTACCCTGCTCTGTTTGGAGCCCATCTAATTGTCACTTGAGATAACAAATGTCCTCTGCCTCAATGCCCCTTCCTCAGTAACGGATGTTTCCTTTCTGTATCACTCTGCTGGTAGAATTAATTTTCTTCATTAAGCTATGTCTGCATTTATCACTTCCTAACTTTTATTTCACAGTTTTCTACCTCTTTTTCCTTGGAAAATGTGCTTAAAAACCACTGCTTGTGCTCTTTTTTTTAAAATAAATCAAGGCTTAAACATCATAAATCCTCTCTGTATAAAAGCCCCAATTTCTGGTACTGTTGCTGGCTTTTACTTTAACCTGCTGGTTTTGCTATTTCCCATAAAATATAAACATCCATTCAGCCAGTCTAGGAAGAAAAAGGAAGAATCTGTATTGATAAAAAGGTTTGAGGCCAAAAAGATCTATTCTGATCATTAGTTTGACAGCCCATTCAACACAAAACAAACATTTGTCCCTGGGATTTCTGGCATGTGTAAATTCCATTTAAGAGCCACTTGGCTGCTTTTAGGTATGGATTTTCAGTCTGCTGATCTGAAGTTGCCCACGTTAGAACTGAAAGAAACCAGCAAATATTACATTCTTCACTGTCTTTTGATCTGTTTGTTCTTTTTGTTTTCACTGCACCACTCCAGTCAATGAAGAAAAACACCTAATTCTCAGCAATGATTGTGATTTGTTCTTCTACTTTTGTTGTCAAAACTGTAACCAAACACTTCATCCACCGTTTGATTTTAGAAGAGGCCAAAGACAAGAAGCTGCCTCCTACAGCAAGAATTACTGGAGGTGAAGTCTTCTTAACTAAATTAGGAAAAAGAATATTCCAGGATTCAACAGCATCTGCCAAAGGTTTTACCCTGCTACCTCCTATGACCTCTCTCAGCACCTGAACCCTGCTATAAATAGAACTTCCTTCTGCAGCAAGAAAACATTTACCTAGCACATGAAAATAATTGGCTTTTTTAACTGTTCTAAGTCTTCCTTTCCTTTCCTTTCCTTTCCTTTCCTTTCCTTTCCTTTCCTTTCCTTTCCTTTCCTTTCCTTTCCTTTCCTTTCCTTTCCTTTCCTTTCCTTTCCTTTCCTTTCCTTTCCCCCTCCAATTTTCAGCCATCACTACAGCAATATCAGAAAAGCAAACACATTTCAGTGGCATGGTATTTGGTGTGGGGGAAGCAAAATGCCATTTGCATTGCTGGTACTTGGGATTTCCTGGGAGTCTCCCATAGAAAAAGGGTCAACACGACTTAACCTACAAATTGAAATTAAACAGAATACATTCAATCCATTCGATCCACAGACCTTATAATATCTGACATCATCCACGCTAAAAGGGGGGTCTAATTAAATTAAGAGAGTGATTGTTTTAAGCCTGAGGAATTAGCCATCCATACTCTGGGACAAAGGAGGCAGAGCATGTTCTCTGCAGAGAGCCAACCCCTCGGGTTCGTCCCTCCGTGTGCCAGCACTCACACCAGAATCTTTGGAACGCCTCCAAATCCAGGGATGGGACCATGGACAGCTCCCTCAGGCTCCCACCCCACCCCGCAGCGGGACAGAAACGGACAGAATTCCCCTGGCAGCGGCAAAGACTTAAACCTCATCATGGAGCTCACCCCTCTCTACATCTGTAATGAAAATATCTCTGTTTGGACAAGTTATTTAAACATCAATGGAGACAAAGAAGCCCTTCTAGGAGATGAGTCATCTATCCATGGGGATTTATACCTTGAAATAGAAATACTGTGCCTAAAGGAAGGATCCATTTCCACCCCTTGATTAAGAAGGGAATCTCTGTGAGTAGGTCAAACATTGAGATCCATAATTTAATGAGATACCTAAATTAATAAAATGAATCAAAGTCAGTGTCCAAGCTGCTCACATATATTCAAAACAAACAGCTAAATTGCCCCAGAAACATGAAATAATTGGTTTAGTTATTCAGCCCACTTGGCTCACAGCTTTACTCTATTTCCTGGGGGAAAAATATAACAGTAAAATATGATTCAATACATACTCCTACAGGCTCAGCACGTGGTGGGGCTCTGTGCTAACAGGGTAGGTCACAGTACACCCAAAATGTCACAGCAAATGATCCTATGAGGGAATTACATGGGTCACAGAAGAAAAAAGCCAAGAAAGGAATTTTATACCTGTCACTCCCTGTACAAAAACTTCAGACAGAGCAGACACTGTGCTACATACCCAGAAAAGAGAAGGAAATGAAAGGGAAAGGAGGGAAGAAGAAGCAAAGGGAGACTGTTAGTCTCCTATGAAATACAAGATGATTAAATCCTGCCAGGCTTTAATCCCTGCTGACAAGCAGAGCTGCATGAGAGATATGGGCTGATTAATTATATGGAAAAACAGCTGTGACACAGGCAGAGAGACCAAAAAGGAGGCATTTGTGTTTTATTTATTTATTTATTGCTAAATAAAAGGCATTAGCTAATGAAAGGAGAGTGGCTCGTCTGGATCTAAAACTTTCAGCCCTACTTCTAAATCCTTATGCAGACTCCAAGCAAATACTGGGGAAGAAAAAACATCTCAGAGCTGACTTTGCTTTTCATAAAGGAATTGAAAAGCAGGCCCTGTGTAAACCTTTGTGGTTTGTGCACTGGGATTTGTTGCCAGTGGCAGCAAAGGATGTGGACACTGAAAGCTTGGTGGCAGAGAGATTTTTCAGTGTCTGCCTGTGTCCGTGAGCATTCTCACTTTCTCACGGAGCTAGCTGCAAAACAGCTAGAGAGCTTTTGTAAATAATTCTTCTATCTTGCACCTGTGAGGTGTTTTTGCACTTTGTTATTGTAGGACTGAAGGTCTGTTTAGGAAATGTGTGTTTTTAGGATCTAGCCAATAACCCTGAGGGGTGGTCAGCTAAGATCCAATGGCTTTTCTATAACCTAGAGTATAAAACCCTTCCGTATATAAATAAATAAAGGCATTTCTATCTAGTCACTCCGGCGCTCGGTTCTCTCCTTCCTCCCCGGGCCGTGTCCGTCATTGTGACAAAAGGACAGCTCTGGCAAGGCTGGATCAATGTGGTGCAATGGCCAGGGGCCCAGTGGCCAAAGGGACGGGTGCAGGACAGCCCTCAGAGCCTGGAGATGGGAGAGGGGAGCACGGGAAGGCTTTGACAACCAGAGCGTCAGGAGAGATGCACTTCAGCAAGTATTGTCAACGAACAAACAACTCTGATTGCCTCCTCCCTCTTCCACATGACTATTCCATGTTCAGGGCTTTTACAGGTTATTTGCTGTAGTAAGAGAATTTGATCACAGCACTATTTTCCTTTTTCTTTTCTTTTTTGTGTAACCACCTCTCCTCCAAACACAAAACACAGCATACTCCTTTTCTTTAAAAAAAAAAGAAAATCAGAAACCTGTTGCTTTGCTTGCAATCCTAAGACACATGCCCTGGCCACAGCTCCACCAAGAATTGTCCCCTGGGGGCTTTTCTCACCTCTGTTTGAGGCACCACTTTGTCTGAGACCTGGTTCTCATTTCACCTAGACAAACCCTGATGAAACTCAATCTCTTGTTCCAACATCCACAATTGATCTGGTATTTGGAAAGCAGATTCTGTTGGTTTAGCACTCGCTAAATAAATGGGGATTTAATTCTGGGCTTCCTGGAAACTAGGTCAGCCTAGGGCTGGTGTGGCACTGCTGAGGTGAGTTTTTGGCTTGTGACCTTGGAAAGACATGAGCAAACAGCTGAAACAAAAAGGAAAAGAAAAAGCAAAATAAAAAGGAAAGCACAGTTTTGTTCAATGGTACAATATGGTATATATTTGTTCCATATTCCCAGATATTTTAGCAAGAAATCATAGCTCATTTGAAATATGTTATAGGTGAAAAAATGTAGGAGTTTGGAGAGAAGGAGAATTGACTGAGACAATATCTGCTACTGGTCCAACTTGGATGCTCCAAGAAACTTTCCTGAATTAAAGCTAAAACTGACAAGCAATTCTGGCTGCTGAGAGAGGCGCTGCAATCAGGCATCTCATCAGGAAAGGAACACATCCTAAAACACGAAGCTGAAAAACCTCTATGTTACAGCAGGGAAAAAAAAAAAAACCTGTATGGTTTTAAAATCTGAGGAGGAGGAAGCAGCTGTGCACGTTCTCACCCACAATTTTCAAATGGGAATTTGTCCTGCCTGCAGAGCCAGCATGGAGGTCCCAAGGATTTCAGTGCATCCAAAAATCCCTCTCCTCCTGTGACAGAGGGATCTCAGCATTCCTCCCCTACATTTCAGGGGCTCTCTGGCACTGCCTGTAAGAGATGCCCTACTCTACTGAGGATTTTGGTTTGGTTTCTTAAACAAGAGGTTTGCTTCAACATAATTTAGCCAGCAGAGATGACCAGGGCTCCAAGACGTAAAGAGTTCAAAACAGATTAAAAATCCAAATTTTCCTGAATCACAACTTCAGCTTTCCTGATTAAACCACTTAAAACTTTTCAGATACCAATTCAAACACCAAGAAATAAGAGAAGAAGGTAAAGCAGAGAAAAAAAGATACAACAGAGGGAAGAGAGGGGAAAACAGAGACAATCCATTACAGCCCCGTAATTTCATCCCGCAAAGTTTCAGTCTGCATGCACCACCGATTCAATTACTGTACACAGCTCTACCCTTCAGCAGAACCAGAATCACAGCAAAACCCATTTTTAAAGGTTAGTGAGAGAGTTTTTCATTGACAGTGACCTGCTTCAATAGGGGCACGCAGTGTAAGGCAGGAATTGCATTTGCCTCACTCCTCCAACACAGGTATTTAAACTTGTTTTGGGCTGCGACTGAAAGACACCTGATGATCTTAATCTACTCCCCAGAGAGAGCAAAGCCAAGGAACAAACTCACTTGATTACCAGGTTCTGTGCAAGGTACTGAAACTGGTATTACAAAGCACATTTTCCTGTACAGAGGAGCTGACTCCTCTGGCATATTTAGGAGTACATAAAAAATTAGGATTCACGGCCACAGGGTTGGCAGATTAAAAAGGGTGAATTTTAAAGCTCCCAGCACTTGCAACTCCACTCAAGGGGTCTCACAAGCTGCTTCTCCCAGCATTTTTTCATTGTTATTTTGGCAAATTGCATTTACTTCAAGGCAGGTATTCTGGGCTATGCTGGACAACCCCAGTGCTGGATGCCAAATCCACCACGAAACCACGTCCCCAAGTGCCACATCTACACAGCTTTTAGATACCTCCAGGGATGGTGACTCAACCACATCCCTGGGCAGCCTGTTCCAGTGCTTGACAGCCCTTGTGGTAAAGGAATTTTTCCTAATTCGCAGCCTGAATCTCCCTTGGTACAAATTGAGGCCATTCCCTCTCATCCCACCACTTGATACCCAGAACAGACTGATCTCCCCCACTTTCCCCCAACCTCCTTTCAGGCAGTTGTAGGCAGCAATAAGGTCCTCCCTCAGTCCAACTTCTCCAAGACAAACACCCCCAGCTCTAGTAAATACATTTGCAGTTCCTGTTACTCATGGAAAAAGTTTTGAGAGATTGAAATGCTATAGAGGAGCTCTCCAAAGGGAGCAGGAAAAGCAGCTCTGCTAAAACAGCAGCACAACAGTGGCTTCTCTGAGCCTGGAAAGGATTGAGCTCACAGGATGCCACTGATGCCAAGAGGAGATGGAATTATTATCAGTATTTACATAATCAGCTATGCTAAGAGAAGATACTGCAAAAGCAGCAAAAGCCCTACTAATTGTATTATTCTAAACTTAAGTGTTCTCGACCCAACATGGAGCTCTCCAGGGGAATTTTCCCGAATTTTTTTTTTTTTTTTAAATCAGCTAAATTGTAGCCTTCCAAAAAACTCTGGGCAAATGACAGCTTATTCTTCAAGAAGACTACTGTACGATTGGATGGGTGAAATATCAAGATCATTTCCGTGGAATTTATTCCCATTTCCCATCCTAATTACTGATGGATTAGTGCCACTGGAATTATAATAATTTGCCTAAGTAGCAGGTTTTTAAATAATGATGGGAATTGCACTCAGAAGCTGCTCTTGCACACATTATTTATACATAGCGTGTGTCTGTTTACGCTCCACGCATGAGTGGCTGTTTTGTCCCTGAAGATCCACGATAACACGATAACAAGGATCCTACAAGCACATCCACACGTTCATCTCCTCTCACTTGCAAACATTTCCCTTTGCAGGGCTATCACCACGGCTGCCAGCTGCTGCCCTGCTGCATTTCACACTCCCTCGCGCCCTGCACAGGCACCTGCACGGCCCATGCAGGGGGCTGCTCATTCCAGCAGCGTCAGTTCCCTCTCCACTTCCAGAAAAACTGGAAAAAAACCTCCTTCCAGCTTCAGTGAAGCCAGGCTGGTTGGTTGAAGCCCAAGCTCCAACCAGCCTGATCCCCTGCAAGCCACTGCTTCTCCCCAGGTGATACCATGCACCATTTCAACTGTTTTGGAATATTTTCCTCCTCCCCTCTTTGGCTGTTCCAGTCTCAGCATGGCTCCCAAAAGGCTACGAGCTTTTTTCTTTTTTAGCAATTCATTTGCACAAACAGAAACACTTTGTACTACACACAAGGAAGCCTTCTGGAATAGGCCAGGCATCACCAACTTGTCATGGATATGCTGTTTTTAGCTGCCTGATTGCTTTTCCCCCTTCAAAAATAAACATAAATTAGCTAGAGGAGAGAGGGAGTCTTGTTTTCAAACGAAACCAATTTCTCCAAATCTCTGCCATCTGCAATCTCCCACTGCAGCAGGGTAAGAGAACAATGCTCAGGCTGTGCCCAGCAGGCTCCAAAAGCTGAGTGGGTACAGATCCAGGTGAGACCTTGGGCTCTCTGCCCATCCCCTCATCTCCACCAGCCCTGGACCAGACTGTGAGACCAAACTCCTGCACGAACACCAACCCTCACCTGCCCTGAGCTCACCCCTACCAGCAATACCCCCTCTATTTGACCAAATAGTCGGCCTTTTGAAACTTTTCCCAAGTTCTGAAGTGTTCACTTTCATATCCATTTTGGCCTCTGTGAAAATCTCATTTTAACTCTAGCAGGAGCGCAGAGCAACAACTGAACCTAAAATAAAGCCGTTTTCCCTCCTCATACAGTAAAAAAAGCTCAAGTGTAACACTCCAGCTCAGCCCAGAATGGTTCATTGAGCCCTAAAACCATGCTGGTGCCACGGCTGGGGCTGTCCATGGCCACCACCCTGGGAGTGGGAGAGGCTGGGTGTGTAACCCTTGTGTCTGCCTGGGAGACGAGGTCAAGGAGAGATTAACAGTAAAGCCACAAAGGGAAATCAGCTGCTAAACTCTTGCCAAAAGCCACAGGGAACTGCGTGATTAATGCTTTGAAAATCCTCCTTACCAATCAGGGGCTATTCTAAGGTCCAAATAGGTTCAAAACACCTGCAATTAGAGGGAAATTTATATTCGGTTATTGGGGAAGCAGGTTTGTTCTTGCTGAAAGCTCAGAAAATGATCTGTTTTTACTGTTCTTGTATTACTTGCTTCCTTTTTCTTGGAAAATGGGCCCATTTTGAACAGCAGCAACTCACTGTTCCAGCATGGAGCAATATGAAAGAACAACATCACTGCTCCCATAACACAGGGGCCACAACAGGAGGCAGCGAGGGCTCTGAGGGCACCTTTCCTGCAGTGGGAGAGTGGATTACATCCTGGGAACACGGAGCCCCTGTTCCAGCCACCGCTAATAAATAATACTCTTACACATGTAGGCAGCAGGTACAGAATGCTGGCAGGAGTCCTGCTGTGGTAATGCCCAAGTGTGTGACAAGAAACCTGAACAATCATTTCACTTGGGACGTAGAAGCAACAGGTCCCCAGTTCAGTGCAATATTGCAACAAGTTTGGTGAAAACACCAGAGACTGCTTGAAAATAATTTTGCCTGTCTCCAGGAAAAGAAAAAAACCAAAAAAACCAAAAAAACCTTTTAAAGTTTGTGCATGTGATGTCAGTTCATTTTTTACAAAGGGGCAACATGACAGCTGTGCTGGAGATAATCAAGAAACCCAGGGGCAATTATGTTTCAGTGCTGTGACACTGGGGATGTTTGTCAGCCTCCTTGTTACAGCCACAAATTTCTTGGCAAAATGTTCAATAATAAGGAACGTGGGATATCATCATTTCTTCGGAGAGTATTTTTATGGGTTTTTTTTCTGTTTGAAACAACAGCACCCTATTCCATGTGAAGCAACTGTTACAGCAATTATAAGCTACATTAGGTAGAGAAAAGGAAGTTTTGCAGACACTTCTGCCTTATACAAACTAAAGAACAAGCATGACAGCAGGCACTGCTACAGAGGGCACTCTGATTTCTCTGCCTGATGTTCTTTGGCGTCTCAAGAGTGGCCCCTGACTACCTCACATCTGGCAAATTACGAGTCTTCCCCAAATCCCAGGTAAGGGTGAGGGAGTGCCCCTGGAAAGACGGAAAATCTGAAGCACAGAGAAATTATTCACAGAAAATATGTTCCAGAAACAGATACTCAACCTGGGATTGGTTTTTCCACTCTGTTATTTTCTTCTGTTGGCACATTGCAACTTCCTTTTGGTTCACAAATATTTAAGAGTGTGTCCTCCATGAAAATTGAACATTCAGGGTCTGCTTGGAGCACATTCTTGTCCTGAGGCACGACTGTAGCTTGGGCTGCCACAACACCAAGAATACAGTGGACTTCAGCACATCACACCTCACCTCTGAGCTACTCCCCGAGCCTAAAAGCTCACCTAATAATTATTAAAGTCATTAAAAGAAGAAAGTACCTAATGAAATGTACTTCCATGATACCCCAGAGCAGTTCAGCAAAGGAAAGGTTTGGGCATTCTGACAGCTCCTGACGTGCTGCTCGTGAGAATGGTGCAGCTGAGGGCAGAACTGCCATCCATCCACTCCCTGCACACTTCTGCTCCTGCTGCAAAATGCACGTGGTCCTGCCCTCCTTCTTACACTTTTCCTTCTCCAGTCCCATGAGAACTATCTGAATCCTTGGTCATTTCTCACAGTGGTCTTGCAGAGAGAGAAACTGGAAGAACACGAGCCAGTGGTCGGGGGGATTGTGCCTGGGCGATGTGCTGGGGAACAGGGAGGGGGGAGCACCCCAGCCCTGCCCACTGTGACCCCAATTCCTCCCCACCCCTTCCCAGCTGCAGGAGTTCAAAATCAGCTTGGCCAAGTCTACGGTGTGGAATACAAAGCAGAGCAGTATCAGCTTCAGCAAAAGGTCTACAGCACCCAGCAAAGCACCAAGGGCACAGAATCCTACCAGCACACCTCGCCTGCTCCAGCGGCCTGTGACTTCCAGATCCAGAGCCCCAACCAGCCCCAAGGGCTTCCAGCTCTCCTCCTTTCTCCCTGAAGGGCCCCCACAGCAGCAGAGAATGCAAGCTGCAGCCAGTGCTGTTTTACATTCAATTTGTAAATTGACTACTCAAGGCAGAGGAGAATCAGCTTTCTTCAGCAACCAAAGGTGAAGTGATGCTCCATTTCCAGGTGTGCAGCCTCCTTCTCTTAAAGCTGCCCAGGCCACACGAGCCTGCTCCCCTCTGCCCTCCCTTCCCATGAAGCAGATCACACATTCCCACACCACAGCCTGCACTGCCTCAACGCAGCACCAGATTTCCTGCAACAGAGGCAAGGAGAGAAAATAAGGACCTCGTCATGAAAGGTTTGTGTTCTCAGTCTTCCCTCCTGGTTCTGTGCTCAGACCTCGTGCCTGACATAGTCTGGTTTTATATGCAGGCCACTCAGTCATTCTTCTCACATGTACAGCAGGTGCTGCTGGAAAATGTGGCCATTATCCATCAAGTCCTTAGCTTCAGTCAGCTTCCAGAGGAAGAGTAATAGATGCACTTGTGTTGTCACATCATTGTCCAAAATGTCAGGGTAAAAAGCCCTGAGCATTAACAACTCCCTAAGGAAATCAGTTCTTAAAAAAAAAGTGGAGTAGAGAGAAAAAAAGAATGAGAGGGACAGAAGAAAAGTGCAGAGCTTCCCTTTTCATCAGGGATGGCTTACACAGGTAAGTGCCCTGACCTGCTGTATGCCAGCCAAGCACCCACACTGTGGTCTCACTTCCACTGAAGTTTACATTTTGTCTGGATAAAGCAACACGTGCACGTCGGTTTTAATTTCCAGGATCCAGGAACTGTCTTCTCTTTGGACATCACACATTAAAAGAGACATATCAGTTTGAAGGGTGAGAGTAATCTCGTCCCAGGGCACCTGCATTGAGATTCAAGCAGTGTGGAGAGGTGATAGTATCAGGCAGTGCAAATCTTCATAGACAGTGAAGGGAAAGGGGGAAAAACCAGAAAAGAGAAAGATGAAATCATAGATGACAAGAAGCAGTAGTCAAAGCTAGGAGGAAGAGGAGGTCAGGCACCCAAACTAATCAAGGTGATGCGGTGATATTTTCCTGGTGTGGTCAGTCTCTGTGATCTGCTTTTAAAGGATTTGCTAAAGTTAAGTGAGAACTATGCAAAGCTTCAAAGCTTTTAAAGCAGGTAAAACACAGACATGAACAAAGATATTTCTTTGCTGAAATGTGAGAAAGAAAAAGGAAGTGAAATGGGAGGGAAAGCACACCCTATCCTGAACAGCCTGAAGCTGAATTTTTTGACCTCTACTCCCCAGGTCCTAAAAAACCTCTGAGCTGAGACTACAAACCCTGCAGAGAAGTTGCTGCCATTCCTGGAAGGCTAATGAAACTTATGGTACATATTTTTGCACTTGGAGCTGCAAGTACACAACATCAAAACCTCGAATGACAAAGATAAGGTGCAGTAAATCCAAGAGTGCTTTGCCCACCCTGTTCTCCTTGAGTGCCTGTTTTACACAACCCCTCATTGCAGCACAGTCAATACATGCAAGAAAGATGCTCATAAAAAATAGGAAATTAAGCCAAAGTTAGACAAGACTGCGGGAATCCGTCTCAGAGGTAACAGCACCAGTTCAGCCACCTGCACCTTATAGATCCCTTCCCTCTCCAGACTCCAACAGGACAGGCATGGCCACACTCTCAGTATTACATCCTACCTCCAGTTCCTTAATTGGGCTTGTGGATTACTAATAAGTAATTGATACACAGGAAATGAATGTGAAGCCACCAGTGTGTGTGCTTCTGCATACAAATACCGGCAGCTGAATGCGCAGCAGCAGCAAATGCTGCAGCCCTGCCATTCCTATGGCATTTCCAGTAGGAACGTGCTTAAAATATCTCAGCGTAAAGTGTTTCACTTTGTACAAATGATGCTGGCGTGATTGCTCAATGCCTTTTCAGTGAGAAAACTGCAGAGGGCTGAGGGGTCAGATAAAAGATAACGTGTTATGCAGACACTACTCTGGATGAATATCAGGAGAAGAGAGAGACTTTAAGGGGCAACACAATAAGAAATCAAGATAAAGATTTATTTTGCGGCGCACAAAGGCGAGTACACAGCTCTCCACGCATTCAGTCTTCAGCAACAATCTTCCTATTTTTTCCCTGGGAGCCAAAAAAAGTCCCCAAATTAATCTCTGTGCACAGCCTAAATTCGTACTTAGTGCCAACTTTGTATCAAATTCCTCCACAGCGTAAGATGCAACTCCGTAAATAGGCTCATTTTCGTTATTTTATCAAATTGCGTTAACTTTCTCTCTGCAGCATCCTCCGGGGCTGGCAACACGGAGACGTGCAGGAAATGTAAATCACTCCCCTTTTGATATGATAACCGTGGCGGTGAATTGCATCCCAGAAATCAGCTCAGGATTACAGCCGAGAACTCGCTGAGAGCACTTGGCTGTGGCGTGGTGCCAGGAGGGGAAACTTCAGCTGGCAGGTCTGTGTGACACGGGCTCAGGGCTTGGGAAGGAGGAGCAATATGCAGCACCCACCTACCTGGGGCTGCACAAACCCCAGAGCCAGCAGCCTCAGGGCCAGTCTAGAATTAGAAGATGCAAACAGGTGCTAAAAACAAGTGTGTATTCATGTATGCAAATACATGGGGAGCTGGATTAAATATGAATAAGCACCTAGGAAAGCAACAGCCACAGGGTGTAAGATAAAATCTACCCGCCAGACAAATACA
Source organism: Melanocharis versteri (assembly GCA_013397845.1). NCBI lineage: Eukaryota > Metazoa > Chordata > Aves > Passeriformes > Melanocharitidae > Melanocharis > Melanocharis versteri. The sequence goes on along the minus strand of VZTG01004992.1, from coordinate 2,242,051 downwards.
GATGTGTGTGTATATATATATATATATATAAACAACCACACACCAAAAAAATTTCACTTCCTGCGCTGACCTATTTGTGGTTACAGAACATTATGACAATAATTATAATCATGTATCTTTCATTTAAATAATGTTTTCGGTTTCAAAGATTCAGAGGATGTTGGAATGCAAATAAAGATAATCAGGACGTGAAAATAATTGTTTTCCTAATGCCTTATTTTTCATGTGCAAATGCCACTGCTAACAGCTCCCAGCATTAACCCTGGGCCAGAACCCCACAGAATTCGGTAGTGCACAAACACTAAAAGAAAAAGCTGGCTGAACCCTAAGGAATTTGCAGCTCTGACAGCAAAGAGACAGCAGATGGATATAGACAGAAATAATCAAGAGGTAGTAGTTAACAAGGCAGGAGTTAGTCTCAGCAAACCAAATCCCTGATTGCTGTGAGCCTTGTACAGGCACCACAACAAAGAGGAGTTTTGATCATCAGTGCCCTGCAACACATGAAGCTCTGCACATCCTTCATCTCCACCGCTGTGCTCCATCTGTTGCCTCCACACTTGCTGGCAATCTGTGTCTCCTTCTCCCACTACACTCAGGTTTTTCACACAGAAGCTCCCTGGGCCAAGGACTGTTACGTACGACCTCACTCCCCAGCACTGAGCATATTAGGGCTCAAACTAGGGCCACAGAGACAGATAAAACCATTTAGGAACAAAATTAATAATAACTTTTATTAATAAGTGGTCCAACAGAGTATGAGCATGCATGCGCACCAGCCTAAAGTCAAAATGAACACACACAAGCTCCATGTAAAACAATGGAGGCATCTGAGCACCTTCTGATGGCTCTCACTGAGTCCACACTCCTCTGGCTCTCAGGATGAACCGTGCAGAGGAGAGGAAGAGCAGCTGGCACACAATGATCTTGTGAAACTGAGACACACCATCAGTAAATGCAGGGACTACACCCAATCTCAGCTGGAATCTCCAGAGGCACCACGCTGCATAGCACAGTCCTCAGAACCAGCCCAACAGACAGACAGCCGGGTGCTTATGACAAACAAGTGCCACAAAAATATTTAAAATGTTCTAAAGCAGCTCTTTATAACAGAGAGAACGTCTGCAGGATACAGCATTCCTGCCAGGAGATTTTATTTCAGCACGTTTGACTCAATGACCTGCTTATTACAACACCTTTCAGACTAACTTTAAGGCAATGAAGTATTTCATTTGTATAACCAAACCAGTCTTTCACGACACAAGTCCATTTCATGTGGCTTTCAGGTTCCTAAAGTAAATGCTTAAAAGTCATGAGGTGGGGAAATAAAAGCCTGCTCTAAAGCACCAATCCATCCCTTCCTCATGCCCAGCCAGACCTGCATTGCAGGGAGGCCCTTCCAGCCTCCACTTTCACACTGTCCTCCAAGGGTTAAAACAACAGATACATATGTACTTTTCTTTTTTATTATTAGTATTTTGTGTCTGTTAGTTTATTGCACATTCTTTTTTCCTCCTTGGGCATCTCCCAAAGATCAAAAGCAGCAAATAGAAAATACAGTTTGGAGTCTGAGTTCATGGAGCCTTCACCCTGCACAGTTATGTGTGTTCCACATCTATTAATTACATTATGCTTTCAGTAAGATACAGCGAAGTGCAGGGCAGGAAGGCAGCTCCTACATAAAGACATGCTCAACAAAGTGTCAGCTTCCACTTCCATGCTTTAATGTCCACTGTGACACATTTTCCAATGCAATTCAAACCTCAAAAGTGGAAAAGAAACGGCATGTAAATGGACCTTGCTTGCACTTTAAATCACTGTTAGCAAATCTTAATCTCTTTAAGTCTGGTCATTTAAAGTCAGGCCTATTTAACTTGCAAAGGTAGGTCAGGTTTTATTGATCACCCCTAATGCACTCTTAAAAAAATGAGAGCAGTGAGATACACAGCTCAGTTGATGAAGGCTCTCTGGAAAAAGATCCGATAATATTTACAGCCTTCAAACTCTGCTGCTGTAAATGTGATTTCCATATGCACCAGAATGCAGATTACAGGCTTGCCAGTTCCTACTGGGAAGGGAAAAGAAAAGCCCTACCACAGAGGAGGTGGATTACTCTTCGCACTGACTGAAAGCACAACTATAAACTTCCAGAATACAGGCACAGCAGCCCAAGCCCATCGAGTTCTGTTACCATTCCTCAGTCTCTCTTCAGTGCAGTATTTTGTGCCTGGATTTCCTACTCTGAGTCTGTGCTACGCCCTGAGTTTTGAACTACGAACAACTGATGACATTTTTCCAGCTGCTATAGAAATAAGGTGGGTTATTGTCACTTATATTATGGCATCGCCTAACGGTGGTCATAATTAAGAGTTCCTTCTTCTACACCTCTCACAGAAAGACCAGAGGAGAAGCAAGTTCTTAAAGAAGTGCAGCATTTTCCACCCACATGGACAAGCTCAGATCAAACACATTGCAAGGTCTAGATAGTTCTATCTGATACAGCTTTTTGCTGCCCTACTCTGGGTATTTGTGAAGGATTTCATTTAAGAACCACCATTCAGAAAAATGAAAAGTATTTTTCCATGCAAAACAGAACACGATTTTCACTTTTTTATTTTTCGTGCCACGCTAAAATAAAAACCACAATGGGTTTCCAACTGAAACCTGATATACCACTCCCATTGCAACTATTAAAGACTTGTTTTTGTGGCCTGAAAGAGATTCTAAATGTAGTATTTACAGACACATAAAAAACCCACTCAAGTTAATATACAAGAACAGAGAGAGAATTTCCAGGGTTTATTCTACTGCAGACTTCTTGTGCAACTCAGACAAGTTCCTTAATCAACCTTTAGACCAGGCTTCCTCCTGCACCTAATGAACAGGTGAGCTGCAGAAATGGATCACTGCCTAGGACATGCTCTGGAGCTACACTGTCAAATAGAAGACCTAATAGGATAAATCCCCATCAAGGACTTGAGGCAATTATCAAATGTTTATTAGCCTCCAAAGTGAAGGCTAATAAACCTGCTTATTTTAGCAGATAAAGTCAAATTACCTTGACTGAAGTTGGTAAGTGTTCGAAGATTAACAGCTCTGGCCTCATATGCTTTTAGTTATTGGTGATGAAATGTCAGCTCAAAAAACCTGAAAGATACTTCCTAGTTATTTAGGCAATGTGAAAATTGGGCAGTTATTTTCCAGGAAACATGGCCTGCCTGACAGGTTTTAAATGAAGAAAAGTGATATTATTACAATTATCATTAGAAGAAGATGTCCCTCATCAAAATGTGTCTGGATTTTAATTGACAAGGTCCAGGTTAATGCTGTGAAAATGCCAATGAAAGCAAAGCCTGTGGCTCAAACTAATTGTCAGCACTGAGCAACCTCCACCTCTAACCCACCACAGATTTATCACTCTGTGCAGACTGTACTCATGACAAGAAACGTTTGAATTAATCATTAACAACTAGAAATTCCTCCCAGACAGAAAGCACGCAGAGTGCAGGGCTGCCCACCCCCTTGTTCCTGTGCTCCTGAGCCAAGGAGAGGTGCCAACAAGCCTTCCTAAAGAGCAAGACTTGTTGTTGTTCTGCCTCCTTTTATGAGCATTCCAAGGGGAAACTTGCAGTGATCCTCTGTGTTTTGGTGCAGAGAAGGACTTACAACCTCCCTACTTCAGCCACAAACTCAAGGACACTTTGGGAGGTGTTATCCCACAGCGCCAGCCAAGCACCACCTCTCCCACCCAATTTAACACATAAAATGCAAAGGAGTTTGCAGAAAACTTCTGGAATTCTCTTTATTTTATTTATATTTCCTCCTCCCCAGCATGCTGGTGCAGACCCTCCAGAATACGACTGGGCAGAAGGAGAGAAGCTGAGAACCTCCAGTACCTGACAGAGGCACGATATCTGCCAGGGAAATGGCACAGTCCTCACCCTCATGGGGGTTTTTAATTCAGAATGCTTTGATTTTCAGCTTCTCCATCCATGTGGGTGATGGCTTCACAGCACAGCTGGAGTGCACATCAATTTGATGGTTCCCCAAGCCCAAGCCTTTATACAACATCTAACATAAAACTGAACTGTTCCTTCTCACACGACTCTGAGACTGGGAAGCACAGCAGCACTGGGCAGAAAGGAAGAAGGGAATCTCCACAAAGATCAGGGACCACTTCCTGAGGTGGACAAAAAGGCACCACTAGTGTCAGTGGCACCAAGCTTGTCTGGAGAGATACACGTGAGCTACCTTACCCCACCTAACAGAGAGAAAAATTTAAAAAAAAAGGTAAAAAAAATTCTCCTTGTTTTTTCCTGGACAGTCCGCAGTAAAAAACAGATGGTGTTTGGTGTTGTGGAGGAATAGGACACTATCTTTGTTCAGAGGAGGCTGGTGCTGTTGGGTCTCTGCTGGCCCCTTCCCAGTAACTGGAAGGCAAAGATTGATGGGGTGTCAGCCCATAAACAGAAATGCTGCTCACTTCACTGTCCCTTCTCCCCCAGAGGTGAAAGGCTCCTTCCATTCGTCTCCAGCAACCCTGCCTTTCTGGTTTTGCTGTTATCTATATATTCACCACAGAAACTGTGAGCTGGAAAGTTCCCATTAAACGATGCCAACAAGAACTCTCCTTTCACAGCTAACGCTTGGCTGCACACATTCTCTCTTATTTCCAAACATTTTCAGTATGTTTTAGCTTCCCTTCATTAGACATTCATAATTATTTGCAGCACATCTAAACCTGTGCAACGGGTTTGTGCTTCCAAATACAGTCCCCTGGCTGCAAAAAATCAGCATGACAGCAACTAGAAAGAAAGTAGAATTTATGTCAATCAGGAGGCAGAGCTCAGGAAGAAGAAAATAGAAGACACACCATCATTATTTGAGTCAGTGATTTCCACCAGGCAGCAATTTGGCCCTTCACAAAATCCTAGGTATTTGTTAGAGATCACCCCTCAGTTAACCATTAAATCAGTCAGCAACCATGACAATGAATTTCGTTAATAAAAATGTACAAAGAAGAGACTTCTGGTACCTTAACTGAAAACTTCAGCAGCCAAAAGGGTTTTTCTGGTCTGAAGAGACTCTGTTAAAGAGAAAAGTATCTCCATAACGCCTCACACCTGTTACTGTTGTGGCTGTGCAAGGCTGTTTCCATCACACCCTTCAATACCCTTTGGACCAAACAAAGGTTTCATCAAGGAAAGTTACACCAAATGCTCATTTCTTTAGCTCACCCCCAAACAGGCACTGAAAAATTTGCCAGGGCTTTCCAAAACCCCCCCTCTTTCAGACTCTTCCATATATCCTAAAGGGCTCCCTAAGGAAGGGCATCTTTGGCACTTAGACTGGGCAGTGCTGGCTCTGCAGTGCTCAGCTCAAGGTAGTGGGAGCCAGTCTTCAATTATGAGAGCAGAACAGCTCCTGAACTACACACGGGGCTGGGGCTTCCAGAAATTGCCTCTGTGATCCTTAAGGCAGAGGTTGTCCAAGGCAGAACTGCTCCTTCAGGTAATTCTATTCCCAGGGCTGCCTGATGTCTGGCAAACTCCCCCTCTTCCACGTAAGAGACCAGTTTTTGAGAATCATTATGAAGTAAATACGTCATTCTGAAGGATGAAAATATAACAAGCTGCAGCTCCTCTGAACCTGAACGTTACCAAGTCACCAGTAGGCTCAAACACAAAAATGTTGCTCCCTGACTGCACAGGGGACATGGGTGACTTCCCCACCCCACACACAAATCTTTATCAACTTGGATGCACAATTAAGCTAAACATTCATCCAACAAAAGGTAAAAAAATTACTCCTTGGGTGGTGTCACAGCTGAAAGCAGAGCAGTAAAGGCTCCAGAGCATCCTGAGTGATCAGTCCCATATGAGACATTCTCCACTAAGCTTTGTTCTGGCAGCATTCCCACCATTTGAGGAAGGAAAAGCGCAGCTGGATGTAAAGCTTGGAATGCAGAACTGCCTTAACTGCATGGCAGGACGATGGCAGTTCATAATTAATTTTCCACATCAACTGTTGGCTGCCCTCCTCTTCCTCTCTGCTAGGCTGCAAACTGTCAGTGGATACTTATCCAGAAAGCAGGCCTGCCACAGAGCAAAAACTAGATTATTATTAGCTAGTATTTTATAGGGCATGCTAGCCAAAAATCAGAGCTAAGTGAGCCTGGGCAGACTGAGAGCAGTACCAGTGCAAAGGCAGCCCTGCCAGAAGCTGCTTGTCCTCTGAGAGATGCAAAACCAAAGGGGACAGAAAAGCAGGATGAAGAGAGCGAGACAGACAGGAGAAGGTTGCAAGGAGACAGAGAAAACGTGTTCTCAGACAAAGGTTTTGAGCCAGCTAATTTCAAAACATCTGCAGCCCAAAGAAACATAGGCCCTTTTCCACCCTGGCTGGACTTTGCCTAAGACATGGCTTTGTCTTCTGAGAGAAAGAACATGTGCTCCACTCCCAGCCAGCATTTCCCACTGCTCAGTCTCCACATCTCTGCACGACTGGAGTGCAGAATTATTACAAGGAAGTTGCTGGTCCTGGCAGGGGAAAGGTCTCTGGAAGAAAATAAACCCCAGCTTCATCACGCTCTCCAAAGCACCACTACAGACATCAGAGGGCAGAAGGCAGAGCCACAGGCTGCCAGCCCAGGAGCAAGGCCATTTGTATGACTTCAGACAGACCCACTGACTTCTCAGTACTTCAGGAGAACAGGTAAAGGACTATTATATTACTGTTCTGTGATTGGTATCTTAAGGATCTCATGTTAGTTTTGGAGTTTCTTATTTTCTTCCAGAAATTCAACTCGGTTCTGCCGCTGCTATCAGCTTTTTAATTCGTTTTACAACAAGATATTTGTTATCAGAAATTGTGCTTTGATATGTGTCAGGCTGATGGATTCAATAAAAGCCCTGTCAGGAGCAGCTGAGTGAATGGGGCTGCAGAAGTGGTGTCATCAAGGGAATTGATACCTTAACAGCCAGTCTGCTGATCCTGCAACAAAAACATGCAAATATAATAGCTGTTTTATTTCCTCACCCTGGCAAAACAGTCCAGAGGAACACTAGAAAACATTTGCATAAATGTTACTCATGCAAACAAGCTCAGCCTGCTCACTGATAAAAAAACATATGTAAAACATGATCCTGCATGCTGTCCTCTTGTCCTGTTTGGTATGCAAAATTCAGTCCAGGGGAATAAAGGCATTAATCAAAATACAGCTTTTAATTTAATTTTGGGAATTCAAGTGGAAATCCCGTGATGTTCCAACCAAAATTTTCCCTCAGTAATGTTGGAGGACAATTTTACTGACAAATTTTCAGACACGGCCACCTGCACCCCTCAGCAAAGACACTGAAAAGCTGCACTAGGGTCTTACTGTGACAGCCAAACCCACAGGCACATAAAATCACAGGGTTTTTCCTGATTTAATAAACGAAATCATACAAGCAACAAGAAAAATTTGAACAAAGAAATAGTAAGTTTTTAACAGACCACATAATACAATGAATAAGAGAAGGAGACCTGTCCACTGCTCTGCTGTAGGTCAAGCAGAGTTTGAAGTCTCTGCTTCACCTGATCAGAGCATCACAGCTGCAACACCACCCCTGCACTGGCCTGGAGCACAAAGAGACTTTTTTTAATTGGAACTGATTTACAGAACATCTGGAAAAGGTAAAAAATGTGATGCTGAGATTCAACTTTTAGAAAAGAGAAATAATATTACGAGTCTAAACAAAGCAAAGGGGAAATTTCCATAGCAATTAATCTGGAAAAGGTGAATTACATTGAAGATTTATGTTCATGTAATGAAGACAATTAATTGCTACGAGAGCCATAAAACACATTAAATGAACAGGTTTTTTTCCAATTCTACTTGCAAGATAAAATTTATTAACTATGTTTAATGGCTACTTAAAAATTTCTCTTACATATTTATTAAATGTGCCTTTTCAGCCGAACAGAGCATTTTACTAACCGGATTCTACTAATCTAAAAATGAGCAATTTCAGGAAAAAATATTACTCTGCATGTTATCTGCAGATCCATTTAAACTAATTCCTCATACAATACGATTACCATCAGCACAATTTCATAAATGTTGCTGGAAGGGAATCTGTCTCACGTGAGCAAACACTCTGCTGCAAAGATGAATGAATTCAGCTCACATTATTTGAACAGATGTTTCAGTTTTCAGTAGAGCTAGGGAGGGAAACGTTGAGTCCCAATGTCATTTAGTGTTACTGTAATCACTTAATTAAAGCCCTCTCTACTCGGGAGAGCAGGACACATGGAGGAAGCTGGATTAGGTAGGAGCAGTGAGCTCAGAAGGATCCACATCCAAATCTTGTGCTCAGCCAGGGCTATCTGTGTGTCTCCAGCTGTGGGCATCGCATGCAGCTTGTGCACTTAGACTGCCTGAAAATCAGGGACAGATGTTTGCCACTCCAAAGTGACCTAGAAGTCACTCTGCTTCTTATTCACCATTCACAAAATGGGGATAAGTAGCACTTCACAAGGGTGTCATGGGAACAGATGAAGTTGATGGCAGTCAAGCACTCTGCTAATCACAAATCCCTGAGATGAGGAGAATCAATAAAGAAAGGCCTCAGCTACTTAAGTGAGCAACAACAGTTAGGCCAAATCTTTAAACTTAAGCACAACCTTCCCAACATGCAATATTCTTCTTAGGGATGAAGTTTTCATAAGCGTGAGATTTAAATAAGAACCAAGTTTTAGATCTGATGGTCACAAAGTAAAATGAAAAAGTATAATCCAAGTCCAACCTAGAGTTGAATGCCTTAATAATAGTTTCACACAGCTCAATTGTATAGACCTTAGAGTGAGAGTTGGATTGACTCAGGAATGACAGGGGAGCTCATTTTCCACCCCCCTGTCCAAGGCAGGAGCAGCACCACGGTCACACCAGCAACCAACATCTCCTGAGGAGGAGATCCTCACATGCCCTGGGACCCCCAGGTACCCAGCAAAACTCACACCCTCATTGCAAGGAAGATTTACATGTTTCAACAGAGAAATCTCAAACCCAAACACGGAATAAACAAAACTGCTGTGATTTCTACATTCTAACAGCGCCAAATTTCTCTCCGCGAGAGTCAAGAAGCTCTCTTGATTATGAAATACCTCTCCTACAACCTTCCCTTTTAAGTGTTATAATCACAAGAGCAGTAGCTTGGAAATAAACAGAAGTGAAGAGGATAATAAAGGCAGGAGCAATGTTTAACAAGCTCTTCTTCCAGAAACCAGAGCAGACAGACGAGCAGAGCTGTGCTGTGCTGTAATGACGGGAACCTCGCCCTGGCAACCGTGTTGTTTGCTTGAAATTCCTGTACAAATTAACAGCACATGCTGTGGTTGGAACAGACCTTTCTTGACCCTCAACATTTAAAAGTTAAGCACCCAATTTAAGCTATTCCAACCAACTTTTCTCTGCAATTGCCAGACACTGGCAGAGCTCTGCTGGAGCATGAGAGTTTGAGCCCACAATTTCCAGAGGTAACATGAGAAGTGCAACCAGATCAAAAGCAGGAGAACTAATGCACACCCACCTGGATGCATCATGGTTTATTTTCGAGGCTTTTAAGAAAGTCTTGACTTCTTTTTCCTGCTCCTCCACTAACACCAAGTGCAGGTGTTATATTGCTGCTGTCCTTTTCTCAACGAGATTATAGTGCTGGTTCAGTCATATAAAGGAAGTCAATACCCATGTGTTAAATGAAAAAGGATAATATCATCTGATACCACTCTACTGAGATCTGGGAACCATTGCTTTAAATCTGTTGTCTTCCTTTTTTTGAATCAGAAAACTTTGCCTTCACAGAAATGACTTGACCTAGGTGAAAGAAGCCATAGATTCAGACACTGTATTACCCTAAAATCTCATATAGTACAGTCTTCATCAACAATACGTCCTGGCCTTCATTTTCTTATTAGAAAATGGTTACATATTGCCTTGATACAGTTCCAGCGCAGCCAAGGGAAGGTTTGTGTGTGTATGAGAACACCCACACAGGCAAAAATTTCAAGTGCTACACAACAAAGGGGGAATATCATTAGAAAGGAAATTGGAAGTGGTATTTCCGTCCTTTGCAAAGAGCAAGAATATACAAAGCACAAAGGAAAGCACAGGGCTGAATTACAAATGGGCTACTTCATCTCCTTTTTCCTCCCCATCTCTCATGCTCAGAACTGCAGTCATTAGTTGAACACAACAAGTGGGATTCTCAAAACATGGATTCCTACCACCAAGTATCCATCACCAGCAGCAACGCACAACCATCAGCGAGCTTTTCATTCAATAAAGAACTTCACATAAACAGACAACCCCTCAAGCCCAAGACAATAAAAACACTTCACTCCTGATGAACGCTTTCTAAATTCAGGGAGAGCAAAGCTTATTTACAGACACAGTATGAGTATGGCATGAATACAGCAATAAACTCATATGCTGCTAGTGCTCTGTTTTCCCCATATGTACACATTCAGAAAAAAGCAAAAATACAAGAGTAGGGGAAAAAACACCTACCTTACCAAACCTGACTGTTGGACACGACTCGTTTCAGAGCAGCATTGGGGTGAAGGTAAGTTCCTCAGGTGACCACCAACCACAATTCCTTTCCGAGCTCCCCAGAGGTTCCAGCTCTCCCTTGCCCGTGTCCCTGAGGAAGATGCAGTGTCCTCCAGTATTTCACAGCCTCAGCTGCAGAAAATGCTGCTCAGAAAAAGAAAAGAGAAGAAGGTGTGGCATTAAATTCTAAGGTCAGTTGTTTGGCAGATTCAGAGCAGAACACAAGACAACATTGGATAGGAATGAAATGTCAAGGCAGGACAGAGAGCCTGTGACAATCCATCATGTGTGGCACCTCCAGAGGGCAATCATCGAATTCAAGAACTGTGGTGCAAGGCTATTCTTGCTTTACAGTACTTTTATAGTGTCCCTAGACCAGGAAATGAATGACAGCCTGGCTGCTTTTTATTCCAGTCCAACATCGTAATACAAAAGTAAGTAATGCATTTCCCCATAGGGAATATTTTAATTCATCATGGCATTTCTGAAGAATAACAGGACTTTCATATTAAAAGCAGAGACATCACCCCAGTCTTAATACTCTGCACGTTAAAATGGCTCTTACTCAAGAAATTCAAAGCTTAGGAGCTCACAGCAGATGGGAAGTCGTGACTGCCAGCCCAACGCGCAGCAGTTCCCAAAGTTCTGCCTCCAACGCAATTGTCAGAGACCAATAAATGTCCTGGGGTTTTCTGAGAGCAGGGGGCTCAGCATCACCATGTTTTCTAGCCCACTAGCACTGCTAGATGTGCTCAGAGCTCCCAAGAGGCCAGACCCTGGCACTGAGCAGGGATGTGGGGTCTCACTGCAGACCCCAGGTGAGAGACGGCGACAGAGGCGACCAGCAGCAGCAGCACTGCCAGCAAGCAGAAACCTCAGAGCAGCACCAAGATGTGCAAACGCTCATCCCTAATCCCTGCCAGATGGGAAACACTCAAAGGATCATCCCCCACCCAGATAACACAGTCTGTGAAGCAAAACTGGGCATGGCAGCACGGAACAGGTGAGGACTGAGGAAAGAGCAGGATCTGAGCTCCCTGTGTCAGGTATATCCACGGCATACGTCCTTAAACCACACCCAGAGATGCTTCTCTAAGATTAACTCAGCAGCCATGAATATACTCTAACTTTGCCTAAAAATGCAAAAAAAAAAAGCCGAGGGGAAAAAATCCCTGAGATATACAAGAGGTTTCCCTCAGACGAGAAAGCCTGTGGTGGCTCAAAGTACCACAAAATCCCATTACACCTTCACAAGAAACCCTGAACCCATGAACAGGTCACACCTATCTGGAAAACACATTAGGTTTTGAGCTTGCAAAAAGGAAGATTTCAGTAACCAGTACAGGAAACTGTGCATACTGGAAGTTAGCATCATTGTGCCTTTTATATACATAAATACGCACATATATATATATACATATATATATACACACACAAATGTATATAATGCTTTTTTTTCTTTTTTTGCTGCAAGTCCACACAGCACACATAGTTACACAGATCAGAACAATCAAATATATTCACTTTATTGAGCACCCATTACTTTACTGGACCTCATATGTTGCATACACCCCTAAAGGCTCCACACCCACAACAGGAGCCAGGGTGGCAGACCTCAGCCCTGTAATTGTCGTACACGTTTGCAGACTTCCTGCCTCTCCTGAACTCGGACATGAAGGACAAGAGTGGACCTTCACAGCTCCTGTCCTCTTCCAGGCCAACCATGAAAAATCAGACTGCCAACTGAAACGGCTGCTGAGTGACTTATGGGCACAGGAATGGCTGATGCTGCACTAGTTTGATCTGCAGGCAGCAGCAAGACCTAATTCTACTGCTTTTAAGGGATTTTATCCCTGGAGACCACAACTACAATTACTTTTTCATTTCCACTCGTAAATTGTAACATAGAATAGCCACTAAAGAAAATCAGTGCTACATGTTTGTGCATTAACCACAGCATCAGCTGAGCAGTGAAGTAACAGCAATAGGACCAGATCATCTCTGAAACCTGAGTGCAGGGGCCTGGGCTCAGGTTGGGAAAGGTGGGGCTGTGAAAGTTCCTGTTTAGTACAGTTTGCCAATGAATATGCAGCAATGTGAAGGAGGAGAAGTAACAGGACGGGTGGAAGTGGAGGTGAAAACAACTTTATTCATGACAAAACGCAGTGAGGGTGCACAATTCCCATGTCTGTTGATACAACAGAGATGGGGCAACTTAACAAAATTAAATTAGTGGCCAGGTTTCCAGCAAGCAGCAAAGTGTAGATGCTCCAGCCTGACTGCAATGAGCTTCCTCCACACTCTGCTGCTGTGCATCACACGATACAGAGGCAGGGAGCCAGGCCAGGGACCACCCCAGCCAGCAATAAAGTAAAAGGCTACAAAAGATAAATGCACGGAAACCCTCACGGGCTATAACTTGTGTTGGCTCAGAAACATACAAGGGAAAAAAGAAGAAAAAAGAAAATTTAAAAAAAAAAAGAATGAATGCCATTTGTGTTGCCCAAACCTGCAGAGTTTTGCAGAAAAACCCCTTCACATTCAGTAGGTCACTCCTGCAGCTGCTGTAGGAGCTGGCACTGCTCCTACCTGAAACAAAACCAAGTCTGAAGCTGCAAAAATACCCCATGTCCCAGAAATCCCACAGTTTTGTTGTGTTGTTTCTAAGTTTCCGTGCTCCCCCACTCCTCTTTGATCAGAGGGAACATGCCGACAAACTGCAAATTACTTCCATTATCCCACCACTTCAGATTTTTACATTCAGTTAACATAGTTAAGTGGTATCAGATCCGTCTTCCACTCACAAAAGCCGGCATATGGATGTTCTCATTAATCAGAAAAGGCAGACGAGACATTTTTCCAGTAAAAAGAGAGTATTTCCCTTGGAGGAGTCTCAGTCCTTTGCTGATGGAAAGCATGAATTATACAAAATAACTATATACTTTAGACGTAACAAATAAGATCAAACATTAAATTTGAAGACACCATTTCTATCTTGAGATGTTTCCAGGCCACAAATCGATGAAGTCTGGGAGACTCTCTCTCAGGAAGCCTTGCTGTACCTTTGCCCTGTTCTTAATCCTTGCCTTTAGGCACCAACAATTGATCCCTACTGGGGTGAAGACAGGAGCTGGCTGGACCCTTCTGTGACCCAGCACACTCATCCTTGTATTTGTGTGTCACACAGCTTAAGGTGCAGCTTGGGCCTTGGGGCAACATCGAGAAGCATTTGCAACTTCAGCAAGGGCAAAAAAGAGCTATCTAGAAGCTAAACAACACATCTGCAAGCAAATATTACAGTGTAGTAGATACTCAAATTAGTATTAGTTTGTCTCATCAAAAATTAATTACCATCTACCTAACTGCAATTGAATAAATTAGTTGGGTGTAGAAAAGATTAAATATTTAAAGTGGCTGGTGACTAAAAAATAATTGAAAACATAACTCCTTGCTTAAATATTAAATTTCTTTTATTTTTATTGCTAGTGTGGCCATTAAGAAATCAGAATTCCATATGTGTGTGCATTCATGTAGATGTGTATGACACATATGGAACACGTTCATGTATATTCTTGTAACTTCCTTTCTTCTCTAAAACTAAACTTGGGTAAATATTTTCAATTAATAAAGAAGAGCTCCACTGGCAGAGCCAGAAGAAAGGCTGTGAAACAGGCAAGGGAAAACACATTTTTACTGCTAAGTATTTAGCAAGGTCACCCGCCTCTGCGAATGCAGGAGAAGAGATCCCCCAGCAGGCTCTGAACACAGCAGGGGATTACACCAATTCATTAGCAGGTATATCTTCTAATTACAGCCTCGGACACGAGTCCCCACACAGCTGAGCAGGGAACACCCGCTGCTTTTTGCCATATCCTCGGGATCAAGCTGAGAGTTTCCCGCTGAGCTCCAGGGCAGCATCAGCGCAACCCCACCACAGGCTCCAGCTCCGTTATCCCAGAGGATGCTCCAGGCCCGGGGGAAGCTGTGGGAGTGACAGCTCACCCCGTCAGCTCCATCTCTGGCAAAGATCTCACATCCATTTACTGTAAAGGTGACACGGGTGAAGAAGGGAATAAAATGAGACTTCGAATCCCTCCTTTCCAGAAGGCTAATGGTAAAAAAATCGGTAGCAATGCAACCCTGGCACCTTTCCAACTATAACACTTAGAGTGTTGCCCACAGCCGTGTCCCAGACATACTTTATCATTCACCATGCCTCAGTGCAAAATATAAATAAAACAGAAGTCATCAGCACTACTGGCACTCAGCTGTTTTCAGGCTTTTTATTTTTTCCCTTCCCTGCCAACAAAACAAATAGTGAAATAGGAGAGCTGCAATTCAAGTGATAACACACACCCACCATTAGAAATTTGGTGGGGGCTGGTGGTGTGATGGGAAATGAACTCAATTAAAGAATGCAGGCAATAATAAAATGAAGAATACATTGACTGAGATTAATACAATAGAATACTGTGATGCTGCTGAAAATCAGCATTGATTTTTGTCATCCAAGTACAAACTAATGGTATCCAGGAAAAAGGAAATAAGTGGTTAATCACGCTTGTTGAAGGAACTATTCCCATCATAATAGCATCAATGTTACACTGTGAGGTTCAAGAGTGTAATTAATATCTTGCTGTGTTAGAAGATGCTATGACACTGCACAGGTTTTGCTGCCGTTGCACACAACTAAATACTTCCTGAAAATGAACCCAAGAAATGCCATGGAAATACTTCCAATTTGAAATAATATAAACCCCTCTCTTCAGCAGGCATTTGGTTTTAACCACAGCTACTTCTCAAGTTCAGAAGCATTAAGTTGCAGGCCACTGTCTAACTCTCCAGCTGCCAACGCTGCAGTACACTATTAAGTGTTTTTATTATTATTACTCCTACTATTACAGTCTGCTTAGACTATAAAATAAGATCTCTTGGGCTCCTTAGACTCAGACGTTTACATCTGCCCTTGTACTGAAGCTCTTTCAGGAGATTATTGTTTCTTCTACCAGTTCAATTGAAAGCAATGATGAAGTTACTGCAATGCATATGTCCTTGTCAAATAATGCTTTCAAAGGGTTGGAAGCACATTTGTGGGGGGGGAGAAAAGCAATGCTGAGCTCACTTCAGTGGTGAGTAGCAAGCAGCTTCCATTTCACCGGACAGATCATCAAAATAATTGAGTAATGAAATGAACCCAGCTCTCCCAACAAGAGCTGACAGGCTTGTACCAGAGGCAGCTGTGTGATAAAACCTCTGCTGACGGAACAATACCTGAGTGGATTTCCAGTTACTTTAACCTAAAATGGGAGTCTAACAAGGAAACAATCCCGTCACTCATCTTAGTGCCACAGTTAAGCTACAGGTCTCACTTTCACAGTTACTGGTTCCGTCAGGTCTCTTCATCACAGATTTGAAACAAGTTTCTCCAGCCCCAAGTGCACTGCATCAACATTAACTTGTCTCCCCAGCTCACTAAAAAGCTTCATTTCCAAATTTAGCATGGCAGAGTCCTTAACTCATTAGAAAGGAGAAGTCAGTGCCTTTCTTTTCCTTTATCCTCTTCATCCCTTTTACACTGAGCCAGGGACAGGTGTTCTGCAAAAGCTGAGACAGATTCTCTCTTTTCCAGCTTCCCCTCTCCTCCTGTGCCTCAGACATTCCCACACCTCTCCCAGGGGGAGGGCTCCACCCTGCAAGCACAGCGCTGCAGGGGTGGGATGTGCTGTGAAAACCTCAGCTGACCCAAGGGAAACAAAATTTATCAACACGTGCAACAACACAGAATAAATTATGCTAACCTGGGAAAAAACATTTTTTGGATCCATCCCAACATAAATTTCTATCCATGCAAAGTGCACTGAAACTATTCTGGGATTTATTTCCTGTGTTCTGTAATTCAAGTACATTCCAGGTTGAAGAATGCTGTTTATTACTAGGAGGTTCCAATACCTTTCCATCTCTACCACAGCTGATAGCACATAAGTGGATCCCATTACAGGATCAGGACCTTAGAGCATAAGCTTTTTATACACATCCTATACTTCTCTATCAAAGGCATTAACTTGACCACTATTAACTTTAATCTCATTTGAACACAGCACGTTTCTATTTTGCCACCCAAAACTGACTTCTATCTTCTTCAGATGTGCTTTTGCCTTTTTTTTTATCCCCATTCTTCTTTTTTTTTTTTTTTTTAAATTTAATTTGGTTTGGTTCAGGGACTCTCTTTTTGGAACACTTCAGATAAAACTTCCCAATCTTTCTGGCACTGGCTGCACTCTACTCTTGCTAGAATCAGTGAGCTTTAGGGTGGGCCTGCATTAACACTGGGTTTAAGGAACAACTGCCTTTGCTGTCCTGATCTGTCACTGGTCAGAGATTTTTGGTTTGTGTTTCTGCCACTTCTAACCCATTTCCTGAAAGTTAATAAGGAAATGCACATACCTCCACCTACTATTGAACATCATTGCTAAGAAAACCTTTCGTCCTTTGCTTAAGTGACTTATCTCCAAAGCCACTTAACTCTGTAATGTTATTGTTTATCTCTGTGGAACATATCGGGATAAGCTGGTGTCCCAAATGTTAGAGAAAATACAAGTATATTGGATTCTGTGGCACCTGGAGGACACACAGCTGTCAGCCAGGTGTCAAGCCAGAATCTGAGCAGGGTTTTCCACTATAAATTCAGCTTATTATTTGCAAACTTTTGATTTTAAAAGCCACACATAGCATCAAACTCTGCTGCATTTCCTGAGAATGTGCTTCTCCCTTGATGCTTTACACCAAAACGTAGTTGTACCGGGAAAAACAACTTGTTTTGGTCATTTTGCAAACTTTGAAGTTTGGATAAATTTCTTGTTTACGAAGTCCCGCCCACTGCTGCAGCTTTACACTCTCACAACCCCGGGGAAGGCAGGAGTCAACAAAGCCCATGAATGACACAGAGAGGCCCCTCACTCAGTGCAGAGATCCGTTAGCCTGGAGAGTGTATCAAATTCAATGACACTTGAAAAACACCGACCTGACTTCCAAAATGTCCTTTTTCCTACGTGGATCGCATAACTGAAGAAAAACAAACTAGACTTGAGCTGGTAACCAGCACAGAAGCCTGGTAAAGCCCTAAAGCCTTTAAGTGCTTTAATTTCAGCAGAAAGGGCAGAGCAGGAGGACACAGGAGAGGGCACGATGTGATCTGGCACAGCATCAGGGACGAGAAAAGGGTGAGCAGGTGACTGGGGAGTGCACTGGGGTGCCAAGAAGAGGCCAGAGCAGACCTGGGGCTGTGGCAGGATGCTGAAGCTTTCTAGGAAAAGTGTCAGGAGTCTGGAGAAAGCTGATGCAACTTAAAAAGGACCACAATGAAAGAGAAGCACTTGCAAGCCCCAGAAGACGGACTTTCACAGCCACAATGCACCTGCAATTGCAAATCACAACTCCCTTAACGCTCTCTCCCCTTTCCAAACACACACACATCCCTCTTCAGCCTCCACATGGGAGAGATCTCGAGTTCACCCATGCAAACACCTCCTGCTGCCTGCTCTCAAGGAGAGGAGGTTTGTTGGACTTCGACAAAGTCAGCAAATACCCAAAATGCTCTAATTCACCCATAAAATAAGGCAGTGCCACAGTGCTTCCATGGGGAAACGCTGCCTTAAAGTGCTGTAAATCCTGAAGAACGGAGCAGAAATACAGCACCCGGCAGAGCCAGGCTGAACAGCAGTGCCTGAACTGCCTTCAGTGCTCAGGAGCCTCGGAGCAATCTTTGATTTGTGCTGAGAACCAAAACAGCTACGAGGGGACCATCGAACGTCAGGGAGTTTAGAATACCCTTGTTACAAAACAGCCTGGATTCCTGTCAGACACGGCTCGAGGCTGCTGACTCCAGGGCCAGACCCCGGCCAGAAATATGTCATTAAACCCAGGTAGAGCTTGGCATGACATGAAAAGACTCGTTTAGCCACCCTTGGCAAAGAAACCACACAGGGCACCTCAACCCCATCTAAATCTAGACACGGCTAAAGCACAGTAATTAAATACAGATTAAAACTATTTCTAACAGGGCAGCATTTGAGAGAGAAATTGGCCATTTCACTGATAAAAACGGGTATCTCCTACAGGTGCACACTGACACACAGAGCTAGCAGTGCTTACAGGAGAACTGCCTGTGCCATCAGGTGCTTGCATCGCTGCTCTCCCACCCACAGCTCATCACACCAGCACGTAATTGCGTCCCATTAAAATCTCTTTGGGAAATATGAACCCACAGATACCATGCATGAGAGTTTAGCGTGCTTTTCGTCTTTTTTAAGTGCTTCTAAAACTCCAGATAATGTTGTTGTCAAAACCACACTGCAGTTCTGCGTGTATTTAAGCCAATTAGCACAAATTAAGCTGAAAGGTAATTATTTTTTTTTAGTCTACTAAAGCTTAAACAATTGGATACTGCAAAAAAGCCTATAGCCATCTATCTGCACAGGACTGCAAACAGTTTGAACACTACTAAAATAAAATTCATTGACTTGAATTTATCTTTGGTGTGACTTCAGTGACTTCAGTGGGCCTTTGCCAGGGATAAATTTGCCCACTGGGTTCTGGGACAGGAAAGGACTATGAAATCACAGCTTGTAGAAATGTCAGTGAGCAAGTTTGGATGTGGGCAAGCCTGTGCATCGAGGAACTCTTCTCATTACAAATCTGCAAACCTTTGGCAGTTTGCAAAATGCTGCTCTTAGAAACATTCTGAGGAGCTATAAATAGACTGCTCAGCTCATGATAAATTATAATCCGTGAAGGCTGCAAGACCAGAAATGTCTACAGCTCTGGGTTCTCAGTACAAGCTTTCAGGACTTCTCTGACCAAATTTTCAGACTTTGGGTTTTCATCTGTGTGTGTCCTTGTCTATAGATGAATGTCAGAGTCACTTCTGAGCTTTTCCCATTTCTGACAAAATGTAGTCTTTTTAAGAGTCACAAACTGACACCAATCATACAAACTGAAATGCTCTTGTGACATCCCCAGTTTAAAAAAAAAAATAGAGAAAGGTTCGAGTTCCTACAATTTTCAGAATCCATATAGTTTCAGACACCCCTTAACTGCTTCTCACAAGAAAATTCAGACATTTTGATGCAACCTCCTGAACCCTTGAGCCAAGCTGAAGTTACAGCCACACACTCTGCTCCTGGGGATCAGCTACTGAAAGGGCTGAATTTCACCAGCTCTGAGCTGCATTCAGAGTAGAAATAGTTGCATGTTCCTCCTACCTCATCTCCTCTTATCAAGAAAAGCTTTAAGTGCTCTGATTGCTCACTAAGCTGGAAGGCTGACACGGGAGGACAGCACATGCTCATCACAAAAAATATAAAACAATAAGCAGAGGAGGAAAAGTGTGTGATCAAATTTGCAGCCTGTGTAACTCAGACTGGAGCTTTTTAAGTTAATGACTACAGAGTAATTTTTTTCCTTTTCAGATCCATACTGTGCATTGTGGTTTTCCAATCACTCCAAAGAGATGTGACAGCCACCGTGCAGTGACAGCCATTGTATAGTGGCCATTACAATTATACACAGGCAATTATTGCTGGGCCAGAGACTCACGGGAAATATCCTTTCCCCTTCCTATTTCACTGTGGAAGGACAACAAAAAGTAATTAAAGTATATATTAATGGGTTTTCAAATAATATACTTGATTACATCTACTGCAGAATATTTTTTCTTCATGTTTCTGTAATGAATCTGACCATGAAAAGCAAATTTATGCCCACAGTTTGTATCATTATAAACTCAACCCATTTGATGTGAAAAACCTACAGTTTAATTGCTTGATTTAGATTTTGGCTGGTAAAATGCGTACTGAAACATTACTATTTTAATTATGCTAATTTATAACTGAAAAGCTAAATTTGCAAAGGCAATAACATTAATTATTTACTTGCCCATTAAAGCTGAATATTTATTACCAGGATAATTGGCTTCATAAGTCTGCCAAAAAATTAAAAACGAGTTTATGTACTGACTTACAGAGGAGTGAGTGATACGGTAGCAACTCTCAGCAGGTTCTGTGTGTTTAATGGATTGATCCGATATACAACCACATTTCTTTCATCTATAGTCTGTTACACATAGTTTTTTTCAAAATATTTTGGTTTTTTTCCTTTATAAAGATGCCAGTTGTGACTCAGAGCAAGCTCCTCTACTGCTCTGCAGCGAAAATCCTTTGTGCAGTGTGAGGGACTTTCACTGGTCTTAAAAATTTATGAAGATTGCATCTCACCTGGTCATCTAAATTCTCACTGAATGTAGGATTACACTGGGTTAAATCAACTGAAAAGGGAAACAGTGGCCCAAAATAATTCACTTCACGGCCAGAACAGGAGGGTTAAGAAACACCAGTAGTGAGGAGTCTCCACCTTTGCTCATATTTTAGGTTCATTTCCATTTGCAAGATAGCAAATATATTCGATGTTTATTTATGCATGCATCCTCAAAGTAACACAATTAACTTACTAATGCTTACAGAACAATTTGTATATTACCTTGATGTAGGATGAAAGGCTAATTTTGATTGCTGTCTAGACACAAATCCTAATTCCATTTGGCAATGCCTTTCACTAAGCAGACACCTTCCCTTCCTGCTTATGTTCCTTTAATATGAGACTTTCCCAGCAGGTACAGGATCACTAAAGAGCTGCAGCACCAGGGCCATCAGCAGGAGACAGGATGGACTTCTGTCACCTTTATTTTTCCTCCAGCCTGGGTAAAAACCCTCTTTGACTGAGGTCTGCAGAGTGCACAAGTTAACCCGAAGAGCCAGCACTCATGGAGACAGTAACTAGGATTTCAATCAATATTTATTTATTCAGGCATCCTCAAAACAGGGTGATTACATCCAGATTACAGTCTGAACTTCCAACCATGCTATAATTACACTGCCAAGGAAGGGCAGAAGCATCCATGAAAGAGAGGCAGCAGGTCAGTGGATTTGGCATCTCATCTTAAGTGAGAAGGAATGGGTTCAACCACAGTTTAAAACTTTGCTGTCCTTATTTTTTTTCCTGCAACTCCTCTGCTGCTTTCTGGAGCCCAGAAACGTGGAATGTCTGAACCTCAGTCTTGGGAGGACAATAACCTGGCTTTAAATATCAGCATCTCACACTGCCACCTCACACAGATTTGGGATTTGGATATGGATTAGGGACATACAGTTATTTTTTATTATTATTTTTGTTGTTGATGTTATTATAAAACTGATAAAGGGGAAAGAAAAAACAAACCCTAAAAATTCTAATTGAAAACCTGAGGTTCCTCTGTCCATGTGTAGCTTTCACACTACAATAGACTCCTGTCTTTTCTCAAATCATGCAGGACACGGATCCTCTTGCCAACAGGGCAGACACACCAGTATCTCTCAGTGCCAATTTTCTCTGACCACAAAAGCAGCACAGCTCAGTACAACCCAGCACCACATGGCTACAAGACACAAAAGTGGCAAAAGCCAGAAGAACTCGGTAACACCCACACCCCACCAGGGATGCTGAAGACACATTTTCTGGCAGGATAACTCAGTGCCCCCAGAATGACAAGGGGTGATATTTCAAGTGAGAATGGCAAATCAGGTTGGAGCTGGAGCTGTTCCATGCCCACATCCAGGACATCCCGGGGGTTGCAGGGCAGGCTGCTGCAGGCTGGAGGTGATGCAGGTGAAGGCTCCCACCCTCAGGCTCATTCCCAGTGCAAGGCTTCCCATCAATCCCTGGATTTAAATCAGAACTGGAGCTTTCCCTGCTGCCTGCTCTGCTCAGGGCTGCAATCAGCTTACCCACATGAAACAGTCATGGAAGCAACCACGGCTCCTGTCGTGTATCTGGGAGTTTGGTGCAACGCTGACAGCCTGAGCAGATCGGAAACGATCCATATGGTGACACTCGCTCAGATACAGCGATGCTACTTTCCAGGCTTTCCCTCAGAAATATCTGGCTTGCCTAAATACATCTGCAGCTTCTTCCTCTCAGCAAAGCACAGCCCAACGAGCTAAGAATCACCAAGCAGGGTAGAGTAAGAAATTTTTCTGCCTTTAAATATTTGTTACTTAGAGCAAAGGTCAAAGTTTCAGAAATACTGATTATTCAGAAAGCTATTATGAGTTCAAGTCCATATAAAACTCATTTATTTGTAAAATGCTTCATTGAAATTCAAATTTTTTTTAAGAACTTTGTTACCTCCAACGTAAAAAATATTTCTCAGGGAAGATACAATATTTCAAACTAAAACCCAAGCATTTTTACTCAAAAAGCTAACTCCAGACGTTTTGTGCTGTCACATTTTGGTTTCAGCCCAGTGTTTGCTGAACCTGGCCTCTCCCTTGCTATTATCAAGGTATTAATGGTTTGGCACCAACCAGTGCCAACACATCAGACTGTGAATTCCAGATCAGCTCTGGCACGAAGCTGCAAACCTCGCAGATAAAGACCTGGTATGAGGCAGGGGTGGTAAACAAGGATAACACTGCATGACAGACAACTAGCAGGAGAGAGGATGGCAAACAGAAGATAATTGTCAAGCATGTGGTATTTTTAGCAACAATCAACCAAAATGCCTTAGACATCAATTTCAAGCCACTTAATCCTCTTAATGACATGCTATGGCATTTGTTTGTGATTAGGGTTTCACTTTGTTTTCTATAGAAGATTCCCCTCAGACTCCTGCATTCAATGTGCTTTGTAAATCGTTCTGCCAGTATGCTGAGTATTAGGTTAGAGTTTACTTATCACACTGCTAAATTAGTCCAGCTGGGTCATTATTAATTCTCCTAATTTTACTGTCATTTGCTATCATTATAACAACACAGCACCCTATGGATACATTTATTACAGAGCATAAATCCAGGGCTCGTCTAAGCTGCTGGAATGCCTACTCTGCAATCTTCATGTAAAAGCCTGAGGAGTGTTTAAAAAGAACTATCTTTAGGAAAACTTTTTAAAGGCTTACCTCCAGCTCCCCATCCTCCACCCACCCATCACATTTGTGCACGATGTGAGGTGGGTTTTCAGTATGTGATACTCCACTGCAATACAGGCTATGGCCCACGGCAAAACTCTTTCATAGTAAATACACAGGGGAAAGGGATGCTGGAGAGAGAGCAAAGAGGACGGCACTGCAGTCTATGCAACTTCCATTGAGAGAAAGCATTTATAAAAATAGACATTTAAAAATATCCTAATGTATGTTCTTACCCCCCTTCAGAGAATTTATGCACTGCATATATCCTTTTCCTAACACAAGCATATGCTTGATTGGGTCTGGATTCAGCAAAGCAATTCATTCAGGGAAGAGCTTTTAGCACCTGTTAAAACCTGTCAGACAAAAACTTAAGCAGATGCTCCAGTGTTTTTCTAAATCAGGACCGTAACCAGATTTACCAGTGCATAAATTGCTCCACGTCATCGAGATTGTGAAATTTTGGTTCTGTTATCAAGGCAAATGTCTACCTGTTTTGGGTTCTGGTAACAAGAGGCCATATTTCAATTTTAAGCAGCTGCTCTGAAATAGTCCTGAATGTGCCAGTACTGTCTGTCCCCTTCCCCACGTTGGCTCTCCTCAGTAAAGTTGCAGCATTTTCTCAGTACAACAGACCCCAGATTAATAACAGAGGTCCTAGACCTGGTTTTGTTGCTTCCCTCCAAAGTTGTCCAGGTCCCTAGGGAACACCACGTCACAGCAGCCACCCCTCAGTTCTGGGCCCACAGCACATCCCCCGAGCTCACCTGAAGCAGTGGTCCCCACACAACAATTCTGTATGTGCAACTGGGTTTCATTTCTAATGCTTGGGGCTCACTCACACTTGGGAAATGTGCTTGCTGGTCCATCATTCAAGCAACTGATCAAAATTATTAAGGCAGATACTTCTCACACCCCATGGCTAAAACGTCCAATAACATCTGAGTCAAACGTTAATAAACTGCTTTTAAGGCTTTGTTAAAGCCAAGTGTACAGCCAGTGGTAGTTGTTGTACAGTGAAATCCTTGCTACCTGGGCATACGAAGCTCTTCTAAAAGAGATTTAGTGATCCACTGATTAAGAACTTTGACAGTCACAAGTCTGAGCTTTCTCTCAGGTATGAGAACATGGTGCTCACATGAGCATCTCACTCCTGGCTGCAGACAAAGTGCTTTTGCTTTCCTCCTCTCTTGGGTATTAGTCACACAATCAGAAAAAGAAATCAGATTAGTTTGGGCTTAAAGCATGTCAGTTACTACGTGTTGCTCACAGGTATGTGCTCACAGGTAATTTGCTCTGTATCTTCTTGGGTATTTACAAATCTCTGTTTCCCTTGTAGTGTCCTCTGTGATGACAGGTACTATGTTTGCCTTTCTCCAGAATTCTGACAATTGCCCTATTCTCCATAAGCTTCTGAGAGTTGTAAATAATTCACTGGGTACATTTCATAAGGCCACGCTGACCCAAATATATCACAGCTACCTAAATACTCCTTATCTTGTTCTTGCCTTTGCTCGTAACCCCTTTTACAGGGAACACTGTTACAGATCTGACACAGTTATTAACCTTTCTGTGAAGAGCTGCGCAAAATAATTGCATTTTGTATTTCTGTCTTCTCTTCTAGTCCATTTATTTGCTTCCCTTTCTTCCTGATGGACTTCTGCCTTCCCCTTACTTGCAGTGTGTTTGTAAGTCATTTCATAACCTTTTATAGCTGAAACTGATTTAGCCTCTATGTCCTTCTGATTTTAGCCTATGTGGCTGCACAGCTGGTGGTGTTCTCGGCCACACATCTTTGGTTTGTCACATTTGTACCACTACACTTTAGTGAAAAGCTTTCTTTGCTGTGCTACTCCCCCAAAATTATCTTTGTGCATAGAGCCCCCAAAAGCCTCTACTCTACAGCGCTGCTTTAGTTAACAAGTTTGCACAAAGCATTTTCGATATGAAAACGTGGGACTTTCCCTCTTCCAACAATTTGCACCCCAGCTCATTATTCCAAACAAGCTCAAAAGGTGAATCCCTTCGTTAATCCATTACTCTCTGCCCAAACCCAGCCCACTCAGACATTCTGAAAACAAGTTAGTTACATGATGTATCCTATAATTCTGGCCAACAACATTCTGTGTCCTAAGTTTACTGCCTACAGCCCACTGAGCAGCACAAGTTAATTCTCCTCACCAAGAGCAACACCCTTAAAAAAATGTCCCACAACCAATTCCAATCAAAATGCCAGCTGCTCCCCACTTATCCCTGTCTTCACAGCTTCTCCCTTAAATATTCTGGTGGCATCATTTTTTCTTCAATACTTTTTGGATTTTGTACACCTTGGTCACGACCCCTCTTAATCTCTTCTATTCTAATGAATATAAACATAATTTTCTTAACCTCACCTCCTGTTTTATAACCCCTGAGGCCCTTTATCATCTTTGTCAAGACTGTACCCATAATTAGGGGATGTAAAAAGATCAAAAGGAAGGAAGAAGAAAGTGCCTACTCGACACAAACGGTTACATGAATAACCAACATCTCCCGCCCAGACTCACCCTTCCCATCCCAACCCAGGGTCAGAGGGCAAGTGGCTGCTGATTCCTGCACATCAGGTGGTGCAGCCAGGGCAGGTTTTGTCACTGCAGGGTGCACCACTCCCCCCGAGGGCATCCTGCAACATTCACCTTTTCTGCGGTTTGTGCTAACTCATTACAGCTGCACACACGGACACGAGCATTTATATTCCACACAGGTAACTGGAAATGTTGAGTATCAGACAGGCTGCCCTCCACCCTCTGTGCACACACAGCCCACACACAGCCATGTGCCCTCTCCCAGGCTCCCTGCAGCTACTCACAGGTACACAGGTGTAGGAGCATGTTCAATATTGCTGTTACCAAGGGAAGAGAACACTGACCATTCTTCATCCAAGAATTACAGATGAAGGTAACACACCAACTGCTTCAGTGCTCACAGTGACCAGCAGTCCTTAGCTGGACATGCTCCACTGATGAGCAGAGTAGAAATCTCGAAAGGATGCACATAAAACCATGAAAATGCTCAGGGCCTGGAAGTTAAACGCCTTACAGGGAATATTACTGTTTACTTAGGGATTATTCTGCATGATATTCACAATTTGGAATTTGCCACAGCAGATCAGAGAAGTGCTCTGTTTAGACCATAAACCTGAATCAGACAACAGCAAAAGCAGATGCTTCAGGGAAGGATTTGAGAAACCTTTGCAAACAGTTACACAACAGCTAAACCACCTGGGCTGTTTGCTTCTTCATCCTGATTCACCAGAGAGTTGGCAGAAAACCTGAAAAGGAAGAATTTCTCCACCTCTCTCAAGCATCTCTCTTTCAGTCCTTACCATTGACGTTGAGTGGTGTCACTGCTGTGAAATCAGGCCCAGCCCTCTGGACTGGAGCTCTTGAGCTCTTGTCCTTGGTGGCACCTTGTCGCAGTTTGTCCCCCAGCCTCGGCACCTCCACAGCTCGTCCCACGGCCACAAAATATGAAATCACAACCTTGTGACCAATTGTGCTGCTCTTCCGAGAGAGGCTCCTTGCAAAATTTGCTCACACATTAGTGAATCACTCCCAATCTGTTTTGCATAGGCAAATCTAAGGTGTTTTATTATGGAAATGTATGCCTAAACATCTTCCCCCAGAGTGTGGTAGCCCGTGGTGTGACGCAGTTACGCAGGGCCGACACCGCAGTACATTTTACAGAACACGAGGCTGCAACCTGTTTGTAGCGGGGCAGCAACCAGTGCAAGCATAAAAGGTGAAAATGAATTTATTTGTCCTTGGCACGCTTTACGTATCTGCTACTCAGCAGGTACAGCCAGTAGTAACAACGTGCAGAAGGAAATGGTACTAAAACTGCAGCCCACGCCAAACTTACGACTCTATTTTTCTTCGCCATTANGTCTTTTCAAACCAAGACACTATGAGACATTATCTGCGTATTTCATCATGCCTACATTTATGCTACATGAGCAAATCAGCAGCTGAAAACAGCTTTGCACTCCTCCAAGAAACCTCGCTGCCTTTACAAGATCTAAAGTTGGTAGTTCTTTATCAGCACCTTATTTACCGAGGCAATTCCCACGCTGCTGAGCTTCATCCTTAGAGAGGGTGGGAGACCTGCACTGCTGTTAATGCCACTGATTTTGAGAAGAAAATGCAGCTCCAGCGTGGAAGAGCGAGGGCACTCAGCTGCTTGACTGGCAACACTCATAGGGCTGCTATTTAGTGCCAAAATATCACCCATCAGCTTTGATATATTAACAAAATGATTCCACGACATTTGCTTTGTGGGTTTCTTTGTTTCATCTGAGTTTCAAAAAGGTTTTCACCCCCCTCAGATAAAGCAACAACTTGCTCTTCCCCTCCCACCGACTGCCTGCAAATTTTGACTTTAAATCAACTCGTTGTGGATGACTGAGTAGCTGCCACATTACAATACTCTGGATCAGATTTTCATATTGGTACGAGTTTAAAATAACAACGAAGTTCATGTTTCTTCACCAGATACACATTTGTAGAAGAATTCTGCTCATAATTCTACTCTCCTCCAGAAGATGCGAAGTACAGGAGCTCACACCTACTCTACATCTACTACCTGGGCAGCAGCGACAAAGCTCAGCCTAGAGAGGACTGTTATTAAACTAGAGCAGGTCCACCACCACTCTTTGGCCTCTAAACCAAGCAAATAATTCCTTGAGCTCCCCTCTGCTTCTTGAGCCACAAATAATAGGTGAGGAAAAATCAGTTCACAGGGTTCCTGGCTGAAACATGGCAAACACTGAGTTAGATCAACACATGCTCCAATTCCTGCCCTTAGGATATAACTGGTTAGAGGAAGTCTACATACAGGTGTAACTGGGCAATTAAAACACCACAAAGAACTATGAATGTTATTAAAAGTCTGGGTGATGTAAGAAAATTGCAAAGCACAGGCCTGGGAATACAAAACCACCAAAGAAAAAAAAGAGCAAGAGCTTCTTTTAGACTTGGCTGCTGGTTAAAAAATAGAAAAGGAAAAAGAGAAAATATCTTATTGCTTCTTACTGGCAAAGGTGCTGGTTTGACAGCCCTGAAGAGAGATCTATTTATTCAAAGTAATGCTGGCAGCAATGGCACATTTCTTCCAATATGCCCAACCCTGTATCTATTTTCAGTTCCATCAGTAAGCTAAAGGTTAAAGCTATTTATTTAAACCCACACCCACATGCCATTTAAACTGACCCAAATTATTGTCTGAGTTGTAACCTCTCTGTATTAAAGTCCCCTTAGGGGCTGCTTCTTCATTTCAGGCTCAAAAAATTCCTCCCTCGCAGGATAAAAGCGGATAAGGAGCACTTCCAAATAGAAATGGAGAAGGAAATGGGGAGGAGTTCAAAGAATGCCCCTTGGTGTTGTGGATACCTCAGAAAACTTCAGTTTTATTAGATAAATAACTAGAGAGGTTAGCTCCAGTCATATTAAAAGATGTCACTGCTATTCCTGTTTTAAGGATTTCTCAAAAAAATATATATGAGAGAAAAATAAAAGAAAAAACCCTACATATTCTGCTTGCCTTCGTGACGCAACTGGAGTGAAGCCCACCAAAATCTCCCAAAAGAAAAGGTGGTCCCAAGCAATCAGCCCACAGTGGAAATAACCTTCTGCCAAAGGTCCTCCCTGGGCCAGAGGACAAGGAGGACCGAGGAGGAGCAGGAGCCTCTTGCAGTCAGGCACCAGTTAACAGGAGCAAAGCGCCATCCCAGGAGTGAGATTATTCTCTAGGCTGATAAAAGGCAAAGGGAAAGCAGCATCTGGCCTACAATATTTAGCCTTTTCTACACAGTTTAATGCTGTGTGAAGCATGGTAAAAGCAAAGCTTCCTCAGCCCCGGGAAGACAGCTGGCGATGAAACGCAGCAGGGACACCATATGATGGAAGGCTCCTAATTACAAAATCTCTGTCTTGCCTGTCAGAGCAACTGCACAGTAGTACAGGGGAGCTCATGGAAGAGCTGGGAAAAAATCAAGCATAGATAAGGCTTGAAATCCATCTCCAGATGCAAACTTTCCCTGCCTTTGAGTACAGCTGGCTTTTGGATCTAGCTCCAGCCAAAAAGATGCGGTTCAGAAAGGTGAAGATATTCCCAAAGCTCAGGGCCTGTCCAACTTTAGCTTGTGATGGTGAGCCAGTCTTACAAAGAGATATTCAGTGGAGAATTTCTGTGCTGATGGACCACAGACACCTAATTCCATCAGCATGAGTGATAATCCCTGGAGACCAAGATTCACAAACACGAAGAAAAAGCACAAGAGTGAGGGAAAAAAACAGTCACCCAAGAGGTTTGAATTTCAATTGATGTTCTCTAGACACATAAATAGAAAAGAAGGAGTTCCAACATATAGAGAGTATCTCATTATGTACTGATACTGTTAATTGCTATTCAAGTGCCTAGAGGCAAAAACACAGTACAGTTCTAACAAGCTGAAAAGTATTGTTAAATACATCAGCATTACAGAATCAGAACTCCAGAATGGTTTGGGTTGGAAAGAATCTTAAGATCATCTTGTTCCAACCTTCCTGCCATGGGCAGGGACACCTCCCACTATCCCAGAGTGCTCCAAGGCCCATCCAACCTGCCTTGAACACTTCCAGGGATGGGGCAGCCACAGCTTCCCTGTGCAACCTGTGCCAGGGCCTCATCACCCTCACAGGAAAGATCAAAACGAGTAAAATAATAAAGAACAAGGTAAATGCTACCAATACCATGGCAGCAAACCCAGAGAGCCAAGGGAGGTGACTCCACACTGATGGACAGGCTGGGACTGGTATCCACTAAAGCTGATTTAACATGCTCCACTTCAGCCCCCACTGTGAGCACACAAACCCTCCAAGTCCCCAGACAGCAGCAGCTCACTGAGATCATGGCAGTGACATGAAGGGCCACATGCCAATGAACTTCTAAACCTGGGCTTTCCCTCCTCCCCTCTTCCTTGGTGGCTGGAGCTGTCCTCTATTAGTGCATCAGCACCATCGGAGTTATTAGGGCACCACTGTCTGCTGGGAAGGAACTGAGCAGGGATATTTTCAGCTGCACTGCCAGCACGTTTCTGCAGTGCCATCAGGGGAGAAAACCCACTGCAAGAGCTGGCTGAAATCACCAGTAAATATAATTAAACTCCTGCTAAACCATATAACTTTTGCTAAATTTGAAGCACAAACAACAAAACTGGTTTATCGGCTTTATGCTGAGTAAGAAAGGGATAAAGAACTAGATTTTTACAATTCAATGTGAGCAAACTGCAGCCCTGCAGAATCTGCATCATCCGGACCGTGCGCGGGTGGCAGAGCTGGGTGCTTAATTTTTGAGACAGCAACAGATAGATATTTAAAGCTATTGCTCAAAGGGCTTAAATAATGAGTTGTAAATTAATTCATTACCATTTGCTGTATAGCTGACGGAAAACAAGTCAGATCTCATATGCTGTACAAGCTTTCCTGAAAACTGACAGGTGAAGCTTTTGGCCAAGAAACAGAAGCTCCCAATGCTTGAGGCTTAGTTTGCTTCAAATCTAAGCATTTGTTTCCCACAAGAGTCAAGTTTTCATGAACTGCGGGTAAATTTGACTAATCTTGGTTAAAGTTCCAAAGTTGATAAGTATGTGTGTGGCAGAGAGACTGACAAAACCTTTCCGTCAGCAGCTTTGATATATGTTTCTTAATTATGCTAAAGCATTTTAAGATCCAAACAGCTCAAACTAAAACCAAGAAAAAAAAATTAGTGCTGCTGTTTCAAAAAGAACAAACAGTAACAAGGAAAATCTGTTAAAAAATAGTAACACGGATTAGTAAACACAAAAGTCAGGCAGAACAGTATGCAGACTTTCATTTCAGAGAATACAAATGGTCCCAGAAATTGTCAACTAGTAAAACAAGACTGATAAGCATTAACTCTCCACAAAATTAAATTACAGTTTAAAAAAGAAGAAAAAAAGCAGGAGCAATGAGCCCTGGTAGAAAAAATGACTGAATTAACATATCAAAGGAAGAAGATAGGAGAGCAATCCAGAGGGTAATACAAAAGAAGAGTTTAAGGGACACCTTGGGATAAGTTTTCTTTGAAGTACTGCACTTCCTAAAATAATAGGAGGGTTATCTAAACACGCCCATCATGCATCACAATTACTGTACTACACTTTTACTTACAGAAAATTCATTGCATAAGTGAAGAGTAAGTGCTCCTGTGGAACAGGCCTAATTAAGAAGTTCTCATTATGTGTGGAATTAGTATCAGGGGCACAGGAGCCAAGTCAGTATTTCACACCCTGAGCAGGCACCTCGGGCACACAGAATCCCCCAAGGCAGAGCAGCCCTGGGGGTGAAATCTTCACAGCCAGTGTGTTTTACTAAGCCAAAAATGATGTCATTGTCCTGTATCTCTACCTCACCTCTTCCCTCCCCATTCCCCACCTCCACAGGCTCTGCTGGCCTCTGACATCAGCTGCGGGTCAACAACAACTGTTACATCACATGCGACTGGAAATGTTCTGTTTTCCATCTATGCTGGAGCAAAAAGCCTTGCAGGACATTAAAACAGCATAAACCAACCTAAAATGTGAAGAGAATGAATCAACCATCACTCTGCAATCTCTGCAGCACATGCTGCAGGGGCATCTCCTCTGTGGGGACATCCCAACTGTCTGCCACAGAGAAGAACCAGACTTCTTTAGAGATTTACATCACAGAGTTCAAGGAATAATTTAATTTCTGGGAACACTAGAAGCAGTGGCACCAGCTGGAGAAATGTCCAGTTTCTACACAGCAAGAGATTACTCATGACTGTACAAGCCCAAAGGGAGAACAGCAAAACACTGCCAAAGAGGTTCATATTTTCCTTTTCTGAATCACTGGAAATGCAGGGATTGAAGAGTTTACAAGAAAATATGTACACAGTGTATTCCTGAGGGACTCCATGGGTCTTCAAGAAGGATAATCCTGCTTCCTTTCCTAAGATCATCCATGTCTCATCACAACGAGGTACGAATTTGGCACATGCTTTTATTTTTGGAGGTTTAAGATCTAGAAATACTTTATCCTACGCAACTTTTTTTTAACTTTAATGGAGCTAATTTTGCCTCAGTTTGTTCCCCTTTCCCAGCCCAGTCCCATGACCACGGAGCAGTGGTGCATCCAGAGTGGATTTACTTTCCTGAGCTGTTCCGCATCCGGGTGGGATAATCCCAAACGAGCAGCTGACACTAATTTCTGAATGTCATTTCCCAATGTATGTGACAGATGATACAAATATTTCCATGTGATTGATCTACATCCAATAATCAAATACACAGCAGATACGATGTTTAGATGAAAATCGCTCTGGAAGTTTAAATGGAAAAGCAAATCAGATAATTAAACCCCTGCCCTTAGTGGTACATTTTTTAAAGTGACAAAATCTATAAAAACCTACGGCAGAAACATAAAGTGCAGCTGAAAGTGAATCATTGAAAACCAAATTAATATTTTAATTCTGTCAACATGGAGAAAAGTCTCTGCACAAGATGAAGTTTAGAATGAGTACCAAGCACTGTGATTTATTACCTTCTCCCTGTAATTTAAATTACTGTTTCTTTAATATTCACTAAATTCTTCCCATAGAGTTTCAGCCTTAGCTGATCACAAAAAAAAAAAAAAGGAAAAAAGAAACGAAAAAAAAGAAAAAAAATGAAGAAGCTGAAGGAACAGTGAATTAAGAAAAAGCCAATGGTTTTCCAGTAGCCATGTCAAAAATCAATGAGACTGAAGAACCAGAGGTGGGATTAATAAAGCTTTCTTCAACTCTGTAGCTCTGCACTTATTCCCTAAGCAGTAGGAATGGGCTTGTTTGCCAGACAGCCTCTGTGAACAACAACTTTCAAAGAATAAAACTAAAGATTCTTGTGTACTTGTAATGCAGCACGATGCTTTCAAAGCCAGATCAGCTGGTCAGGGCAGTATTTTAGCTACACACACACTTCAAATGATTTATCCAGCTTTTACCTTATCAGGTGCTTCCCTGAAACATGTCCTCTCAAAAAGCAGTGAAAAGAAAGAAATAAATATATGAATATACAGATAAATAAATCACGAGCATTTGGTTTGACTGCTTAAAAAAAGTCTACAACAATCACTAAATGATGGGCTGTCAAAACTGCAGTGTTAATTAAATGAAGATTAATTGTTAAATTTAGTTAAATTTAATACAATTAAGGGATGCATCATGTTTATATGAATTGATCAAAAGCAGTTAGCAGCTTGCACAGATAGATCCATATTTAATAAAATGATTTTAATGTTCAGTTGACACTTACCACACAGCCACTTTTAATAAAACACATACAACGATTAGCATGGCACTGTCAGGCCCTTCCAACATTCTGTCATTAAACAAAGGAGAATTTACAGATGCTGTTCCCCACCACCAAATATCCACTCTTGGATATGATTACACCAGTGCACGAAGCACCCTGAATAGCAGCATTCCATGGCAAGGGGATGGGGGAGAGCCACGCTTTTCAAAACCTCCCATGAATGAGACAGACACCAGCAGAAGGAAGAAGTCAGGTGAAAATGCCCAAATTATCCCAGGAGACAGCAGGTCCTGCGTACGAAAGGAACTGAAAGCAGTTCTTGCCTCTGATCTAAAGAAAAATTTCCTTTTCAGCTTAAGCCTTGCAAGGAAATGAATTCTGGTTAATCTCTGGCTGTTCTTAGAGCAGCAGCTCTGCCAGGCAGAGGTTCCCAGCAGAACCAGGAGCAGCTCCAAACACCACACACACATCACCTTGCCAGGCAACCCCGTTAACAATTCCCTGTAAGGTTAAAGGATAGGCACAGCGGGAATTGTGCATTAAAGGGCAAATGAGCAACGGTCCCAAGGCACCACGGAATACATGGCCAACAAAATGGCAATTCCAGTAGGCACTAAAAGGCATCCAGAGTCTTAATGGCCACTGACGAGTTTGATTTTGCTAATTAGAGCCAGGTATTTTATGATATAGACAGCCTCCAATCCCAGTATCCTCTGTAGCCTCTAACACTTGCCTTTTATAGAAGATTATTTCTGTATATTATTTTAAAGATGGGAGAAAGTATATTTTAAAGATGAGGATAAACAGAAGTCTTTCATGGGCTTGCCTTTACAAATTGCAAAGCTTTTTTAAGCATCATGCTTGAGCTAAAATTTAGATTATTTCTGGTGAAAAATCTCAGTGCAAGATAACAAACCATTCCCATACAAGTGAACACCAATTCTGGTGACTTCAGCAAGTTTTACTGAACAGAAGCATTTCATGGAGTCTTGCTGTTGTGCTACATAAAAATAACTTCTATTCTATCCTCAAATCTCAGGTCTTAGCCTCTGTGTAACAATTGCATCTACCATCCCTTTAATTTTATTCTGACAGGCAACACATTTAGAAAACTACTTAATAATTCAGTATTTTCTTAGTCAACATACAGCATCCCTTTCCAGAAACCATCAACATTGTGGGATTCATCCTGCTGTGCTTAGCCACATCCAAGTGGATTACAAGAGTATGGGAATAACACGAACAAAAATAAACACTCCTAAGCAGAAATTTAATTTTTATCTTTATCTATGACCGCCTTTAAAGTTATACTCAAATTAGCTTAAAATGTTGAGAATTCCTTAAGGGCTAGATCTCAGCTCACATCAATTACATCACCCCACTGAAGGTAACAAATCCATGTGGATTTCTACCACCTGGGAAGTGTAGAAGCAGGAACTTCAGCAAGAAGGCACCTGTGCGTATCTGAAGGCAGCACATAAATCTGGTAAGGAAACGAAGCAACTTTCACACCAGAGCCCAGAAGAGCAGCACTGGAGGCATTTGCTTCCTTCAAGCTGCGTGAGGAGAATCAGCCCAGCACATGTTCCTGCCCCTCAGAGACAGGGGAGTCGCTGAGTGTGGCCTCCAAAAAACTGAAAGTGAGCCCACAGCTGGACAAAAAGTGACGTTGTTGAATATACTGAAATATTTGGGTGTCATGTCTTTCAGCTCCTCACCAACCTTTTGTCCCTTCCTTATGAACCTTCAGTGATGTTCCGCTTGAGGCTTTTTATTTTGCTCATTTCAGTGCTCTCCAAATAGTTGCTTTGTTTGGATATTCATGTAAACTCTTTCCATACATCAAGCAGATGCATTGTTATGCTGGGCACCAGGATTTGAGAAGAAATACCACAGCAGTGTCCTGGGACTCTCTAACTAAACAATAATTCACTTAATTTACAGCTGATGGAGCTGTCCTGCCGGCTCCGCCCCTCACCAACCCTCACTGCTGGGCTTTGATCTACCAGCTCCAGCTCACACTTCATTTTCAGCACGTGAATTGTTTCAAAGCTCAGGTTACAGACCTGATTTTCAGTGCTAACAGCTGTTCTTTAATACCCATAAAAAGAAATGCATGGATTTAAGGAATCACCTCGGTTTGGAGGAGGAGAAGCATCCCGGCAAGTGGGCTCTGCCTTTGGGTTATGCCCCACTGGGTCTCCCTCCAGTCACCCCAACACCTCTATTCCACAGCAGCAGCAAAAGCTGTTGGCATTCCAGGCACACCCCAAGTTAGGAATCCCACCATATGCTGAGAAAATATCTCATGTTAGATCCTCGGAGAGCTGTTCCACTACCACCTCGTGTGACATAAGGTGAGAGCAAGAGGAGGTTACAGGTAGGAGAAGAATTAAAAAACCCAAACAACTCAGCTCAGACATCAATCACTTCTATTATCCTGCTTGGGCATGGGAGAACTTTGTGCAGAAAGCTAGATCCTGATCTCTGAAAGTGCCTCTGCCATGCAGATTTACTCCGACAGGTGTTTAGGAAAAATTATTTCTAATTTAAGTCATTAACAGCGGTTTTTCAGGACTGCCAGGGGAAATACGAAGCACCCTTCCACCTTGTAAGAATAATGCAGCAATACGGAAATATTACAGCAATGTGTCACTTTCACTCATTCTAAATAAAAAGAGGGAAATAAAAATTAAGTATCACTAAACGCAAATGTTATTTCATTCTAGGTATCGAAAGGGAATCCATTTTAGAGTGCAGTGCATCTAGACATCTCATTATTTTAAAAAATGAATTTAGCTGTGGAATAATATTAATTTGCTTAGTGAAATTTGATCTCACTTTACAGCTTTTCTAACTGCATTAGAAAGCTCTTAGTGAAGTGCAAACTGCCACAAACTGTCCTTCTGAAAACTAGACAATAATTTCAATCAGGGATCTATTAGGAAGAGAAAGGGAAGACAGGGAAAGTGTCACTGGCAAAATACCTGGGAGTGTTTGAACTGCTGTTTCCATGTAGTGAGCAGAGCTGGCAGCTTCCTCTGCCATTGTCCCTGGTACAATTCAGGCAAATAAAATTACAATCTGAATGCACTGCTAAACTGGTAGGTGAAAACTATTACATGCCCAGTCTTTGCACAAAGGAAATCTACTCTCCTCGGAGTTATTTGTTTAAAAAAGGATTATTCTATTTATATACAAATATTTACACAGAGTTAAACAGCACTGTGTTGATGTCTTCTTGCATGGAATATGTTATATTTTAAAAACAGAACTATTCTACTGCTTTCAACAATCTTTAAGAATATCTATCATAAAAATATCCCTTGCACTGGGAACATAAAAGACACTTGATTTGGTGTTTATATCCTACTTAACACAACGAAATGGAGATCTAAAACACTTCCACAAACCCTTGAAGCTCCTTGGCCTAAAAAACTTTGGTATTAAAAAGATATTTGTGATTACAAATATTTTCCTAAACCTAAGTCAAGCAGCCTTGAGCTACCTCGTGTTTCCCCAGGGCCAGCTCCTGTGGATTAAGGGGGATCCAGCAGCTCGTTATCCCCGAGCCCACACACACCAGCTGACCCCACAGCAGCTTAGACTTAAGAGGTGAATCAATAGGATAGAGCTCTAGGATGTCATCCCTAAAGGACAGAAAAAGGTCTGCCCAGATGCAAGCAGCGCAGTTAATGATATTCTCATGGCACTGATACTAATTGCTCACACATCTCGTGTCTGTCAGGGAAGGGAGATCCTAATGTAGCATGGATAACCACACTCAAGAAATCCTCCTGGAGATCTGGCAAGCACCAGCAATTCCAAGTGAGACTTAGTTATAAACCACCCTTTTTTTCTAAATTGAAAGATATCACAAGAAAATGCTGGAACTTTTAGCCCACCTTGCTTTTATTTTCCCCAATGACTTTTAAATAAAAAAATACTGAAAACACAGTCAAAACGTTTTCTTTGTCATAAATAATTTTTTCCAGTCAATCCAATTTCTAACATCCGTTTGCAAAACAGCTTAGAAACGTTGAGGAGAAAAAATAGGTAGAAATACTGAGGGCAGGGGGGAAGGGAAGGTCTAATTTCAAATAAAACTGACAATAAAATAACTAACCAGGCTTATACTTAGCAAATAAACATGTTGAATATGCCCGACTGAATACACCTGGCCCACAGTTCCCACCGACGAAATGACATCAGGGAACCAGATACCCCATCATGAAGCAAGAATAAATCTGGGTATCTTTATCACTTTCACTCACCTTAAAAAAGGCAAGAAAAATTTTTAAAAAATATTAAATCTCAAGCCAGGAGATGTTCTCACAGAAAATAGCAGCCACCACTGCATACGAGACCATCACCAGAGGCATTTCCAAGGGAAAGCATCCGTGTGAAATGGATCTGCCCTGGCTCACACGGCTGCCCTGGGAGGCTGCAGAAAGGCGAGGAATTCCAACATGAATGAAGGGTTTTCCTTGCCCTGTCCAGTGTAACTCCTCAACATGCCTGGCTGGCGTTAGAGGATTGTCTGCTTCAGCACAGCACAACCCTTGCCAGAAATTATTAACACTCAGATTTCTCACGGAGAAAGATTGGCTCCTCTGCAGGGCCGAGGTGGCGGCTGGAGGAACGGGCAGCGGCACGAGGCACTCAGCAAAATTCAGTGCTTGATTTTCCCCTGAGACACAGACACAGGGCAGTGCTGAAGGAGCAGGAACAATTTTGCCAGATGAGACAGGCAGCAATTTTAATCTCGTTGTGTGGGTACAAACTTCCTACTTTCAAATTTCAGCTGCTT
>VZTG01004992.1:2185525-2203265 GCA_013397845.1 Melanocharis versteri | reverse complement strand
ACTTTCCAGGCTCTGCTCCCAGCCCCTTCCCACCTCCCTGTCTGAAGAGCCTTGTTTGGCCCGGTTACTGCTGTACCCATAAGCACCTCATCATCATCAGATTTATTCTCACAAACCCCCAGGAGGCAGAGAAGCACAGTCGAGTCATTTTTGCAGATGGCTGTGATGTGCCACTTTCCCAGGCACTTGGTCCAAGCCAGCAATGCCAGGCAGGGCGAGGGAAGGACTGGCTCCCACCCCACTGGGATGCAGCTGCATCCCCTCACCAATCACTCTGTCCTCAGCAGGAACAGCCCATCCTATCCCCTTAATTCCTCCTGAAGCTTTTCAGCATCTTGAGTATTATCTAAAATGCCAGACAGTATTATCTGCCTGCATCTCATGAAACATTTGGGACTTTAATTGCAGTGAGCTTCTGCCTGTGGCAGGTTCAGAACAGCCCAGACACAACCTCAGTCTGTGGGTTGAGGGCCAGGCTGCTGCTGCCTTACACTGAACCTATGATCCAAAAAGTACCCAAAGTTATTATCTGAATTGCAGGAAGCACATCTTTTTCTTCAAGTTCAAGACTTTCTGGCATGTTTTCACACATAAAATGTGTTCAAATCGAATGCCTAAGGTGATTCAACGTTAGCTCAGAGATCAATCCTAATGTAATTTACAAGTTGCGCAGGTGAGATGATTCTAGTCTCCACTTTTCAGGGCGCAGGAAAAGAAGATGCAATGAAACTCAGAACAGGCAGGTATCCTAAGTCACCCAAAGTCAGGACAGTCACTGCATGGGAAGGAAAGAGCTTCTGGACTGACTCAATGCACCTCAGCAAGTCTGCTGTGTTAAAACATGCAAAAAAAAGGTATTTTTGTTGTTGTTGTTCATTGGGGTTTGTTTTTTTTTTTTTTAAGGGGAAACTGGAAAAACAGAAAGCTCACATTCATAATAGATGGAAGTAGATGTTTTACTATAGTGCACCTGCCCATTATCTGGTCACACTGAGGCAAAAGTTTGGCATTATTGCTACACAGCTGAATATGCAAAATATGACAGGTGCAGAACACCCCACTGCTGCTGCACCACAAGAGGCTGCTCTGGCCAAGTGCTGGGCAATGAGGAAACGAAACAAAAGCCCAAATGCAGTATTTTTCCCCTTAGCAAAGGATAAACTTCAGCTAATTACAGACTTTGGAATGAAGAGAAATTTAAAGCACACTTGCTCCCTCATAGCTAATATTTATACTAATAAAGAAAACAGCCACTAGAATACACCTAGAACTGAAAATCAGCCCACTTTACACTTTTTAATGGATTACGACAGTATTAAACATTATAAACAAAACAAGTGTGGATGCCACCAGTTGAGACATGCTTTAAACGGGACTCCACATCAGATATTTTTCATGATTCAATGTTTTAACCAATTAATCATCCTACTCTCATGAGGTTTTCTTCCCTTTTCCCCCCTACAGAGGTCAATGGATAGTGATGCTAATTTGTGAAAGTTCTCATGCACTTCTCTGCTTATTAAAAAGTGAGGAATCACACTGCAATTTCAAAATCTATATCACACAAGGCAACTTCCGTGCCAGAGTCTCATTGTGACCTCTCTCTGTTGACAGAATAAAAAATAAGTCTTTGTCCCTTGCTGCATCAAACACGACAGCTTCCTTTCCAGCAATATTTTGTTAGTGCTTTTGCTTTGTTTTGTTTTTTAAGTACATACACAGAAAGAGGAAAAAACACCAGGTTTGTTATTCCAATACAATTTCCTTCTGACCACACCATTTAATTACATAAAGATGGAAAATCAATTTTATTTTAAAATAGCATTCAAATGTGTCCTGAAATGAAAATTCTTTATTTATCAAGAAAGGATGGAAATTATCACTCAAAGGTATATGTGAAATGAGGAGAATTAGGAGAGAAAGTGCAATTCTTCGCTGTGAAAGATTCAGCCACAAGGGAGAAAATTAAACAGTCTCTTCCCTCTAATTTGGAATTAAAAAAACAAGAGAAAGAAAATGTAAATGCTCTTAATTTCATATATCCTTTTCAGTATACAGTATTTTTAGATGCTTTAAAAAACCCAAAGAAACAAAAAGCAACCCAACATTTTGACAACTTCAGGCTCCCCAAGGAATATATTTCAGTTACTAAAAAAGATCTTAAGTTCAGATGCTTCCACGTGCAGCGCAGTGAGCTGGCCCAACACACAACAGCATGCTCAGCGCTTGCTGGAACTGCCCATAAATCTTCACATGCTCCAAAAAAGAGGCTTCAGACAGAGGCTGCTGGCCACCAGCCCTGCAATAATTCACTGCTACAAAATCATTTTCTGCTACTCAAACAGAGCCAGTGGCCAGCCTGGTCTTTGAAACAAGAGAGGTGAATTCAGTAGGAGGCACAAGGCACGGTTTTTTGTGGGTGTTTGGTTTTGGGGTTTTTTTTTTGCTACAACAGAGAAGGTCTGAAACTGGCAGAGGCCAGGACTGGGTTTGCAGGAAGAGTGGAAGACTGAGAAACAACAGAGATTCCC
Source organism: Melanocharis versteri (assembly GCA_013397845.1). Taxonomy (NCBI): domain Eukaryota; kingdom Metazoa; phylum Chordata; class Aves; order Passeriformes; family Melanocharitidae; genus Melanocharis; species Melanocharis versteri. Next base: position 2,200,734 of record VZTG01004992.1, on the reverse strand, counting down.
ACCCATGGCCAGGTCCAGGTTTTATATTCCCAGGAGAACAGAAACCCTAGATGAAAGAACCTAAAATTATCAAAAAATTACATTTTGATGGGAGCGTGGGGCCCGCTCACGGCACGCCCTGCGGAGAAATCGGAAGGCAGAAAGACAAATCTGCTCAAGGCAGACCTGGTTAAATGGAGCTTGGCAAGAACAGATAAGAGGGTCCTGTCAAGAAGATTAAAATAAAGTAGATGGTTGCAAAGGAAGGACAGAGGGAAGATCGGAAACCAAGCAGTGTGAAATGGGAGGAAACCACACAACACGACAGAGTGAAAGGTGAGTCCACCTGAAAGACACTGATGGGAAACTGCTGCCCTGATCTATGACCTTTCCATCAGGTCAAAATGAAGCCCTTACACAAACAGAAAAGATGAAAGCCTTGGGATCTGATCTAGGCTTAATATTTAAATTCGTGGGGTTAGGAGGAGAATTACCTGCCCAGCCGAGAGAAACAACACAGAAACACCGAATTTTTCAGTCCTAACTCCCAAGTCCATTTGGTGTCATGGTGTGCTAAATATTACAAATGTACAAACTGACAGTAGCAGATTATATGGATACTGGATTGTATTTCCATCTCTTTAAAAGTTACAAGTAAAAGAAGTTATTAATAACTCAACACTTAACTTGTTTGAGCAGGTCTGAACCCAAAGCTCAGATTCAAGCCACACCGAACTTAGAACCAGTTCAGAAATGTATTTTATGCATAATTCTTGTCATTAACACGAGTGAAATCCAAATCCTAACATGATCTGAGAGGGTGAATCACAGCTTCAAGAGTGTTTGTACTACTCAGTTCTCTGCCCTGCCTCTCACAAGACAGGAATTCCAAGTGATCCCTCAAATCAGCAGCAATCGCATCTTCAAAGGCAAAAAACTAAATGGGAAAGAAACTTACAGGCAAAATAAGCTCTTCATCACAGCTGTGACTGAATTAATCAACTGTCTCACACGAGGACAAATATTGTATTTTATTACATTTTATCCAGGCAAAGCTAATTATAAAAGCATGAGATAACTTGCAATTATGCACTAGAACCATCGCATCTTTCAAATGGCTTTCAAATGTAATATTGTCCGCACACCAACATGTGACACGTGCCATCATGATTTTTGGTTTTGCCCCAGTGAGTGTGCCAGGCTAACAGAACCAATAAACTGCATCCCCTACATTCTGAACATCACAGGTTTTTCCAGGTGCTCCTTTTCCCTTCACAGACTTGCAAAGGGAATCTCAAGGCTGAAAGCTTCGAGCTTGGCAGTGGAACACAAGGCTCTGCAAACCACGTTTGTGGGACATTGTTCACGTGCCATTTTCAATAAAACACACAGAAGTGGGAGTCCTTCAGTATCCTCAAAAAATCCCATCACGTTTCAATTCCAAGAAACTGAGAAATACCATTGCATTCACCCATACATTTCTAAGGTACGTGGGAGAGAGAAGCACCAACCTCCCCTTGCACTTCTGATAAATTAATTCCCCAATATGATAGAACAGTACAGCAAAATAACCCTCTCACTGAGGTTTATGATGTACTTAAGCTTAACTCTGAATTCCTTGGATTTGCAACGTTTCTTCTGGTAAAATTATTATATGCCTGTAAAACTGTGGGAAGGCTGGGAAAAGCCGCACGTAAAAGGCGGTCTCAGATTGATCCTGGATGTGCAGAGGGTTCTTTCTGGAGATATATATAATAACAGCCAGAGTTTCTCCAAAGGCTGAGCCTGCCTTGCACAATGTCACTACAGAAAATACAAAGTTTGCAACCACGGTGACAAGACAGAGCAGGGTGATCCGTTGTGTCCAGGGGGATGCAGGTCCAGCAGATGCACCTTGCTGCTCCATTCAGCTGCTGCCCACACCACAAGTCCTCATCCACAATCCCACAATTACAAAGAGATCGTGAAGGGAGTCTGGAAGAAGCTGCAGGTGCTTTGCCTCTCTTCTAGATTTGCATCTCCAACTCTACTCCTCTCTCCCTCTCAAATTTCCCCTTTCCTGGTTATTTTCCACCACTGAAGACGTCACCAAGTTTTCTCATCAGCGTGAAATGTTCACTCTAAAGAGTCAGCTTTATTTTGCTCAATGTGTTTGTGCTAGATAAGCATTTGGGAATTGTTATTTGTCTTGCAGAAGTCCTGTTTCCTCTCGATACAGGCCGGTACCCTGCAAGCCCATTTCTGCAGCATTCTACTGAATTGTGAGCTCACTTCAGTCTTCATGGTTACAGTCAAGTACTGCCCTGTCCTGATATGCATGCAGCTGCAACTTCTGTCAGATGTATTTATATTCAACTATCACAGGCCTTTGTCTGGAGCAATTTTATTTTTCCTCTGCAAAACCAGGGACATTTCATGCTGGTGGTGGGTGCACAGCAACTCCCCCAGAGTGCTGAAATAGTCCCCAAGAGCTTTTCCTGCAGGAACAGAAAGCAGCCTTAGGATCCACAGCGAATCTTGAGCCAAAGGCAGGAGCAGCTCGTGTTTTCAGGCTTCTCATCCCCACACTACTGACCAGTGGTGGTGAGAAAATAAGCTCTCCTTGCCAAGCAGCCACAAGGGGATGGTCTGTCTGTCTCCTCACAGAAACAACACCCTGCCAGCGGTGGGCACCGCTCCAGACAGACAGATTGCAGCAGAGCACACATCAGCTCATCAACCTGTGTCAAAACTCATTTGTTAAGCATCTCCCAACAACTTCTGTGTTTCGAAACACGTTACAACAGGGTAAAAAAGGAGGGCTGCTTGCTTAATGGCCTGGTCATCCCCCTTGTTAGAAGGACCTCGTGGTAGTCAAAAAAATTCCCGCCAATTTAAATTAGTCGTCTGCTAAAAGTATGCCAGAAGACAGGACAGAGTTTTTAATGCTGGAGGACCATCCTCTTAAAGGAACTATTTGCTCTGGACCACAGAGGTGGCAGGAGAAAGCCCAAAGCCACCGCAGCCAAGAGCAGAGCAGCATCACCCAGCACAACCCTCCTGGCACCACTGCACCTCAGTGCCTCTGGGAAACACAAACACGGGGCAGCTGCCTTTGCTTCAAAGCTTGCAAGACAGCAGTGAAAGAAAGAAAAATGCATTAACAGGCTCAAGGCAGCCCCTCCCCTGAGCACTGCAGTTTCTGTTGAGTCAGAGCTGTCATCCGCCCTGCAACAAACTTATTTCCACTGGCCATTCTGCAAGTAAGATTCAATCAGGGCTCCTGAGGGAACCAGCACTTTAGCATGAACTGCTTCCACTCAAACGTAATGGAGGGAGATTGCTCATGCCATTATTTCAAATGGTTGGAGGCCACACGGTCCCCAATTTCATTAGCTGCATTTATAAACAGACCTTACACTTAATACTGTGGAACACAGAGACGTGTACACACGACGTAGCATCTTCCCACCATACACAAAAAAGAAAGGAGAAAAGGGAAAAGTAAAAACCAGAACACCAGTTTAAGTGTCTCCATTTGATACCTTGTTTGTGTGGAGAGGCTATTTCTGCAGATATATATAAGCAATAGCTGATTGAGCTATTCAGTCAACTGTCTGCAAGTTGGAGACAGAATGGGTCTCCTGTTCTGCTTCACAAATAAGAATTACAGTCAGTCAGAGCATGCACACACTGATGTCAGCAGTGCATAAAACTGGGAGCCCCAGATTTTACCTGCCCACAGAAGTTCATCTGAGTTCAGGTGGTATATTTGAGCTAATTAGCTAAATTACTGCCAGAGGCAAGAGATGAGTCAGAGCTGTGAGCCTGCAACCATGTCCTTCCACAGCAGGGCAAGGGGCTGGGAACGTGCCTGAGGAGCTGCCTCCACCACTCATCTAAGCCAACCTTAGGCCAGTTTACAGTGATTTTAAACAGCTTTAAACCCACACACAGGGGCTGATATGATATTGAACAGTAACAACTCAAAGAACACACATCAGTAGCCATGTGCAAGCGAGAAATAAGAAAATAATAATACAGAGATCCCAAACTGAACAGCATGACAGGAGTGAGATATGGAGCCCTCAAACACAAAATCACGAGCAATTAAGCTTTAGTGGCTGAACAGGTGTGAGTCTAATCACTGCTCATATACCTTTTTTCTGGAAGTGTTATAATTGTGTATCAATTTGTTTATTTTAAGGAAAATTATACATCTCCAACAGACTTTGCACAAAGTAATAATAAGCTTATACATTTGCCTATTCATTTATTAACTATTGTTAGCATCTTTTGTACTTTTGCAGAACCCACTTGAAAGAATAATAAAGTAATATTAAAAAAAGAAATGAAATTAATGGACCTGAATGCTGATATGTTATTACAGTTTGTTGTTAATTGCAACATGGATACAGTTAAACAACAGATGCTGCAAGTACTTTTTAGCTACTGGTAATTTTTGGGCTGTTCTGTTTTTCTTACAAAACAGATTTTTCATTTAAACAGCTGCTGGGTGATTTTCAGCATGGGAAATTAAAACCTTCTCCATCACCTAACAAAGAAACAGTGATTTGCTGTTAATCCAAAGAAGAAAAAAAAAAAGAAAAAAGCACATTTTTATCTAAATACAAGGTACTAGGAAAAGAAAGGGCATAATCAGCTGGGGTGCAAAGTTATCCTGCAAACAATGTAACAGGCAAAACCTATTTCAATGAACAGGCCAAGTATGACATGTCAAATCTGGCTCATCCAGCTCAGTAACTGCTTTACAGAAGCAATTTGCTTTTCATCCTTCCATTCTTCACCGCAGCACCTCCCTCTCCACAACAAGGATACTGCAATACTGCATTACACAAGGCTCTGGGAGTATTCAGTGGAGCGATCCTGTTTCAAGATGAACTTTCTGGTTTTAATTTATTTTGCCCTGTACTTTGTGCTAGAGAAGGAGAAGGCTGGAAGGGAAGAGTAGGGACCCCTTGGTGCTGGAGTTGTTTTCCCAGTAATCAGCACACTGGTCCTGCCCAACAGGGAGAAGAGAGATGGTGTTGAACAGACACAGCACCTGCAGCCACCTCTGGCACTCACTCAATGGGACACCCAGACAAGTAGTTCAGGCTGGACTATTAAATCTTACACACTTAAGTCCAGAGAACACAAATCCCAATAAAAGCCATCAGCAGGATCCACACTGTATCCCCACCTGGCTCCCAAAACTCAGAGCTGTGCCTAAGATGGCAGAACCCAAATGTCCCCTGACATCTCAAGGGCAGAGGACGCAGGAGTTTCTGGAAGGGCACTGAGAATCACAAAGGGCCTTTTAAAGGCAAGTAGAGACCAGCAGAGTACTGGGAATGGGTAACCCCATCATGGGGGAAAAAAAGGCAACTTTGAGGGGCTTTAAAATATGTCCCACAACCCTATTAGTACTATCCTGGCATGCAAGAATTATAAACAACGGGAAAGGTCAGCACACAATCACCTAGGCAGGCCCAGAACAACAGTGATGCAAGATGGAAAGTGCAGGCACTGAGGCCATAAATTCAGGGGATGAGAAGAGAAGCCTCCTGAGCACAATATTTACTGCCTGCTCAGGATTCCTTTTTATTTTCCTACGTTTGCTTGTCCTTGGGCACTCCCTGTTTGGTATTCTCAGAACAGTGCAGCGCTCCCTTTCAGTACCCACAAGCCTTGGCCCTCCCAGGCTCACAGGTGAGGTATTTTACCCTGCCCAACATCAGACACCAAACCCAGCAGCTGCCTCCTCTCCCTAATGCCTAAGATAAAGCTGCAGCGACAGGCTATAAAGCCCTCCACACACACACACACAGAGCTGATGAATATTCATTAAAAGTCAACACACAGCATTCCTATCACTCCAGCCACACAGGGAGGATGAAGAGCCTCCCCCAGGTAGCAACACCTCCCTCAATTCACGATGGGCCACTTTGAGCCGTGTTAGATAAAACCCACAGCCACTCACATCCCTTGCATCTCAAGCCAGTTTTTCTCCTTCATAAACAGCATTCAGAAAGGAGACTGAGGCAGGCAGGGTGACCGTGCCAGCACTGCAGAACACATCGCCTTTTTCACACACACACCCCAAGGTATTTTTCCATGAGATAATAGTTTACAGGCTCTTTTGGACTTGGAGAAAAAGGGCTTCAGTGAAATAAAAACATCTCTTATCTTAAAACAACTGTCAGTTTAGGAAACAACCGAGCAGCACAGCCTGGGTACGTACCTTGTTTTATATGAAGGCACTCCTTAAAACAGAATCCCAGAAGTCCAATTAGTTTGTGAGCATCTACCTCCTGCTGACCTCTCCTAGCACCATGAGCATACATCCCAAAGCTGTTTTCATGCTTTCCAGGACTGCATCTGGACTAGAAACACCATATAATTATCTTTAACACCGCAGCCATGAGCATTCCAGGCCTTTTTGGACTTCTGTACATTCATCATATTCAGCACAGAGAGCCTTCCAGATTAATACAGAGATACTGGAATGGCGATGGGGAGATAAATAGCAGGAATTGAACAAACTGGAGATTAGGAGGCTTTTAGGCACATTCCTGCTTCATCCTTACACATGGCCCACATCACCTCACCATGCATCTGTGCTTAATCATCTGTTGTACACAGCACAGATAGAGTCACATGGACAGATCCTCAGCCTCGGTTATACTGAACTGTGCTGGTTTACAACAGCTGAGAATTGAGCCCTGTAGCTTTGGAGAGACTGCCTTAGGTTTATTTCACCTCCTGGATAAAGACCAAACTCCATGCTCATCCTCCCTCTCTGCTTCGCTCCTGAATTCATGCTTCTGACCATTCACACTGGATGGAAACCAGCCACTGGGGCTGAGCCTGGGGGCTCCAAGAGTTAAACACACATTCACTCTGTGAGCTCTGTCATCAGAACAGAAAAACAGATTACAATTAAAATCCAAACATTTGTCAATTTTCAGAAGCGATCAGACATCCCAATCTGACTCGCTGAAGCCCTGTTTTTACAATCCCAGCTGCTAAGCAGCTTCACCAGGGTGTTTATTTGTCACGTCTCCTCACCCCACGATCCTTGAATTGTTAAATGTTATAGAGTAGTAATTCAGCATTGTTCTATTGCTTATGAAAGCTGTGCAGAAAAAAACCATCAAAAATAATCTAGGCTAGTTCATTTGAAGTGTAAATGACTTCTGCATGCAATACAAAATGCAACAAGTGCCTTTCAAGCTGTCTCATTTATGGTAACATAGAAGTTGCTGATGGAATGAGAATTCCCAGGTAGTTATCAGGGAATTTTGCAGATCATTTGTACTTCAGACTGCATTAGCAACTCTCACATCATATCAGCAGCTTGAAAAAAATAAAATAATGAATTACATCCCTCCCAATTTTTATTCTGCTTTGACTGAGTAATCTCATCACTTATCTCAAATGATTTTGCATTCGATGCAAAATGTTTTGTTCTTTTTTAAAGGAAAATGAAACCTAAGACTTCCTCTGAATTACTCCAGTTTACTCAGATGAGCAATCAGCCATCAGCAGAAGAAATATCAGGTTATCACATCTCCAAGGTAGCACAAGACTATCACGTATCCCACTATTAGCAAAATTATAGAACTGAAGCTAAGGCTGTGTTTCATCCTTGATCTGTACAAACTAAAGGAGAAGGAACAACCAGCATCCCAAAGGTACGACAGACATGCTTATACAGATGGATTTTAGGAGTAGAAAGTGACACCAGTGAGAAAAATAGGTTTTTACACTTTTGCTTGAATTCTTGGCAAAAGCCAAGGGAAAAAAAACCCCAAACATCCCTCAGTTTTTTGGTTATAGTTCATTGCTCTGGCTAGAGCTGCATGAACATTTTATCAGCTTGACACCACAGTTGGCAGCTTTTACGGGTCAGGAAGAGCAGGCAGCGAGAAAGTAAACACTCCTCTGTAAAAAACTGCATTTTTACCTTTCTGTTATCTGCAGCCCTGGGCTCTGGTTTTGCTGTCCCATCAAACCCCTTTGCCCACGTAAGGACACTCACCCTGCAGTGCAGATGCCCCAAATGCTTCCCTGGCTGCCAGCAGGAGCCCAGGCAGCATCTCCCACCAAGCTGGGGAAGTTGGAGCTGCACCACCACTTATGCAGCAATGTGCTGGTTTGGCACAGCCTGGTTTTTGGTACCAGGGAGGCCACAGAGGTGGCTTCTGTGAGAAGCTGCTGGAAGCTTCCACCATGTCCAGCAGAGCCAATCCCTGATGGCTCTGAAGATGGACATGCTGCTGGTCAAGCCTGGGCCAGTTAGAGATGATGGTAACACCTCTGTGGTAACAAATTTAAGAAGAAAATCAAAACAAAGTGGGGCATGCGCAGCTTTTTCCTAGCCAGAGAAGAGGAGGAGGTGAGAACATGTGCGGGAAACAACACGGAGACACCGAGATCAGTGGAGAAAGAGGGGAAGGAAGTGCTCCAAGGACCAGAGCCAAGATTCCTCTGCAGGCCGTGGTGAAGAGACCATGGGGANGGATGCCTGGAGGAGGCTGTGATCCAGTGGCAGACCCGGTGGAGAGAGAAGGCCCTGCTTCCAGGCAGGAGCAGCCTGTACTTGCAGGACTGCACCCCTGTGGAAGAGTGACCCACACCGCAGCAATTTTGGGACGACTGTGCGCCCATGGGAGGGATTCACGTTGCAGCAGTTTTGGCAGGATTGCTGCTCGTGAGAGTGGACCCACGCCGGAGAAGTTCATGGAGAACTGTCTCCCGTGGGAGGAAGCCCACGGTCTCACAGGGGGAGGACTCCTCTCCCTCAATAGTGGAAGAAGATCTCAGGTGATGAACTGACCAAACCCCCATGCCCTGTCCCCTGAGTTGTTGGTGGGAAGGAGGGAGGGGTTGGGGGAAAAGGTGTTGTAAAGGCTTATTTTACTTCTTATTATCCTCCTCTGATTTTGTTAGTAATAAATTCACTTTGTACCTTTAAGTTGAGCCTGTTTTGCCCTTGCAGTATTTTCTTCTGGTCCTTATCTCAACTCATGAAACCTTCATTAATTTTTTCTCTCCTCTGCCCATCCATGGCAGGAGAGGGGCAGTGAGTGACTCTCAGGGGCGCCTGGTGTTGGGCCAGTGCCAAACCACAACAACCAGTTTGCCTCCAGCAGCAGAGAATCGAGGGTGTGCTGGGCAAGGGAACCTGCAGCTCTGGCTCTGCGCCACACCACTTCTCTCCTGCCATCCCACAAGTTCATTCCCTACCTCGCCCGCTCCAACTTCCCCCAGCAGCACAGTTCAGAGCCCGGGAAGGTTTCTGTCAGCACACGGCACCGGCTGGAGTCACACAGAGGCTTTGTGGCTGCTGGGACTGGCACCAGGCACACGACACTGCCAGCACAGCTGAATCCTGAGCCCACACTGCAGCTCTGGAGAGCCCTAAAAGCAGAGCCGCATGCAAGGGACACTGCTTTGTAATTTAGGCAATTTGCAATTTTGCATCGTTAGGCTTATGTCCCCTCATTAGGCTGCGCAGTCTGTGCCCCTCATTTCTCCTCTCTTAATTCTTTTAGTACCAGCAGCCCTTAGTTGAATTTCTGAAACAGTCCTTACTAGGTATTTGGTTTCCCTTAAAATAAAATTTGCAGAAAACAAAAACGTAACATTTAAATGTCCTCCAGCGATCCGTCATCTAAATTACAGTACACATTAATTTTTTGCAGAACTTTGTGAAGCAGTTTTATTTTCTCATATCACATTCCAAGAGACAAGAGAAAAGGGTTTACTAAAAGCACCAATATAAGGTTTATCAGCAAAAATACGCTTTCAAAAGAACTCACTCCAAAAATTGCCCCACTCCCTCTTTTATTCTTAAAGATTGCCATGAAATTGAAATTTCTGAAGTATTAGGGAACTTGCATACTACCTTCAGTCAAGTGGGCAGAGCATCAGAGGCCTGACATAAACTGGCTAAAAGCAGATGTTTAAAAAGTACATTTCAAATCAGGAGAGGAGCAGGAAAGGGGAAAATAAAACCACATGTGCAAAAAGCATGTATATAAAAAAACCTGAAACAAGCAAGAAAAATGATGCTAATTGCTAATGGAACACAGGCAAAATAAGACCATTGAAGCAGATTTAATTGGCTTTCCACAAGTGACACCTCGAAGCAAGTAAGCAAATATCGGTGGCTGAGGAATTTTAAGGACATGTTAGACAGCCATCTGTCAAGGACAAAGCAGGACCTGGAAGAACAGGTCCTGCCTTCAGGCAAGGGATGGACAAACCGACCTCTCCCTATCCTTCCTAACCTCATTTTCTCTGTGAAATTGGAGAAATACACATACGGAACACTTTACCAAATCTCTAGACTAGCTGGAACAGAGGAAACTGATAAAGCTTGTTCTGAGCCACATGATACAGCAAGTTTTGCTTCTGAATTTCAGTACAGAGTGTCTTTCGTAGATTAATATAGACCTGGATAGGAAGTAGGGGAAGCAAGGTTCATTTTCAAGCCCAAGGTCTCTGCAAGCATCCCTTTTCTGTTGGAGTTACCCTGTTTCCAAGCCAAATGCAGCAATTCACATACGTTAAGCTCCAGGGCAAACGGCAAAGCACATCCAGGAGAAGGCAACTGGGCCCGAGTGGGCTGGGGAGAAAGCAGCACACAGAGCAGCAATCAGGAATCTAAACCTAGGCAAACCTAGACAAAATGGCTGTAAATTCTGGGTAAACCAATAATTGATTTCAGCACTGAGAGTTATTTGTAAGAATTTCCTGAAGGATCTTTTAAAACCCTATTCCATGAAAACCTGGGAAGTTTTAGGTTGACCAACCATGTAATTCCAGCAAACTGAAAGTGAATGAAGTGAAATATCTGACTACAACCAGTGCCACCATTTGATGTATCAGAGCTGTGTCAAAGTTACATATGAATGACCTTATTGCCCTGACTAATCTAAAAACCTATGGGGTTTGTTTCACACGTTGAAAAATACAAAAACACACTTAGGAAAAAGATGCCACGAGGGAATGTTTTTCCTTTTCCATTCACTGCACATGCATTTTTACAAACACGACACATGGTAAATGGATAAGAACAATTTTCCATCATTAAGGAAGCCTTAAACAACCCCTGACTGCTAATACCATCATCTCTTAGGCTCCTACTAAATTGCAGTTATTTGTTCAAAACAAAATGATGAGACCTGTGATATAATAGAGCAATTTAAGCAATGAAGAATACAACACCTGTAATTCAATTTCATGGCAACTGCTTTCACAACATGTTTCTATAACACAGTTAGGATATAGGAAACTTCTCTCAGCGTAGCAATTCTTTTTTAAGTAAGCCAGTAAGAGAGAAGTGGGCTTTAAGTAGACAAATACTATGAACAATAAGCAATTTGTATCTCCATGCCAGTCCTTTCAGGTCTATCTCCAGTTAGTTGCCACTCTTCTATTTCAGTTTCTATTTCATATTGAGAGGCTGTTGTCAGAAAAGGTAACAATAAAAGTCACCCGAGATCTCTAACCTTGAGAAAGTTTTCAGGCAGAGGAACATGCAAGAGCTTCCCTTCTCATTCATCTTTGCTATAACAGTCACCATGTACCAAAAAGAGCTGTAAATCCCAGGCGTATGACCTTCCCAAGGAGCCAAGGAGGGAGCAGGGGGAAGATGGGGATATCAATAATGACTAGGCAATGCAGGAAGTACAGCAAGCACATTGTCCCAAAAGGAAAAATCCAGTATTAGCTCAAAACCCCACAGATGAACTGCATCCAACAGCAAATCTTTCTCATCCTTCACAGCGAATGATGAGGCCACTTGCTATCCTGGTGGAAGGTTTAGAGTACAAATTCACGCAGACATCAAAATCAAGGTTTTCAGGGAGTAACATTGATGTTCTCCTTCGTTCAGTATTGAACCATGCCCCCGTGTTCACTTTATAGACTGAAACTAGAAAGAAATCACACACCCACTCAGAGATTTCCTTCTGGGTTTGATGGCTGGACCAAATACCAGAGCAATAGTTTCAGAAAGTCTTTGCAATGGCATAGAAAAGCCTGAAGATGAAAACCTTTCCATCTCTTCTCCCCAGCCTTCTGTCCCTTATAAGCCTCCTTCCCCTGCACAGGGACAAGGATTTGGGCAGAGATCCGGGTGGAGGAGCTGTGCCAGGCTGAAATGCCTGCAGCAATGAAAGCTGTCCATGCAGAACAGAGTGGGATTCCCCACAAAGAAAAGGCAAGACACTTGCCACGGAGCAGATCTGGTGGAAAAGATCAAGGGCACCCACCTCTAACCTTCATGAAATGGATGTGCAACAGGGACATGTTGTATCTCAGTGACTGTAGGTTGGAAAAATGCTCCTCTACTCAAGATATGAAGAAATATTCCTACTGATGAAATGTGTATCTGGTCATAAATCATTCCTTGTCAATCAGCTCCACCTGAACCCCAGATAAGCAGGACAAGAAATCCACCTCAAGTCCCATCCTATGCGACCCTCTCTGCCCTCAAAGCAGAAAACCAGTATAATCAAAATGGTTTAGTAGCTCCTGCTGCATTTCCTGTCTGTTCATACTTATATTTTATGCCATTTTAAACAGAAAAGCTAATGCCTTGAGCATGAACCATTCAATTCTGAGATTCTTCACCAACAACCATTCTACCTACACTGATATTCCCACCACGAAAGGAGAACAGCTAAAACCAATTGAACTCTTAAGTCTATTACTGTTAGGAACCCCATATAAGAATGGCTCTTTGGCTCTCCCTGCTTAATTTCTACATTGCAAGACATGAAGATAGGTTCATATGCTGAATAAAACAAGATCCCAGTCTCTCAATCTACTCAAGAAAACATTGAATGAGATAATGAAAGCTGTTGCACTGACCTCTGTAATTAGGGAGCAAAAAATTAAGCACCTCTGTATTTAGATTAGCTACCCACAAGGTAATAATAATTTCTGGAAGTGTATACACAGAAAATAAGAGTCAACTGACCAATAATCATCCCCTCTAACCCTTGATTTGGTTGCTTCTACACGCTGCATATGGTTGCATATCAAAGGTTCAGTAGGGCTGTTCTTCAAACTCAACAGGAGACCTGTAGCTCTTTCTATCTGAAGATTTTCAATCTGCACTCATCAGAGACTTCTTCCCGTACCCCATTAATTAGCTCTGCATGCTGCCTGCTATTAGAAACACGAAGAAAACTCCAAATGAACGTGTGCACTGCTCCTAACAAAACGAGACTGACACAAGTGGCACCTTTTTGCACTGCAGATGGAAAATATTAAGCAGGACTAAAACTGGGTGTTTTGGGGAGGAAAACGTGACTTCACAGAGGTAAGACTTTGCAAGTTTCAACAGCACACCTGGTGTTTAAATAATTTTGGTAATAAAATGCACAAGTTGTTAAAGAGTGCCAGAGTGCAGTAAAGGAGTGTGATGTTCACTGGGAACTCATGAGGAAACTGGAGTCCCTTCTCTGTTCTACTTGAGATGGGGCTCATTCCACTCACATTTACCCACCTACAGGGGTCACAGAATCACAGAACGTGGGTTGGAAGGGACCTTAAAGACATTTAGTTCTGACNACAGAACATCCTGGGTTGGAAGGGATCTTAAAGATATTTAGTTCTGACCCTTCTGCCATGCACAGGGACACCTTCCCCCAGACCAGGTTTCTCAGAGCTCCATCCAAAGTGATTATTGAGGCTCCTTCTGGAGTCAGTGGGAAAAAACCACCCTGCCTAGTATGCATTTCATTACATCCTAAGACAGAAGTCGAAGATAAAGGGATTCAACTGCATGGAGGTGCCTTTATTTTCAACATTTGCAGTGGGAATATATTAAAAAAAAAAGACTAGGCAGCTTTTGCTAGCTAAAGCTAAGCTAAGCTTGGTTTTACTGCAAACACCTCAGTGACCATAAGCTGGCCACAGACTCCTCTGCATCTCAAATCTGCAGGCAGAAGGCAGGGATGCCACATCTTCCTTCATGATTCACAATGACCATGGTCACCTTGGATTGAAATATTGGAAAAGGACAGCCTTCAGCAGTGTATGGCACAATAAAGATTTAATTTCAAGTAGAGCTTCACATTACTGATGCAGTAACAACAAAAAAAATATTCTGTAACTCCTGATGTTTTTAGCAACCAATCCTCTCACCTAAGCACAGTGATTTAAAGGAAGTCACCATGCAGCCCCATCATTTCTGAGCACTATGACAAAAGCATATCAAAAAGCCAAAATTGAACAAGGCATTTCTGATCTTGGTTGAGAAAAAAAGAGCAAAGCCACAGGTCTCCAGCAATTGCTACAGCATTACACAAAATATAGCATTTACTGAATATTTCACCATTTCAGGACTCTCAATCATCCAGCTGGTTGTGGTGTTAGTTCATTGTCAGGCCTGGTGCTGATTAAAAATCTCTATCCCAACCCAATTCCCCTCACCACACTCCTATGGCATATTTGTCTTTTACAGAGGACCTTGATGTCAACAGCTAACAGAGTTTATCCTTCTTCCAGCAGCGTGAAGGACCTGACCTGACGGAGGCAGGAGAATGGAGTTACCTCCTATTTCCCCACCAGATTCTTCAGCTGAAAGAGGGTTTTTGCTGAGAGCAAAAAAATCTCAGGCACCCCAAATTCTGAGTGTTTTAAGAGTACCTCTCAGGGTTTGGTTCCTGTTGTCACTTTTCTCCTCTCTGCCCAGAGAAGTTGTGGCTGCCCTACCCCTGGAGGTGTTCACGGCAAGGATGGAGCTCTGAGTGACCTGGTCTGGTGGAAGCTGTCCCTGTTCATGGCAAGGGACTGGAACTAGAGAACCTTTAGGACACCTTTCAAACCCATTCAAACCCATTCAAGCCCAAACCATTCTATGATTTTAGGATTTTCTTTAGGGAGAGGTATGAGACAAAACTGCCTCCAAAGCCCAGCAAAGCTCTGCCAGCACTGACAGAAGGAGGTGGGCAGAGAGCAGGACCTCTCACAATTAATTCAGTAGAAGCAGAAAAATATTTACAACTGCTGCCTTTGCTGAAAGCACAGGCAGAATTTTTCTCCACTGAAAACACGAAGGGATGATCAGGCTCCTACTACACAAGCATGGGTTTCAAACGATGAGATTATACAGTTACTTTTTGTTCACTTAAAGCATCCCTAATTTATAAAGCACCAAAGTGATCACTGGTCACACAAACTCTGATCTTAATGCTGCACCTGTCCTTAACTTAGATGAAAAGGGG
>VZTG01004992.1:2119490-2185503 GCA_013397845.1 Melanocharis versteri | reverse complement strand
GGGAGGGGGGGGGGGGGGGGCGGGGCTGGGGGGAGGAGGCATCTATGTTTTTTGGGCTTGAGAGTAAGATAAAGGTGGAAGATTGGTAATAGAAAGGCAGAGATTGCTGTAGCACACATTTCACAGCATCTACCTCAGCTGGCCTTTCTTCATAAAGTCAACATTTCTCCAGCTACAACACAAAAAATAGACAAAACAGAGTAGGAAAGGTTGAGCACATGAATTTTACAGATGAAGAACCAAAGGCCAGGGAAGTTAGAACACGGGCCAGGGCTCTTCAGTAAGTACATGCTGCAGGTCTGCACCAACAGCAGCCACCCAGGACCTGAGCAGGATACAGCTCACAGGGGTATTTTTCTTCAAGGTAGTTTCCTAAGCCTCTATTCTCACATATTACGGAAAAATACTGAAAATTATCTCTCAGAATTCCCATACTGGAAGAAATCTCATGCAACGTCTACTTCTGAGTTTCAGTTCAGGCAATTTTCTCCCCCCACTCCTGAGGTTGCTCACACAAAGGGCTTTACACCTATTGATTGATTGATTGATAACTTTTGCAAACACTTTACAATTATAAACCAACCATGGGCAGAGAAAATGTTCAGGCAAGGTCTGTATTACCTATTCAAATTCATTAGCTCTATCAGCCTTCTCAACCTCTTATGTTTGATTAAGTCTCATCTCCCACAAACTGATTAAATCCAGTCAGCCTCTTTAAATTATTATTCCTCATTGGTCCAGGGGTGCTAAATGTTTCTAAATGTGACAGTACTCTAGTTTTAAACAAACCAGCTGCAGAGCCTATAAAATGATCCTTAGCAAGCTGGTCATTGATAGATGCACCAGCAGCAGGGAGTGGATGTGAGTCCTGCCCAGCACAGATGGGCCACAGAAGGCCGCAGGAGCCCGGAGTGCACGCACCAGTATTTCAACAAATTTTGCTCTGCACATATAAAAGTCCAAAAGAAAAAGCCTAAAGGCCAAATGTTAAAAGGAAAGCAGCACATCAGAAATAATTCGTGCGAAGCTCCCGAGCCCGCCATCCAGGGGCTGCTGACCTCAACATGCTGGACGCATATCTCAGCCTCAGCTGCTCTACTTGCACACGTACACTTCTAAAAATCTCTTTTTTGAAATTATTAACTTTTTTCTTTAAATAGTAAAGCAAGATCCTAGCTGTCTTTTTAACACAAAAAATTTCCTTCCATAATCACCTGCCTGGCAGTGGGAGGAAGCGAACACGCCACTGCCTGAAACGGAGTTATGGATAAAAGACCATCAAGTCTGATGTTATCTAAGGACCTTGGACCCCAAATTCATTTTTAGAAACGAGATCATTCTTAGGCAGGTGAGTTTGTATCCACTTGCACAAATGAAGAGCCCCTGCCACTGTCTTCCCTACATGCAGCATAGTCTCTTACGAAATGTTCTGATCATTTCAGCAAATTAATGAGAACCAGATGGCTTTTTTTTTCTTTTTGAACCATTGCTCTCCAACTTGTACAGGGCCACTCACAGTTCGAAGTAGTACCACAACAAATATTAAAAATACAGAGAAATATTTCAGCGCTGTGTCAAGCTGGGATGATAAATGTGAGAGAAATCTCCTGAAAAGGAAAGGCCTTCCACTGGCCAAATTAAGGATGACTTTGCAGCAAAGAAAACTCCTGATATAAAGTGTTCTTTTGCAAACACCATTTTTCTGGTTTGACCTCTTGTAACAGATATATAAACAAGCATATGCGCAAAGAGAAGTTTGCTCTCCAGGGGTTTGTGCTCCTCAGCAATTGGGGAATCTTTGGGGAAAAAAAAATTATTAGCAGGTCACAGGAGACTGCTCTTTGTGTTGCTCAGCTGAGCTTTCTGTCTTCCAAAGGTAAACAGCCTTTTCAGCCACAGCAGTAACACGATGCAGGCAATCACCAGTCATGTTGAATTGCCATCAAACCACTGACGTTTCGTAAATTAAAGTCCCCAAGCCATCAGCTGTGCTCAGGGCCCATTTCAACCCGAGGATGTTCCATTACATTTTTTTTCAAAGGAACTTCTTTTTTTTTCAACCTGGGAAATTGCAAGTGATTGCATTCAGCAAGCAAATAATAGAAAATTCATACATGCTGGAGAATAGGAATGAGGAGCCTAGAAAACATCAAGTGAAGACAAGGATCTGGTGATGATAATAAGAGAAAAAAACTCGATATAGATGTACAAGGGCAAACTGCTGCACTTGGAACCACTGGAATCCAGAACAGCAGCAGACTGGCTTTGTGAAAACAGTTTAAATTGCTGACTGTGGATCAGTCTGGGAGCTACGGCAGCAATAGAAGCTTTCTTTTTGCCTTGAAATACCCATTTCCATTGTAAAAGCCTGACTGCCCATATAAGCCTCTTATACCTACAGGCTCCTCAGCCTGACATGCTTGAGATCTGGAGTCCTCAAGACTGAAGGATGCAGAAGTACCCCTGCCCATGGATCTGAAAATCACTTGGAATGACTCGCTCACCCCTTTTTGGTGGGCCTGTCATACACGGAGACTTTTCAGGTGTGCAGCAGCAATCAAAGCTCAGCTAAGGACTCACAGCCACACTCCCCACATCTGCACACTGAAACTCTAATTGTTATTAGAATTAATACAATTATGTAAGTATATATAATTAATTAAGTAATTCATTCAAATTTTAATTCAATTCTAATGAGCACATTTAAAATATATTTCCTCACAAAACTGAGTCTTCCTCTCCATGTCCTCTTTGGCACACCCAACAGACACCAAGAGAAGTGACATAAATTCACAGTGGGTTGGTGGATCCATGAACCACAGACTTCACCGTGAGGTTACAAATTTTGGTCAAACCAAGCAGGACAAGTCAACTGCACCCTCAGCAACACCTCCTGCTGCCACAGACACTTATGGTGGCATCTCACAACTGGGCAGCGTAAAGCCCTAGGCTTGGATTTCTCGTTAGAGATGTGCTGCTTTGCCTACCAGCCTGTAATTTGTTTATTCTCCTTTTCCTGAAGTGAAACTCAAAAGGGACTGTCAGGACAGACAATTCAATCGGAACAGGTTGCCTAAATACGCTCATCCTGGGGCAGGCGCAGTGGTTACTCGAGGCTGGCAGCTGGCACCTGCAGCCTTCAGAGCGGCACTTTCGGACACTGATGGAGGAGGACAGCTGGCTGGGCTGGCACGGGGTGCCAGCTTTGACGGATGGAGTGATCGCAGTGTCACAGGCTCGTGGGCTGTCATTAACAGTCTGCGCTTCCTCCGAGCAGGAGGCGCGCGCCGGGCGGCAAAGCACCGCAGCTCGGGCCGCTCCAAGAGCACGGCCTGTCTGCGTGCTACCCCACCTCCCAAAACCTCATCAAACTTCTTATTTTCACACACAAACACGGGTATTTTTGTGGGTAGGGGGTACAGGGCACCGCAGCACACAGCTGCTGAAAAGCCACTCCCATTTGTGCGGAAAATTCAGCGGTTTTTATGGATAAACGAGTCGTGAAACGTTTTGTTCGGGCTATTTAATTCATCAACTAGCTGGACAGCAAATATGCTAGGATGTTAATTTAACAGAATTATTCCCCTCTCAATAAGGTAAATGTTAGATGAAGATCATTAGGCAGGCTGGCAGCCCTGTCATCCTCCTCCTGCCAAACCCACAATGCGAAGGAGCTGCTAAAGAGGCTCTGGCAACGTGAAGCTTTATAATCTTCCCTGAGTGGACCCTCCTGCTGCCGTGTTCCCTATATTTTTGGAGCTGGTTTAGCTTTGTTCCTTTACCCTACAGTTTCATTTGTCTTTCAGAATACCAAAGCTATGATTTCAAAAGTCAAACATCCACGTGAAAATCCATCAATACATTCATAGGGAAAACAAAGCCTTCTGCCTAAATGCTGCTCTGTGTGTCACATCACAGCCAGGAACCCTACTCCTGATGTGCTGTTGAGTTTATTTGACCATCAAATAAAATAACTTTCACAAATTGGGTTAGTGTTTTTCCCCACGGGAAGTGCCATTACTCATAAGTAGATCTTGACCTTACAAATGAACTCCATCCTGCCTTAGATAGTTTAAAAATGGGCCGGAGTTTCTGGCAGTTTTGTGATTGAGGGCTGCATTCCCCTTTGGGAAAAAAAGAAAGAAAAAGTAACTCTATTATTGGTTCAGATCTTTAAGCTGAAAAATCTTTATGATAAAAATATTTCATTTTTTTCCCCCACTCTCAACTCACTACAATGCCTTAAGGAAAACAAAAGTCTAAACAGAGGAGAACAAATACTGCAAATTGCAATAAGGAACAGTAAGGGAACTCTTGCATGAAACCCTCCTAAAATGATTTGAACTGCTCCTGGCTACAGGAAAATAAAGACAAAGTCCTAAGAAGAGAACCACCTGAATTTTGATTTTTTTCCCCCCTAGAAACTATAAAACAAATCAGAACCGTTAATGATTCTATGATAACATAACAGTGCACTATTTTTTCTTGTTCTAGTAGCAGATGGTAGGTATTGAAAAGCACCCCAGACTTCCAGGTTGGAAACATTGTAATTCAAGTGAATTGAATCTCATTTCTCATGTCTCAGTCCCTTATTTCTAGATGTTTTCCTTTGTCTTAACTTTTTAAAGTTTGATAAATTCTTACAGCAGGGGTTTTATTTTCCTGGGCATTCACACAGCACCAGCCCAGCACAGCCTCCAGCACCAACCACATCCAGTTAAGTGTGTGGGAAGGGGGTAAAAAGATACAGGATAAGCTACATTTATTGCCTTTTCCTGACATTTTTACCCATTCAAATCCCTGCGGGTTCTCAAGTCGCACTCATCACTGTCAGATTCATTTCTAAATGCACATAAAGCAATAGGACGAACATCTGGGTTGTTACTCATCTGTGTTCTTCCCCAACATTAGGAATTCTTCTGTCTAATGTGGCAGAGCCAAAGCCAATACGGCTCCCTCGTGTTTACTTATCTTCATGAAAAAGCTACTGGAGCATCTCAAAACTCTGCCCCCTCTGGGTCCTGAACAGTCTGACGTCTCTCCCCGGTTTCCATTCCATTTTTCTTCAATTGGGGCTGCATTACGTGGTTATTGTCTCACGTCTGAGCCCACGACTGTTCAAAGCCTCCCTCTTCCATGTGGATAGTGCTTTTGTAGAAAAGGTAATAAAATTTATTCAGCAGCTCTTAAAAGTCTCCTCACATAGGAAGGCATGTGGGGAAAACAGCTTTTCAAAGCTTTGAAGCCCTGTACCAAAACATCTGTTCGGGTTTCAAGGAGTTTGCAGCCCAGCTCCCAGAGCTAAGAGCTGGGGGTTGAAGAATCCTTCAGAGCTCTGTTACAGCTTTTTTCAAACATTTCCCTGCGATCAAACATAGAGGCTTGAGCTTAAATACAAACTGTAATACCTCTTTCCCTCTCCATGTTTTCAGGGCTCTTTATCTAATTCTTCCAGCAGTTTTTCCTATAAAATCTATTATGTCTCAGCAAGGAAGGTTTGGATTTCTTGGGTATCTTCAGTTGGAAAGACAAGGGCCAACTTGCATGTCAAACAACAAATCACACAGCAGCATTTAAATGGACCTATTAGTCAACATAATCATCCAAATATTTACCAGGGGTTGTAAAGATGAAAAGTTTACAAGACATACAAGAGCATACAATACATACAAAACCACTTTAAGAACAGCTGGAGCTGTTCAGGTTCACTGAACTTAAATCAATTGTCCTAAATCATTGAACGAAAAACAGCTACTGTTTGACCTGGGAAAAATAGAACAGGATACAAACACCATGCTCTTCCAAAATAATCCCAACCTGTGGCCCCAGGGCTTCCTGAGCCAGCAGAGGTTGTTTCTCTGCACATGAAAACCACCAGTGTATTTCTCACAGGCACATCTCGAACCTGCAGAAACTTTCAGCTAACAGATTACTCTGCAGAGATTTTCTTCTGTGTGAAGAATAATCTTGCTCTGTATATTTCTGAAGTAATTTGAAGTTTTTATATGATGCTTTCTGATCCCAAAATTATAAAAGAGAATGAACAGTATCCCCCATAAGCTTTTTCCACACTGTGATTAGCAAACCTTCCCCATCACTGCCTGTCACTTCTTTTCCAGCTGTTTTTCCATGTACTAAATTGTTCAGTCATTCCATCCTTTTCTTTAAATTTAAAGCTATTTGTTCAGTCATTTCATCATTTTCTTTAAATTCAAGGCTATTATCACCTGCCTGGCAAAGAATGGTTTGAAATGTGACTTCATTGACCAGAAGAAAGAAATATGCAGCTACAGCATATCTACAGGACAGCTTCCTTCTTTAAAGAGATAAAATCTTGAGCAGAGGCAGAAAAGAGGGAGCACAGATCCTTTTGGATCACACCAAAATACCAAAAACCCTTTTCATGAGGAACATCTCTGCCATAAGGTCTACAATGACACCTCGCACCACCATATCCAGCAGTATTTTCTACATTTCCCTCCAAATCTACCTGTACTACATGAGATGTATTTTCTCAATTCTCTCCTCTTTGACTTTTCCCTTAAGGAACCTCTAGGATGAAAACCCCGATGGCCCTCATACTGCTGAGCTTGGAAGTTATCAGCTTCAATGAAACAAAAAAACTGACGACATTCTTTACAAAGACCAAAAAACAGAAGTTTAAAAGATTCTCAGTTTAGCTGTCCTTTAAAGTTTCCTCTGCCTTTTTCTCTTTAGAGTATTAGCAGTCGCTGAGAAGAATTTCTCATGTGGGTAATTTGAGTTTTATCTCTGGAGTGGGTGGAAAGGACTAAGAGGATGATTGTTGGCCTGACCAAAGGAAAGCTGGGAAGAGCTGAACTTCTGCTCCTGGATACACCAGATAAGCAAACACTCAGGGGAAAAAGCCTATTTACACTGAGGGATGGTGCTGGCATAGAAACAAGGGGGTGCAAGCCAGCTGTGAATAAATACCTGCTGGACATCAGACAACGAGGTTCTATTCCAGTTTTCCAGGGGAAGGAGTGGGGGCAAAACGTGTTCATACTTTTAAAATGGAATCTGATCAGTTAATGAAAGGGCTCATGTGATGTGATTGCTTATGATGGCAGGAAAATGGACCTCATGACCCAGGAGGTCCCTTCCCAGACATATATTCTCCTGGTGAGGGGTCAGCCTCAATGAGTAGAAAGAACAGGTAATAGTAGACTTTGTGTGAAATTCTGGTGAATTTTCTGAGTTTTGCCCAATACTGCAGGAAAGGTGCATTTTCAGTCCAGGTACACAAGGGAGGCTACTACAGTTTTATAGAAAACCCTACCAAGACACTCTTTTTTACACCATTTGAAAATGATCAATTCAGCGCAGCTAGAAAGCACACAAATACTAAAAAAATAAAATAAAATTTTCTAAAAAGCTGATGACTTCAGAGGCAGGAAACAGAGATTCCTACAAAATTTGGTTTCCTACTGAAGTGGGAGAAAGAGACAGCAGTCCTCAGCATTAATCTTCAATAAATACAATTTTGCCCCTCCAAGCTTCTCTAACCCTCCTGGCTCCAGGTGCTCAGCAGCCAATCAGGGCACTTCATCACTGAGTTACTCTAGAGGAAAATTTAAAATTCTTCAGAAACAAACCAAGACCAGTTATTGAAAATTCTCTCCAAGCCAACAGTGCCTCCAATCTCCTGCACGGGCAGAGCAGCTGCCATGGGAGCTTCTGGCCATCCTAAACAAACATCAGCTGCAGGCAGGAACATCAACTCATCCATGGCAGGGAAGGCAGATGGCTACCTGATTTCCCAGGACTTCAGCAGCCTTCATTCAGAGGTGGAACACGACACTGGGACACCTATTGCCATCGCACCCCTTCTCTCCTTTTTTATTTTTTTTACCTAGATTGTTTCTCAGTCATACTTTCCCCTTTAACTGTCTTGTGGTGAGTTTACAAAACCCCACCTGTTTGAATTTGCTCAGCAATCACTCAGAACAGTCTCCCTTTTGCAGATGCTTTGCTTTTGTTTTCCCATCCATCGTACACCAAAAAAAGAAAAAAAAGCTTTAATTAACAAAGCTCTATCTAGCTGTAATACAGACACAGCATCTTTTTCACAAAACCAGGATTTCTCTTACAGCGTGCAATTACATTTTGAAAGGACTGCATAAGCCATCTCAGAAAGACATTCACCGGCTTCTCAAAGGGTTTGCAATATTGCACCATCAGCAGCAATGTAGCTTGCACTGGATATCAGGGATTTTGAAGACCAGAACACACCATTAGCTCATTTAATTTGATCAGTCACACGAGGCAGTCTCCCACAGTCCCCCTGTATTAAAGCTCATACCTTCAGTCCAACCAAAAGTCTCCCAGAAAGTCATTCTGTCCTGATCTGAGTACACCAAAAGCAAGAAAATGTACAATCAACACATAGTTTGGCCTTCTCTATCCAGAAGTGTCTGACTTTTAATTTTCCTGTCCTTAATTTGGAGCTGTTGGTTGCTCATGTGCCTTCCTCCACCAGATTAAAGGCCTGCTGTCTGTCCCAGTGGTATGCAAAACAGAGCAAAGCTCAGTTCTGCAATTCAGTCTGACAGAGAGAGAGAACTTTTCCTTGTCCAACTGGAGCAGCTTCCAAGACTAGTGGAAAATCACACTTCTCATCAGCTACACCAATTTATACCAGCAAGAAATACGAACCCCAGGGCCTCAGCTGTTTTCAATAAGGTGCTAAAGGATAATGATTTCCAATAATATTTATTAATAAAATGCAAATTATAACAAAGCTGTTGTCTAGCACTTATCTCACATTCCTTTTTCTCACCTATCCAAGCTGTGTTCACAGGAATGAAACAAATGCTCATTCTCGTATTTATGCTCTGTTCAAAATTTCTGTGCTTCCCTACACCTCTAGTCAGCTGTATCTGAATGATGACAACTAGATAAAGACAACATGATTATAAAAATAAATCAGAACAGTGCAGAAATGTTCTTCTGGGTTTGTTTTTTTTTAAGCCCACGAAATGAATCCCTTCCCTTTGCTTCATCTCCAGTCACCACAGTTAATAAACTGTTCTCTCTCATAAGCAAAGTGATTTCTCTCAGCAGAGAAAGCAGACTATTTCTGCTTTAAAAGCAAACATTTACACAATCCTCATGGTTCCTAGGATTCCTCACATCACAAGTTTCCTATTTAGAAACCTCCTCCCATGTACACACCCCACCAGGCTGTGTTGGTGGAAGGGCTTAAAATACAGACTGCCTCCTTCACACAGTCCTGCCCTAACTCTTGCACTTTTCTTAGACACAAAAGAAATTAGGACTGTTATTAAAATTACACAGCATGCAACACACTGGAGAAAAACTAGGAATTTTAGCCTTTAAGAAGTGATACGGATTTCCCGAGAAGGTGTGAGGTTTAAATGTGGATGCATTCCACAAGGAAAAGGAAGAGCACAGATAAATCTGTGTTTGGGCACTTCAGAGAAAATTACAACCATAACACAACCTGGAAATCAAACAGCAGTCTGAGGAAAGCCAGCCTCACATCAGGACACTGGAAATATTAGGATGATTCTACACGGACTCTGTCCAGTCCCTTCTGGTCAGCGAGGTCCATTTCCACTGCTGTAGGAATACCTAACCCTCAGCCAGCAGCAGAAGCCAGTATTTGCAACAACAATTAAAACATCACTAATTACAAAGGAACTCCTAGTAAGTGTAGGCTTTACAGGCTGTACAGCAGCATCTCAGGGCAGCAGCCTGAGCAATCCTTCTCTCACTGCCTGCAAGAGTGCTGCAAACATCAGTGTATTAAAACTGCCTGCTGCAATAGAAGAGAACAATTGCAAAGAGCCTTTGTCAAGCCACGTGGAGCACTTTCTAATACTCTAACTGCGTCAGAGGAGCTGACCTGCTTGCATTCCAGCAGGAGTTTGGAGCTGACTTCAAGTTGCACACAGGAGTTAAGAGAATGAAGAGCCACGCTGGAGTTGTTTTACAAAAGCAGCCAACAGCGAGGTCTGCTTTTGTTAATATAATCATTATATGAAAAAGATGTCAAATGCTAGCTTTTATGCCAGCTGAAACTTCGTCTTGGGAAAAATGCTCTTTGAAAGTTGCAATCACTCCGGCTGCCTTCAAACCAAGCATTTTAGACCAAAAGAATCATTTTCATTTCTTTTTATTTTCCCTTTCACATAAAGCCCAATTATTTCCTTGCCATAATATAATGGTTCCACCTCTCCCTTTGCTGGAAGATGTCCAGCCCACCCAGTACCCACAGTTCTCACCACACACACAACCAGTACTTCAACTTCCATCCAAACCCATTCTTGAAATACCTTCCCAGACTCCTTCCCAGCAGGAATTTCCCCATCCAATATCCAGTTCCCACCATCTTCTGAAATCCTCTCATTCTACAGCCTTGATCCCTCCTCCTGCTCTCAGTAAGGTTCCTACCTCACAAATGACTCCCCCAGACCAATCTTACATAGAAAGCCTTTAAGTCCAAACTCACCTAAAGCATTTTGATAACAGAAAAGCATCTAGGTGTGGATTATTTTATACCTAAGTGAAATGCACAGGGAGATACAGCCAGACGACCCCAAGCATAACTTATCTTTAAGCCAGTGTGACAATCAGAAGAAACAGCACAATCAGAATCCCCCGTGGCTCCTCCATTAATACGAGACTTTGCCTACAGCAGCTGTGGAAAATTGCATCGAGGTTTGTATGGTATTTCATATCAGCTGTGGGAGTGATACTGAAGGTCACAGCAAAAGCACTGCATCTGCCTAAACTTTTACTCATAGCAGCAGAGGAAGAAGCAGCCAAGAAGTTTGTCCAGAAAAGTTTAAAGAAAGCTGCAAGCGACGGAAGAGATCTCCAGAGGAGACTTTAAGCAAGGTGAGGTGTACATGGCAATAAACCTACAGCTCAAAAATCACTCACAGGCATAAGCACTCAGCTCCTCTCTCCTCCCCGTTAAATCACACTTCCCTCCCACAGATGAGAGCTGTCGGGAGAGCTCTGCGCCAGCCAGAGGAACAGACTGGGAGGAGTGGGGAGAGATTAATTGAAAACTGAGAAAGAGGAGGATGCTCAAGATAGCAAGCAGCAGCTCTGCAGGGCAAACAGGGAAGAGAAACTGTGCTCAAAAAGCAGATTTAGAGAACTGGGTGGCAAACGTCTAGAGTCACTGGGGCTTGGGACTGCAAACAGATTTCCTAATGATGGAAGCAATGAGACACTCACTTTTTACCCACACAAGCCTTGCTTCTGGGGTGATCAGTCCTCTTCCCTGGAGCCCTTGGCTTCCACAACCCTGAAAACTAGAATTTTCTCTGAGCTTCATTACTCATTCATAAATCAGAGTAATGATGCCACGTCTAGCTCCTGGGGTCTTCCTGCAAAGAATACTTTAACTGCTGTGAAAACTATGCAAATATCACTCACGTTACCACAGAGGATACCAAGACAGTCACAACAAGAGGTGGTTCCGGCCTTAGCAGCTTCAGAAGAAATTAAGTCATTTGACACTAAGAATGAAGCACCTCTTTCTTTTTCTTCTTCAAACTAAGAAAGTCAAATAACTTCAAATCTGAGCCAAAAGAACAGTTCTCATAGGTTAGGAAAAATATATGTAAATAACTAACAAAATTCACTGGTGCCAGCCCAGACAGAACCAGACCTGCCCCTGCTTGTTCTGCCCTGAGAGGTGGAACCCACAGAGATTCCTCATGGATACCATAGATCTAAGAAACAGGAACAGGCAAAGCTCACTGCCTCTCCTGACTGCTTTAAAACAGTTCCTCCAGTTCAACCCAGAAGGGTCCTCATACCCCATCTAAAACAACTCATACGTGTCTTTACAGTAGATAATTCTTCTCTTTTAAAGAGGGAAGTAAATTAAACTCTGAACCCTAATCACATTAATAGTCCCGCCTGACACTATAAATCACTGATGCAGCGTTTTGTTCATGCCTATAAATTACAGACACCATGTCCTCCTGCAGAAGATTCCCTCTCCTTAAAAGCGTATTAATATGTTTGCACCCACTCTCCTTTTTAAATACACTGGCTCACACTGTCAGCTTTCCTAGTGCTCCAGGCACCAATTTAAAATTTCATAATCAATGATATCATTTTCCATCACAGCAGTAATTTGATTACTGCTCTTGGGTGTGACAGGCATTTGTGACCATTTCTGCCTGTCTTCATCTGAAATTCCTAATCTTCCTTCCTTCCCTCCTCCCTGCAAAACCTGTGCAAAATTGATAAAATAACATCAATAAATCAAGGCTCTTGCATTTTCCCTGAAGTGACTGTATTCCAGATTTCTTCTCTGAAACACAAACAAGGACATAGTTCATCTAGTTCAACAGCATGACCAAAAGGAGTATAAAATGATGATGATGTTTTGTGGCAGTTATTGCCAGTTTAGTTAACATGACTGACTGCTTTTCCTGTGCAAGCTGTCTCTTCTAGATTACCCTATCTTTGAAATAATCACCACTACCACCTAACATTTAGTAATAATTTACTCCACGGCAATTGCTATGACAGAGCCCACATCAGCTGAAACAAAACTGCAACATTCGAGGAAAAAATAATTAATTCACATTTGTTTCTGACAAGTTCAGAGTCCCTGCTGACCAACCTGTACACTGCACTGTTGAAGCACAATACATTTAGAACTTTTCACATGCAGCATCAAAGGAATAGAGTTCAAACTAAAGTTGCCACTTTCTTCCCATGAATTTCAGAAGTTTTAATGAGAGCGAGAACAGGAGGCAAGAAATCTGTGTATTAATCAAGTTCTAAAACAAGCTGCAGAAAGATGCCTGCCCATCCCTGAATTTGGCTGATTTCATCAACCACACAATTCTTAAGGACACTGAAATCCACTTCCATTTCCACAAACATCTGGAGAGACTGAAAGTGGAATGCAGCCGATAGCACCTACTGTGGTTTTTTTCAGTGACAGTGCTTTTTTTCAAGATTAAGTAATTGATTTCTCTCTTCCTCCACCCCTGATTAATACAAAGCCTTCCAGAGGCAAATTGGGGATCATACACACATTCTCTTAGCCAGGGTTGAGTAAAACAGATCTTCGATTTCTCCACTCACCCATAATTTTCAGGTGAGATAAAATACTGCATGTGTGATACACAGATTTAGACTATAGAAGCTTAGAACAGGTGTCCTAATTCAAAAGAAAGATTTCCATGAAAGAGATAATTCAGGTTTTTTCTCCTAACTGCTTGTTTAAAGTACCTGATTCAAGATATTTAAAAGTAACTTGTGACCTCAGATTAATTAAAGTATTCTGTTCTCCCTTAAGCTATCTCAAAGCAATCCAATTTTTTTCTGTTGGGCAACCACACCGACATAAGAATTTCCATTAAATTTTTATCTGCAAACATGATGCGATGGTGCCAATTTACAACTGCACAAGAAAAAGTCCACAACTGAGACAAAAGTAAATGGACCACACCAGCAAAAGAATTTTCAGCATTAAGTCAGATGTTGAATTAGGGCAAAAACAATTGTCCAAACTGTCATATTTAATCATTAATAATTATTTATCCCGTGGGAGAAAATATGTCAAGAGCTTGTTAGGGAGAAGGAGCCATTAACATGAGGAACCTCCGTAAGTCAGATGCAGTTTTTTACTCAGAAGAGTTGTTAATCTCCTCCAGGAGTTAAAGCCCAAAAACTCACACACAAATTTTGAAAAGGCTGAAGCAGCAGAACATAACTGAACCAAAACTTTTCTTTGAAAAGAGCAATGCACGTTCCTGGAATGAATAATTCCTTCTTGTCTGTTTTATTAATTCCTTCTTCTTGACATTCATATTTCTATCATAAATTAGCTGCAATTTTCTTTTCCCACAGGATGAAACCTGTGCTGGTAGACAAGTTCATATTCACTGTGAATTACTGAAGCATCCATGTAACTTTTTTTTCTTGCAGATTATTTTCACAGGAATTCCTTTTAAGTAAGGCAGAAGCAAGTTCTTTTACAATGCCACGGCAGCAGCAATTTGCTTTGCTCCTGTAGGTTCCATTTACTGAGTTAATAAAGACACTCATCAATTAAACACAAAAGGTGATTTTACATTAAAAATGATCATTCTGACTTCAAGCTACATATATGAAGCTTACATGTTGCTTTTGCTCCCAGATGGAGCAGAAAAGAAATAGCAGATCTGACCTAAAAACCTACTTTGAGGAACTATAGCAGGAAAGTGGCTTCCCATTTTGCTGCTCTTCAATACCATCCATTCATTCACAGTCCTCTTCAGACTGAAAAGATATTACTGTTTTCTGTAAGGCCAACATATGAGGAATTAAAAAATAAAATAAGAAAATAATATCTCAAACAGTGGTTGGATAGGTAGTATTGCAAAAATCTATATCCCCACATCCCTGTTTGCCAGCGTCACAGTTTGTGGAACAGAGAACAATTCAGTATTTCAAAGGAAGCCAATAACCATCATGAGAGCTCCCATGGGTGACGTTACTTAATCTGCAGTTTCATCTTCCAGAGGAAAAAGGAGCCTACGAGGAAAAACTATTTCCATAAACAAGGGTCTTAAAAGCCGAAGAGATAAAAGGCTTGGAATAAGTTTCAGAATTCAGGCACTTCTGTCTAACAATCCTGGTCATGCCCTTCCTCCCCTCAAAGCTGGGGAATAATTTAAAGGCAATGAAAGCTCGAGACTTTGGGAGATGCAGATCTTGGGGAGCATGGTATCAAAAGGGGCCACTAGGAAGAAGGAATTTCTTTCTTTCTGCATCAGACTCCCTGTGGCTCTATCAAAGCAGCAGCAGTAACACCTTACACCTTCCAGAGCACGTGCCCCACAACAAACCTCACGTGAGCAACTCCATCCCTGCCAGAACAAACGTTAAAGCAGTTTGTTACTCCTCATCCTCCTCTTTGATCATTTCAAAGCTTTGAACAGTAACAGACTGCTGGAGGAGAGAGCTACCAGCACCGACAGGGAGAGAGGATCTGCTCCAGCTGATACGCGGCGCACAGAGACAGCGCGCGAGGGATCTCCAGGGGAGGGAAAGCAGAAGGAATTGCAGGCACTTCATCCTACAAGGATCAACAAATCCCACAGACAGACTGCAACCGCATGAAATTGTTTTGCAAAAGGAAATATGAGAGGAACAGAAGTTACCTGCAATTTCATAGTTCTCACTGAAATGCAACTGACATTTTTAGGAGACCGAGGAAAAAGGGCATTATTTATGTCTGTTTGGAGGACATAGGGAAAGCAAGGAGGGAAGGGAGAAAGATTCTCTTCTGCCAGTTTTGAGACCAGGCAAGTGGCTTAGCTAAATAAACAAGGTCTTCCAAAGTATACTGATAATAATTTAAAACTACAAGCAAAATCTGCATTCCACTGGCAAAGCTGTAAAACTTGCCTGGAGACTACACTCGGTGCTCTAATCACACTGACTGCTCAGAGCTGACCCATAAAAGCAAGAGCAATGACTGACAGATGCACTAAAAGTGTCTGACTCGCTTTTTGGGGGAACAAGCCACTGATTTGTATTTGGAAGCTATTCCAAAACTGTTCAGAGAGTCATGTAGAATGAGCCTTTTGCTCAGCTGCCAACCAACATACCAGCCCAAAAGCTCGACGAGGTGACTTCAGACAGAAACAAAAAGCCTCTGTGTTTCTACCTACTACAGCTTGCACTAAATTCCCCTCTCTGACACAGGATCTTGGTGCCAAGGAGCAACAATGAACTCACAGGCCAAAGGCTCACATCTGCTGCTTGGCTTTGAAATCCGTCCTCGCTTTTACAGACTTAAACTGCAAAGGAAGCCAGAGCCCAGTGCCACTCGGAGGACCCCACTGACCACTCTGGCCACACACACCAGCCTGGAGACTTTAATCACTCAACAGCTTCAGGTTTTGAAGCGCTGCTTCCCACACATGGTTACATTGCCAATTCAAGACCTGAGTCTCCAGAGATCTCTTGTTGGCGCACATCTGCTGGGATCAGAAGATTCAAGGTGCCTCCAAATATTAATCAGGAAAACAGAAAGACAGGTCCTTCCACAATCATAGAATCATAAGAACCACAGAATGGTCTGGGTTGGAAGGCACCATAAAGATCATCACACCCTAGCATGGCAGAGAAACCTTCTGCTAGACCAGGCTGCTCAAAGCCTCACTCAGCTTGGCCTCGAACACTTCCTGGGATAGGACAATATGCTGCTTTTCTTACTGAAAAGGAGATTAAATACAAAAGTATCTCCTTTGTAAGACTAGAAAACGATCTCCTGTGTAAGTGTGTCCAGCAGTTTCTGGCAGAAACGTGTTTCAGTCTCGGTCTTTGCTTCATCAAACCAAGCTAAGAGCTCGTCCTTCTCCTCAGACTGCTCAGGAGCTCCCTCTGAAACGGAGCCACCAGCTGTAAGGTGTCCCCTCTGCACCCAGCTTCCAGGGCCAGGAAAACTGAGTCACCAAATGAAATGCTATCTGTGAGCAAGCCTGAGCAGCCTTTCAGCTGTGACAGGAAACCAGACACAGGGTAATTCTTGTCTTTATTCACACATCATAGACTGACTGCAGTGATTTCAAACGCTTGCCTTTTTTTCTCTGCAATGCATACCATATCATTACCCCCCGAGAGGCCACTTCACACTTGGCTCTCCTGCCTCCCTTCTGCTGCTTTGTTGTATAAAGTTATATGGAAAATAATACCTAAGTGGCTCTGCATCCTGCAGGGAAGTAACTTAAAACATCACTCAGTTTTTCTGAAAATTTTCATGCCACTGCAAACAAAAAAAAAAAAGTCAGTCATTATACCTCAAACTTGACAGTTGCTTTTGGATTGAAAACCATAAATTAAGTTAAAAATATTTATTTATTCAAACACATGGGTTTGCTTTCCACCAAAACACTTCTGACAGTTGCAAAGATGACAGTAACCTGTGATACCTGCTCTGCATCACCCTTGTGGCTGTCTTGTTATTTCTGGAAACCCAAAAGGTACCTCCTGAAAAATCAAATCATTCTGTCCTAATGAGAAGCTTCTGAAGACAAACTTCAATCGGGATGTACACTTCCCACACATTAAACACTAATTCAGAAAGCAGGAAGCCCTTCTCAGCACATCATTCAGATGAGAGGCTGCAGGCTTAAAAACACCAGGTTTAAAACCCAAACTGAAAACTCTGCTGTTTAATAATGAAACACAGCAGTTGAATTGCAGCTTCTAGAGTTCTTCTAGTAATAAATTAAACCCTGACTGCAGCAAGACAGGTTTGGAGAAGCTTCCTCACAGCCACGAGTTTTACAGGACAGGAATTTACTCTCTCAATGCAAATGTGGGGGTGGATAAACACTTCTTCCTTGCACAGCTGCTATGACAGGAAAGGGATATAACTGCATTAAAGTCATCACAGTCCCTTTCCAGGGATGATACTGTCTTCTAGTCCAGTGATCAACCACACAGCTTGTGAATAATCAGGTCAAAATACCTCAAGTGCCACAGGTTCCTCGTGCTCATCTTTGTTGGTGAAAACAGGAATATTAACCGAGCTGATTTAGCCTTTCTGCAGCAAACTTAACTTAAAAGCACCTCACAGTCAAGGTCATTCCAAACAATGCAGGTGCATTGCTGTTGGACAAGCAGAAGTGCATGGAGGGGAAGTGAGCACTTCAGACCCTCCCACTCTTCCCTGATCATTTAATGCTGCTCATAATGCTAATCTGAACGTTTATTAGGGGTGTGAGATAGTCTAATGCCCATTCTTGCTAGGCAAGGCAGGGATCCCCAGCAGCCAAAACACTAATTTAAGGACTATTAATAAATTAATTTCCAAAGGCAGTTAGTCTTTTCATTTGTGGCAAAAATTTAGTTGCTTTGTATACTTTTCTGCAAAAACAGAACTTGTCTGTAGTAGGCTAGGAACTAGATATGACCCCATTTGGGCTCTAAATTACTGATGCAAACTTTTCAGGGCAGATATCCAGTGATTCCAGATCAACAATCTGACATTATTTTTGCCTGTGTGCTACCAAAAGCCAAAACACGCTTTGGGACTTTTTGACAGCATGTGTGGTTTAGGCAGCAAAAGCGCCGTGCCCTGAAACCAACAACACTAACAGTTACATCACATCCACACACAGTTTCTCAGAAACACTTGCACTCTCAATTTTCACCTACTTAAAGGGAAGTGGCAAGGCTGTAAGTCTCACAATCAAGGTACTGGTTCATCTCATGAGGACTATTTCTTTTTTACCTTCTGTACAAGTGCATAACAAGGCAACTCCAATATGCACTTTTATTTAATTAAGCATAATCTACTGGTAACAAAATAAGAGAACTCTTTAAAACATTCTGTGCTGCTTCTAGCAGCGTGCAGCTGGAGTTACACAAATTACTGCATTCCCCCGTGCTACTTTCTGACGTGGTGTACATCAGCATAATTCTGCTGAGTCCTGCTGATTTACACCAAAGCGTGGCTGATCTGCACAGTTCCAAGCTTTCAAAACGAGACACAAAAATGTATTTGATATGCCCCACCTGAGCAACATCTGAGGCCACTATTGTCATTTGGGCAGCACGTCCCCTCCCAGTCCCCTCTCCCTGCCTTGCCAGTCAAGCCCAGCTCCAGAGGGGTCCCTTCGGGCACCTAAGCCCTGTTTCACAGGAAGCAGTAACTACTTCATTAAGGGCTTTAATCACTTAAAAATTGCTACAAGTAGCAAAAGAAAAAAGCATGTAAGTTCCCCTGTGAAATGTAATTAACGTGCGATGTTCTACTCTTGACTTGCACAATTACACAGGTAGGACTCGAAGTTTCTTGTCCTGATGCCTCAGAGCATTCCAGCTGAACACTCTGTTGTTTACTCTTTAACTTTTAACTGAGAGGCCCTGAAATATAATCAATGCTCACTTTTGAAACCCTACAATTTTAATTACCATTTTCAGAAACCCTCTACCACATGTTTTATGTACAATCAATGCTGACCCATAAAGGGAAAGAGCACTCTCACATTTTGGTATACAAGAAGTTTGCTCTTTAAGAAGAAAACAATCAATTACTGATTATCTAACTACCTCTGTGTGCGTATCTATTGCTCTTCTGTTATTGCCGACATGATTATGTCCCAAGAAAGCAAAAATGCTATAAAATTCCACTTCTGATTTGTTCAGTATAAGAATTTATTTCTGCTGTTACTTATAATGATAGATTTATTTTTTTAAACCTACACAAAGCATTGTTCCCTGTGTAGCAGCTAAGGGGGCAAAAAAATAATTAAATCTTGAAACACCACGATTTGATCAATGTGTTTTGACACTGCTTCCTTCTAAATCACTCTTATTATGCTGAGATCTGAATGCATGTTGACACATCAAGATACCATTGTGTGAGAGTTGTCATGCATTGAAAGAAAACTCTTCGTATACACAACTCTGGTTTTAATATGTTGTAGCAGATCACGCCATAAGAAGCTTGTCATGCCCAGATTTTGTGTTTGAGTGGTTTTTTGTGTTTCATCTGAGGCGGAGGATCAATCTTCAATCTTTTCAAAGAGGCATTACAAAGTATCAGTGAGAAAATTACTGGCTTTAAACACACAAGAATAATGCTTTCCTAATTAGCATGCATAAATAAGAGGCATAAAAAACCCAGTGACAGACACTGAGAGAAAAGCTGTGCCGGGACATCCACGCCCTCTACTTTTAGTTCATCAGGGATAGGCAGATAAAATGCTAAAGAAAAAGCCTACCTTAAATTCCTGTTCAAAATCATTAGCTGAGTCAGAAAAAGCAGTGTATTTGTCCATAAATTGGTGTATCAGGTTACTCCCAGCCAACCTGCTGAAATCAATTGCATTTACACTAGCTGCTCAGAAAAGATGAGCTAACAGGTTTATATTTGGGACTGAAGATTTGAACATAGCAAGAATAAGCCAAACTTCTTCTTACTCCCTCTTCAAAGGACCTGAAACTGTACATCATACGCAGACACGTGTCTGGCAGCAGGCTGAAGAGCAGCCATCTCTCAGTAGCATGTAAACCAGAGATTTGCACAAACACGCGCAGCTAAACTCAGAAACAGAAAGGATGTGCAAGTACAAACATGCTATGGACACTAAACTGAGCACAAAAGTTGAACAAATCTTATTACGTAAAAAAATCAGGTCGCAAAAGCCAGTGTATTCTTGGAAACAAGGCTTGTTTCGTGGTAAATACTCCAATATTTTTTGCAGCCCAAATGATATCCAGTCGTGTTTGAAGTCCCATTACTCCCTATCCCTACAAAGTCAAGTACAGCACAACCAAAGCCGAGAAAAAGTCATTTCTCTTCAGAGGAGAAAAGAAGAAAAAGGAAAAGAGAGCTTTGAAGGAAGTTTGAGAGTGAAGAGAAGGCAGCAATGGGGTCTTGGGCTGCCTGATCAGCAGGCAGGTACCAGCTCCAGCCAGGAAAGGAGCAGAGCACTCCTGGAGCCACAGCAGGCTGGCTTGGCCCTGCAGTAATATTCCACTTTTCACCCTCTCCTCCTGCTCCAGCACTGAACCTTGCATGTTAATCCCTAGAATCCTCCTTATTTAATAAATGCATTAAAGTCTATTGATTTTCGGTGACTATGAAAGGTCAAGTCAAAACAAAGCAGGAACATTTTGCAATGCACGGGGCTGTAAAGAGGAAAAAATTCCTAATGAGAGAAAGTAGTTACTGTGCAGATTGAAGAGAAACTTCAGCCAGCCAAATTCACGTCTAGTTACATGGATATAAGCAGAGAGTAATTCCACTTGGGCCAAAACTTCAAGCAATACTCTCTGTGGTCTTATCTTGAGTTTATATTTGCATGCTCAGGAGACAAATTTGAACCTCAAAACTTCAGACATTATTAGTATTTGTTTAAAGGCCAGGAAAGGCTGCTCTAATCTTTCATTGTGACCTCTCGTTCAATACAGATCAGAAGACGGAAGCCAAAAGCTTCACTGCCCATCTCACAAGGGAAGGGGGATGAAAAGTGATTCCCTTCCATACTCAGGGTATCCTGGGTTAAAACAGGCAATGGCAGGGAAATGAGAAGCAAGCACGTGCCTAATTTTTAATATCTGCGATATGAAATCTTTCATACAAGGTAATTTATGGAACAGTCACATTTTCTTTACCCAAACTTTCTCATTCCACCCAAACCTACCCACAATGAAAAATGATGCTGTGATTAGAGGCATGCTTAATTACTTTCCAGCAATAAAATTTTATGAACCAAATTTTTATCCTAGCCTGTGTATTTTCTTCTTTATTTTTATATATTCATAAATATGCAAAGCCATTAAGATGATTATTAATTGCAACAGAATGCAATTAGGTGGCTTTCCACAATAGGAGTCTTTGAAACTGCAATGTGTATTCACTGTTTTTCCAGCACCTGGCTTCAATTATTTAGCTCTTTGAGGATCTCTGTTATCATGATATAATGAATGTTCTACTTAAATAGCATCGCTACCTGAAAGAAAGAACACTGATCTATTACTACATTAAGCTCAGCCATGTAGTGAGTTGTGTCATATAATGAAACCTTCACAAAACTGATTACCTGCAGAGCCTCACACAGTTCACAATGTTAGCAAGTCACATCCTCTTTTGGGCCACAAAGTTGTCATCTTTTCCTTCCCCCAAATAATTCCTCTTTAATCTTTTCATAGACTTTTACACCAGCACTACTTAATTTCCAAAGTAATATTTTAGAAGGTGCTGATCCAACTCTCCCATGCACTCTGGATGAAAAAGGGTGTGCCTGCAGCAGGGAGAGACCATCTATAAAATTATGGACACTGCACACTATAAAACACCAAAAATCTCGTTAGCAGACTACCTTTTCAGGAGCTACTCCTCCAGAAAGGAAAACTCTTTTTGAAGGTCAGCAGCCTGACCTTGCTGGTGTTTACTGCACTGACTTCCTCAGCAGCCACTTAGAGGATGCTTTCAGCATCTCGCTTCAGTAAGTGGTGGCAGCCTTCATAAAGGGCAGGATATTGTTACAGCTTGCAAGAATCGACATTAACTTTTAGCCTAAGAGGTAGATTTTACCTCCAAAATGATCATTTGCTTTTGAAAGCATGCACTTAAATCATTTTAGCTTCACCTGACCTTACTCCCATTCCGTGCTCCCGCAGGTGTCAGCACCCACCCCTCCCTCACAGGCCTTACAAGAACTGAAATACTAATTTGGAAACGTTTTGCCCAATTATATTGTTATCCTTTATATTTATTCAACTTGCTAATGGAGAGGCAAAACTCAGGGTGATGGGGAAAGCAAAAGCACAGTTACAGGGCAACACGGAGGCTGCTGAAATGAACTCTGAGCAAGACAGTGCACGGAGGGGGAAGGCTCCCAGGAGGGGATGCAAGGAAGGAAACTGCCAGCCCTGCATCAAGCCAGCAGCAGCAGCAAGGCACAGGCATTTAGCCTGCACCATTCCCACAACCTGACTGCGTGGGAGCCATGAAATGCGGCAAGTGCTCCTAGAAATCTCCTCGAGTCTCTCTCGGGATTTGGCAGAGTTTTATTGGTTTCTTCTCTGGTAACAGCAAAGCCAGCTGAAGGCACGCCTGGGCAGTGGGGAGCATTGGACTTCAAACATTCACAGCGTCAGGGGTGGTGCTGCTCCCTGCACGCAAAACACAACTTGTATTTCTTACAACAATTCTCAGACATTTTTCAGCCTCAGCTGCGTAAAAAGCCCTTCTAAGCAGCTCGCCTACCACTGGTTTTCCCTCTGTGAAAAACTGAGATGCTCCTAAAATAGTACCATGTTACACTGCAGTGCTATCCAACTTTGATCCTATAATCCCCTCCAAGAGAGGGGACCCTGGCACGGGTGCTCGCAGCCCACTGACAGCACAGGAGCCACCCACAGAGCTGCAATTTCAGCATGAAGCATTTAAGGAGGTGGTTTGGGGAGCCCTGTACATGTACAGCAGGGGAGGGGACTTGTGGTGGTTCACTCTAAATTGAGATGCAAATATGCTTTTTCCTTGTTGTTCAGTCAAAACATACTGATGCAGACCCACTACCTCACCTGAGACTACACTTTAATTTTAGGGCTGTTTATCAAAAAAAATCATATTCCAGTCAAATTTTTTCTTACTAATGCTCCTTGCATTATTCAAGAAGAAAAGAACTAAGAAATTAAACAAGAAGCAAATCTTCAAGAAATTAAAAAAAAAAAAAAAAAGAATAGAAAGAAATTCATAGTCCTATCTGGTGGCCCTAAAGGCTTATTTACTCATCTGCCTCCTGCTTGGGACAAATACCTGTTCCACAGAAACCAGCCTTCAGAAGGGGGAAAAGGCATTCCAGTCATTATTGTATCAAGCTGGAGTTCATCCAGCCAAAATGCATGACAGGAATAAATGCACTGATTAGCTAAAAGGAGACAAGTGAATTAGCACACAGCATCCCTACTGCAACAACTGTTTTTTGCTGTGTAATACCAAGATACCAAATTTACTTTCCAATTTGACTGATAACTTCAGAACTAATGCAGCAATTAACTACAAATTGACAAGTACATTTTACTAGCAGCCAAGATTTTAACTTAAAAAAATAAGAAGTAAACTTCACACAAAGCTCCCAAAGTACTTTGAGAAATAAGGATCTAGTAAGAGGTTAATATCATTAAAACTTTATGCATTGGCATATGAAAGTTTAACACATTAGGAAAGAACTAAGCTGAAACTGAATGCTTTAATCAAATCCTGGTGACATCAGTTTTGCTGAAACAATTTGGAAAATCAGAGAGATTAAAGCTGAGATCCATTAGTAAGATAGCAAGTGAATATAAACATAATTTCTGCAATTTCTGCTGATTCAATTTTGAAAACCTACAAGATTAAAACTAAGACCTACTTAAAAGATAACAAGTGAGCACAAAGTTATTACTCTTCAAACCACAGAACTTTTATATGAAAATAATCAATGAGAAATCACATTAAAGCTGCTTTTCACATTCATCAGATTATTTGGTAAAGATGCTAACAAAATTAAATCCCTCCTGGTATGATAATAAGAAACAAATATAACATTATCCAGATCACAAAATCTACATTCCAAGATACCAGTCAAAACCCGTATCAAACTTGTAATGCAATTCAACAAAGTATTATTAAATTAGACCCAACGGTGGAACAAGAGACTCAGTCCTGTGTGCTGGCTGTTCCACACCCTGGCAGGCCAGGATGCTGCTGGGAAATCAGCCAGGCTGATTACTGTTATAAGAAATCTTTTATTTGGCTCTTCAACCCGCTGATGTCAGCTCCTTCCGCTCTTAAAAGAACCCATGTTAGACTAAAAATAAGAGCACAAACTGAACGATTACAAGTAGGAATGAAGGAGAAACAAACCTATTTGTCTAGTAGGAGTCCACACAAATTTTTCACTAGGACAGTTAAGTATATCAGATGATAAAGAGCAAGAGAAAGATGGGGACCTTCCTTTGGGATCATCAGCAGAGGCCCCAAATTCAGCTTCTTACTCAGTGCAATAATCCCCAATCCAGACCCCAAACCCCCACACAACTCCTGCTTCCCCGCCTTGCCTTGCTGCAGAGCAAAAACCCAAATATACAGCAGCAGGAAGCCTGAACAGGTACAAAGCACCTGGGAAGATACACCACCTAACAGCTGAGGTAAAAATGGGATCCTGACTTCTCAGCAAGCAAAGGAAAGCAGCTGCTTCAGGCCCCAGAGCAGCAATCAGATCCCCACTGGCGGAGCCCAAAGCTTACAGCAGTGCCTGAATAGCCTTCCTGCTGCTCAGGGCTCCTCCTGCTCGCCTCAGACCACAGCAGCAATTTGCAACGAGAGCATATTCTGCAGTTTACAAAGTGCCTGATAATTCCACCGCTCCCTGCCCTCCAGCCTGAGATTGCGGATTTTATTTTTCTGTGATTCTAATGGCACCGAATTAAGACACAGGTTCTGGCTGGCAGCCTTGAGTGACCTTTTTAAAGGCCTGAAATAGATTTAAACTCAAAGTCCCTGGCAAAGGAAGCCTGGCAGGCTGCTTTTACGTGGCCAAACAGAGCTCAGTTGCAGCGACACCCCCACAGACCAGATAGGATGAAAAGGGCAAGTCTCTCAAAATATGGCTCTGACTTTGAAATTCAGATGACAGGGCTTCTGTACATAGGGTATTTGACAGTTCTGTAACACAGCAGCTCTGGTCACCCCTTGAAAAAAATTAATCAAAGTTTCCATAAAGACAAGCTTTTCCAATTCTGCCTTCATAACTTTGCTGAAGGGGTCCATGGGTTCCAGAGCCTTTAGAGGGAGCAGGCAGATTGAAGCAAATGTGTCAAGTCCTGCAGCCCACAGCTACCAAAGTGAGTTTTCTCCTCCTTTTTTTTTATTTTTAAAGTGCATAATTAAACACAATGCATCAAATCCAGCCATGAAGCAAAGACAACTCAGAACATACAAGCTGAGCACAGAATAATTAGTTATAAAAAAGTCAGCTCCTCAAAAAGTAACTGGATTAGGCAACTTTATTAAAAGTCCAGAGGAGGGAGGGTTGATATGATGATTTAAATATTATTACCCAAGTTAAACTCGAAGGCCCTGCAGCATGTAGCAGAGATGAGCAGCAACCAGCACGGGTGTCACCAGGCAGCTCTGTGCCTGTCAGACCCCACGTGGCACTGCACCTCTGCTCCATCACCGCTCCACTGCTGCGAATGCACAGTCATTTAAGGACATAAAATATTCAGGGGAACGTAAAACATCCAAGTGAATCACCACACTGTGCAGAACGCCCCCAGGGATTCCTCAACTTCTGACTGTCAGTTTAAGCCACGGAGGAAGAAGAAGAAGGCCAGCAAAAAGGCCAAGGAAGTCGTGGGCAGCTGTGGAAAGGAGCACGATGTGCTGAGCATGGTGCTTCTCTCCAAGCACAGAGCAGGGAGTGGGCAGCCACCGCAGCAGGGACTGCTCCAAGCACCTTCCTCTCCCCAGCTTTGGCTGGAGCAGTGACACCCAGACACAGGCAGAATTAGCACAGCTGTTTCACAGATCACCCTGGAGCTGAACTGGAAAACTACAACGAAATAAAGCAGGACGTTTGTTTACCTCGAGCCTGACACCTCACTTTTACTGTGCAATCTTCCACTTTACCAACCCAAATTGAGAGCCAGGGAAGCCCTAAAACAAACCTGCAAGGAAACCACTTAAAAACCATCACACACCAATAATGAAATGAATTTAACTCCATGTCAGGAAGAGATGAAAAAGGACAAATATAATGAGAATCTACTGTTTCACACCAGCCTGTGAAACGCCCAGCTGTGCCAGTAAGAGAGAGGACTGTGCAGCTGTATGGAGTATTTACTGCCACTATGACACCTGAATAAAAACCAATCACTTACAGGATCACACTGTTTCAGTTACCTTTTAATTTACTGTGTTTTTAAATCAGCAGGTTATCACCTCAAAGCACAAACCTCAGTTCTTTTATACCTTAGAGCAGCACCCACGTGCACACCGTACACATGCACCTGGTCCCTCGTGTGCTTCCCATCATAAATAATGTTATTAGAGCAGCTCTTCACTCACAGCTCAGGGCCACACTGTACCAAGCCCTGGACAAACAAGCAGAATAGCCTCTGTCCAGGGCAGCTCTCTACCTCCTCATCTGCTCCTGTCCACATTTATCTCACTTTAACGAGGCAAAACCAGCTTCTATTCCCGTGTCTGCTGCAGCACTGAACATGACATTTGACTTAGCAGCAAATTTAACTTATTTTGTCTAATTTGAAATCTCAGATTTAAAAAAAGTTTAGAAAAAAAAAATTGAAGTTTTCAGCAACTTTTGCTTTCAGAAAGTTTCAAAGTGAGTGAGAACCATTTAAAAACAGAGAGAAAAGGCCTAGAGGGCATGTGCTGAAAAAAAATTAATAAATAGAAGCTGTAAGAGAATCATATGACAAATGTAACTGAAGCCAGCACCACTGAATGAGTAAAAACTATCCAGCAAAAAAGATTGTGTAAGCGTAAAAATGAAGTGTGATAGTCGTGTCACCTTTGGGACTTCAGGGGATGAGTAATGAGAAGTCCTGGATTAGAGCTCATAGAAAATAGAGCTGAAAGGGACCTCCAGAGGTCATCGAGTCCATCTCCATACCCCAAGGCAGGAGCAGCTGTACAGATATCATTCCTGACAGCTGTTTTTCTAACATATTCTCAAAGACCTGCAATGATGGAGTTGCCGCAACCCCCATAAGCAATCTAATGGCATATTTCATCCTAGAAAGTTTTTGTCACGAAAGTAAATCTCACTTGCTGCAATTGAAGCCCATCCTTTCTCACCTCATCCCCTACAGACAAGGAGTGTTTTCCCTTCCCTGTGCAGCAGAACAAGGCAGGAATGTCGTGACAGACTCAATCATTGGGTTCTAATTTTTGCCACTGCTGCTCCCTCCACTCTATTTGGTTTGTAATCCTGATTTTTTGGAAGGCACGCTGAAAGTAACGTGTGGTAAGAGGACAGAAATTGTAACTGATCTGTCCTGTCTACAAATGGTTACTCGAACACAGGAGGACATGGACCTGTTGGAGTCTGTCCAGAAGAGGCCATGAAGATGATCACGGGGCTGGAGCTGTGAAAACAGGCTGACAGAGTGGAGGTTCTTCAGCCTGGAGAAGAGAGGGCTTTGGGGAGACCTTCGAGCCCCTTCCAGTGCCTAATGGGACTCAAAGAGAGAAGGACTTTGGAAAAGGGCAAATAGTGATGGGACTATGCAACGGCTTTCAACTGAAAGAGGGTAGGTTTAGCTGAGATGGGAAGAAATCCTTCCCTGGGAGGGTGGTGAGGCCCTGGCACAGGTTTCCCAGAGAAGCTGTGGCTGCCCCATCCCTGGAAGTGCTCAAGGCCAGGTTGGAGAGGGCTTGGAGCAACCTGTGATAGTGGAAGGGGAGCTGGAATAAGATGAGCTTTAAGATCCCTTTCAGCCCAAACCATTTTCTGCCTCTATGTTGATCCTCTCTTCTCTGTAGAGATGAAGGGAGAATCATGATTCTTCCTCCCATGACCACAGAGCTGGTAATTCTGTGAGGATACTGAGTCCAGCAATTCTCATCTCTCT
This sequence comes from Melanocharis versteri, assembly GCA_013397845.1. NCBI lineage: Eukaryota > Metazoa > Chordata > Aves > Passeriformes > Melanocharitidae > Melanocharis > Melanocharis versteri. The sequence continues at coordinate 2,157,387 of VZTG01004992.1, read as the reverse complement.
GACCCTTTCCCTTTCAAGTTACAGGCTCTTGCCAGTAGACAACACTAAAAAATGGGAAGGGGGGAGAAACAATAAACAAAAGAGAGAAGCAGCTGTTGACCATGTTTTCAAGGGACAAGTCTCTAGGTAAATACAAGAAAAAAAGCCAAGTTCTCCAGTCAACTCAAAGCTGTTGGCTTGATGCAGATACTGCCTGGGAAATTACAATGGATTGTGTTATATAGGATCTTTTGTTTGACCTGCAATATTATGGCATTAAGTATGAGTCAAGCAGGCTTTTGAGAGCAAGGAAGCAGGAGCTGGTGAAAGATATATTCTCTTAATAAACACAAAATTATAAACCAGTACTTTCTGGGTATTTATACAAGACAGCAACACCACGGGAATGAAAGCTGTAGGGGTCTTTTTATTTGCTTGGTGAGGTTTCATTGTGCACTCAAATCCAAAGCTTCACATCTTCAGGCTGTTTTCCCCAAATACGTGGGCCAGCATCTTTTCTAGGATGAGAGCTCAGATTTTTGCTTTATCACACCACTCTGACAGCTAAGGTATTTCTAAAAACCACTAAATATCTTGGAATTCATAACATCAGTACAAGCATTACCAACAGGAGACTTCCTAAGGGTATCTCTAACTCAAACAGTACTTTTTTTTTGTTTATTAATCCAATGACCTGCTCTGTTTCCTAATGCCAATTAAATATCCAAGAAAAGAGAAAAAGGAGGGATGTAAAAGTTGTTACACTTCCCTTATGCCTTCCAGCCAGAAGCCTGTCCCCTTTTCTGAGCCTTTTATAGTCTAGGCAGGTCTCACCACCATCACCAGCCAAGGGAGAGCTCTTGCCTAAGGAACTGTCTGCCTAAACTCCTCAATTTATTAGAGCTTACAGACATCAGGGAGCAAAGAGGTGCAGTCAGCAAAGATAAGTTGCAGAAGAAAGAAAATAAAAACCATCCATTATACACACAAGCCTTGACTGCAGAATTGAAAGTTATGCAAAACGAAGCACCCCGATTAATTATTAATTACACCATGTATCTCTTAAAAGCCATACATTCACTTTACCAATCTAACAGTCACAGCCGAGATGATGTGGTCACTCAATCCCACAGCTTCAAAGCACAAAATAACAAGTTTTCCCCCTTCTGGATCAGTTCCTTCCTCTGATCTCTTTAGGTACATTGACTTAGTGCAATTAGGAATACACATTTAGCAGAATCAAAATTAATGGACCTACATAAAAGAAGTGCCTGGCTCTCTAAGCAATCCCAATGCCAAAGTCCTTAGTAAGGAAAAATTTCCATTCAAAGTAATGGGAATACAAAACACTTTAGACTTGGCCCTTTGGGATGGATTTTTAGAAGAAAGCTGCTTCTATTTCAGTACCAAAGCAAGTAGCCAGACTTTGCTAAGTAGGAACTCTACTTCCATGCTCACCAGGTGATAAGCCCTCACAAAGGAAGTGAGTTTAAAAGTGCTGCCATACCTGTGGTGTTTAATGATGATCTTGAGTCTTCTGGGGAAAAAAGGGGAAGAAGGAAACAAAAAACTAACTGCACTTGTAGTCTGCATTCCTTGCTTCAAAGTGGACTTCTTTCACCTGTCCAAAAATAAGACTTGCCCTACTGTTCCACTGTTCCAGCTAAGAAAAAGAGATAAAATGCCATTGCCATGAAGATATCTATGGGAGCTGGCATCCCACTCATCAAAATTTTAACTGGATATTGACATGCACAAAATTAGATGGTGCTGTAAAAACAATTAAAAAACCCCAAAACACAAGACTCCTGCCATGTTCTCTGAGCTCTTTTCAGTCAAGACTTGCCTTTGAGTCAATTATGTCTCTTAATTAACAACTAGTCTTTCGAAAATTAACAAAGCAAAGCAGTACTAAAGGCTACGGATGTTACAAAGAGAAATAAGAATAATGTTGTTAGGTTTTTGCTATGCTAGATGAGACATTACTGCGCCAGAGGCACAAGTAATGGAAATGTACTTTTATATAAATCTCCTTTCTTTGCTTGGATTATTTTAAATGACTCCACTACAGTATATATTAACCTAGCCACCAACCGTCCTGCAGCCAGCTTTCTTTTCACAGTTTATTAGGAACACAACCACCGTGGAATCGCCAAAGGATGGTGAATGTCATCACACTCTCCCTTTGTTTGTTACACACGCAGAATGGCCGTGCAAGAAACTGAACAAAAGCAAATTCGGGGAGGCAAATCTTCTGTCCTTGTCACCATATACTCAACATCAGATATGACACTCAAGCAGAGCTCACTCGCTTTCAGCAGGGCAGCAGCTCCCTTGGCCTTGGCCAGAGGTTACAACGGACAAGCACCTGAGAAGTGCAGCTGTTTTCTTCCCCTCTCCTTGCTGAATTGACTTCCAAATGCCCTTTTTCAGGACTCAAAAACACCTTTTACTGTTCCTTCCTGATTTTACCCATTTGTTCCTGCCCTATCCCAAAGCTGTGCCCAATACTGACCAAACACGGAGTTACACCACTACAGGGGTGAATATTGCCCTTCCTTTTCCCTTATTAAGGTTACAGGTTGCAAGGCTTCACTCCCCCAGAAAAGTATGACTGTGTGAACACACAACAATATTCAAAACCAAGAGCTAAGTACCTTATCACTTTCTCTTCCAGTACGTTGCATTCAAGACTTTTCCTAATTTTCCTACCCTAGAGCACAGATAACAGCATCCTACTTACTCTGCGAGGGTAGAGGGGAAGTTCAGCATTTAGCAATGGTGAGAAAATTGGTTTAGATCCCTGAGGGAAGGTGCTATAGAAGTGCATTCAATTGAGTTGTAATTCAATCCAGTTTGCTGGAGCTGAAAGAAAACAAAACACTTTCAAAGTTAAAGGGAAAGCCAGCATTTATTTTATTTTTATATGTGTGGGTACATATATATACACACACATATAAAAAAACAGTTGTATATAAGCATATATATAAATATGTTTATATTATATATTTTATTTTTATTTCTTGGCATACATATATACACACACATTTATACATACAAACACACACAAAGCCTTAAAAATTTAGGAAGTGCAATTTCTAAGGAGAACACTAGAAGGACAAGGTTAGCATAAGGCAAGCTCTGCCAGGCATACAGAAGTATACACTATATGGAAAAGACTAGTTAAAAGGGATTTTCTTCTACTATCACCATTTCTTTTTTCCTCAGGATATGAACAAAACAAAATCAAAGCAATTAAATCATTACCTTGAGGAAAAAATAAAACAGTAATTGTGCTTAATCCTCTGAGTTGCTGTAATGAATACACCTAATTTATTTTAACTAAGAGAAAATATATTTTTTTCCTCCAAAGCTGACAAAGGTTGGATTCAAAGAAACCAAAGTGACTCCCACAGTACTTTCCTTAAAAGAGAGGAAAAAAAATAGCTCCTGCTGCGTAATTACCTGAAGGTAAACAACCAGAAAGGCCCATTGCAAGGTGTACCTGTGATTTGCAATGCTGAAGAGCTTCCAGAGGGGAGAGCCTGCAACAAGTGCTCTCCCCATCTTTATCTCAGATTTCTACAGAAGGCAAATCGCAGGGTGGGGAGCTCAGTTCTCCCATTTAAATTCCGCAGCATCGATATTTTGTCCCTGGAAGTTTGGTTCACCGTGTGAAAACTCTCTGGCTACACTAAACAAGGCAGAAGAACTGGTTCAGACAAGCAAATTACATATCCGCTCCTCTCTGACCTCCAGCACCTCGGAAAAATTGGGTGGACGAAGGAGCCGCCGGCACTGCTGCCAGCAGATCTCCCTGAGCTCCTCAGCCTTGGCAGAATTATAGGGGCAACTTTACGCACGGATGAACTGTTCTGGAACAATCTTTGTAATGCAGCTGACACAAACAGGCTTTCCTCCAATACCAGGGAAGCGTGCCCCACATGTTTGTTCCTTTTGAATAGGATTCCTGCCGACAGCCAAGCGGCATTTCTGGAGGGGAGTTTCCGTCTAAGAGTGGGGCAGGGGTCGGTTAAGTCTTGGGAAAACACGAGTGGGTGGGGAGCCTCCAGAACCAATTTACAGGCCAGACTCTCTCAAGGGCACTCCTGCAGAAACGTGGGCACGTTTCTGTGGGATAGCAAAGAGCTGAGAAAGCAAGAGACTCTGTCTTGGGACAGATTGTTGAGCTAGGACTCTTCCAGAATTCTTGGTTTAACATTTCAACAGACAGCGATGCATGTTTCCTCAGGCATAAAAATAAAATAAGCATTTTCACTGCTTTTTACATGTACCAACTAAACACATACATTCTCTGGTTTCAGAGCAAAATGGTGCCAGTGTTTGTACCCAGGAATTCAGGAAAAGACAGGACAGATGTAAAGTAAGGGTAAAGGCTGCCAAAGGTTAATCTGAGATCAAAGGGAATGGTGCCATAGGGAACATCTCTGCTCCATCCCTGAAATCTCGGCACTTTGCACTCAGATTAAGCGCCATTTGTACTCAGCAGTACATACAGTGTTGACAAAGCTTTTATTTTTAAATAAATAAAGGCCAGAAAGTACAGATTTCCTTAACTCTCATGGGGCTTCAATTACGCAGTGCTGCACCTACCATGTAAGCATATTTCCAGAGCTTTAGCACTTGACATTTTGAGATAAAATGTCATGGATAGTATTTGTGAACCTCTCTCCATCTTTGCCCCTCCGCCCCTCCACTTCAACTGGAAATCTTTCAAGGCATCAAACCACTGCTTCACACTGTCCCTTTCCTTTTCTTTCCTCAAATTAAGGATCAAAGACCAGACAGACTTTAATGGTATCTCACAAACAGTTTGCTCTAAGTCTTATTTCAAGAACTTGTCTTCCCCAGTCTGCCCACTACTAAGCTAATCAGTGATTTCTCTGCTCATTAAGTACTGCTGGTGGAATTGCTCTTGCCTATCAGGAAGACTTTCTGCTGGCTGTTAGCTTCTCCTGCCTTTCCCACTTTCCAGCCCAGGACCACATTAGCCTCTGAAAGAAATCAATGCCCCCTGCCCAGGTCAGAGCATTTTGGCCTTTACATTGTGCCAAACCTCAGAGTCTCTTAACTGGAGACTCCAACTTTCAGCTTCCCGTGCTTTCACTCTGATCTCCTTACACTCATCCTCCTCAAATCTATCCTTATTTGCTATGCCCTGAGCAAGAAATGAGAGGTAAATGAGAGGTAAATAGGAGGCATGAAATTGAATAACAATTTTCAGTGAACTTCCGTCAACTTCAAGATTGCCTTGGATGTGAAGCCGGGGGATAGGAAATTGTTTTGTCAAGTTAAGACAGTGAGAAGAGGAAGTTTAATGTTGTCGTGTGTGTGTGACTGGTTCCTCCATTGGCATGTGGATTTTTCATCAAACTGAAGGAGGACAGCCATAAATTTTATCACACTCCTCTGAGCATACAGTTGTGCTGAACCCACCTCCTGAAAAGTCGATTTCAGATGCATTTTCTCCGCCTGAAGACAGAGAGAACCAAAGTCCCAGCATCCTCTTGTTCTTATCTGATGCAAATATGCTGCTTTCCCATTTCATTCTACTTTTCTGTACTTTATCTAGTTTGCCTCTAATTGTACAGCTCCTCCTGAAAGGTCAATTGTTCCTCATCCAGCTGATGGCCTCCCAATGGAGTCTGAACTGATTATTGGCCCCTGCCTACTTGTAAGAGCTATGGCAAAGATGATGTTTGGCATTATTAAGATGTGATGTCCTGTCAAGGATGCCCTCACAACTGGAAGAGCTAATGTGACAGCTCTGAGCTGGGAGAAAAAATAAAAATTAAATAGAAAAAGTTGCTTTTCTTCTTCTCTAGTATTTGCCCTGTGCTGTCAGGCTGCACGAGGGGGCCGTGCTGGCATCTGTTATCCGGGCCCCCGGAGGAGTCCTTCACAAGAGTGACTCTGCCTGCAAAGCAAACCAGAGGAGTTTGAAGATGGCATGTGAAAAGCGGCCGTAGATCTTCCAGAAATCAGAAATCTTGGCTGCAAATCTCCTGAGAGCTGACCTGGGGCATCTGAAACCACAGCGCTTGTGAAACACAAAGCAATCGCACTGAACTCTCTTTCAGCCATTTGCATTTTCAACAATTTCTCTTCAGAGAGATGCCCTGTGCCTACGGGAATATTTGCCTCTATTCGCAGCTGACTTTTAATCTAAGTTAGAATCTGTTGGCTCTTCTTTTATAGTTGACAGTGAAGTTGTGGCTCTGTTAGATAAGTGTTCTTTTCTGTTGTTTCTTGTATAAAATTCCTGGAAGATGTGGCCTCGAACACCAAGATGTGGTCCCAGAACACCAGGGCAGAAATAAAATAGTGTCACTATTATTGAAAGTGCTCAGCAAATCCCACTCTGACAGAAGTTGTTGAATAAAGATGCTCGGTCTGGCCAGGAAAAAAAGTACCAAGTAACCTACAGATGTTGAATTATAAAGCTTGAAATTCAGAAATATGTATTAATCCTTCAGACTTGTTACCCTGATGTCTAGGATTAGTTCTCTGGGGTTTGGTTTGGTTTGGGTTTTTTCTGCCACATAGGGACTTTACTAAAGTGATCAATTTTAAATATAAACAATAGTTTAGGACATGTGTATAAGTATAGCAAAAGGAATATTTTCTAGAAGGTGAAGACAATGCTTTATGGTTTTGATACTGTTTTTTTTTCCATTGAGGGGGTTCATGGGATTTGTACTTGAGCTCCTTCTGGGTATTCAGGCTCATAAATACCACTGAATATATTAACAACCTCAGAGTTGCTGGCCCCCAAAGCGGATGCAATGAGCCACTGAAAGTCTTTGCTGTTACAAATTAAATCAGATTGTGTCAAACAGAGTTCACAGGAGGCTGAAAACCTCAAAAGATCTGATCTGTCCTCTCTAACTGAGGTGTAACTGAGCACTTACTTCCATGTAAGGATGTCATTAATAGATGCACAGCCCACTGATTTATTGAGAGAAACACTTTTAAAAGTAAAAATGGGGCAGCCGAAAATGCATTTGCTTCCTTAACGACCCTTAGCCCTCACATTCAGCAAGGCTCTGCGAAAAGTGAAAAACCACTTGGAACTTCACCTAAAAGCCTCCTGCCTTACCACCACTCCAGACACTACAGCAAAATACTCTTCAAACATCTCAGCAGATGAAGTTAAATACAGATGAAGGGATTACACAATACTGGAAGAGGATCGCTAATGAAGTTATTTCTTATAATAGGGCATTTTTCATCAAAATGAGAATTAAGGGGGAAACAGCTATCCCAGAAAGTATTGGGTTTTCTAAGAGCTCATGTCCCAACATCACCTGTTCTCAGAGAAACAGCTCATTTTGGTGCCTGCTAAAAACCCACATTGCCAAGCACAAGTGTAACCCTTTCAGCTCCTCTTCACACTTGTGTGCTGCAGGCTCAGTAGATCTGGATGTGTGTAAGCAACACTCAAACCCAGAGCCCCTGAGGCAGCGTCTGCTCCCAGCATGGGGAGAGCTGACAGGGCTCTCTGCTAAGTGACCTCACCCAGCAGAAAACACCCCGTATTTGAGGGAAGGAAGATCTTACAGAGTAAAAGAGAAGCTCAAAGTCCAAACAAACAAAAGGAGAATTGGGGAAGCCTGCAAAGTAATGGTAACCCAGCTAAAGGAAATCATACCAAGTCACTGCAACAAAAACAATGTAAATTCTGCTTTCGAGAAGAGAAAAATCTCACTTGCTACTTCATGTGACTGGGCCATCCCACCACAAACAGTGAGGATGAGTGAAAGCAGTCTGGATTTCTCCACTCGATTCTGCCATTCCTGCAGAGGGGAACTTGAGAAAATTCAACATCCACATCTAGCAGGTACGGTGAATTATTCAAAAAGGGAAGTGCTAGATTTGGGTCAAGAAAACAGGACCAGAGGCCAGGTGTCAGCACTGTGATCAGCAGAGCACAGAACAGTGACAGCCACAGCAGAGCCTGCACTGTAGGCATCGAGCAAGGTTTCAGAAGTCAAAGTGTGTTTCCAGAGAAACAAATGGGGTTAGGAGCTTAATTCCCATTAAATGAATTACATTTCTAAATACAGCAATGTTTTTTTTGCTCATCCCAAATACTAGAAATTGCTCACAAACCCCCCACCCTTTGTGCCAAAGCAGAAAGCATATTTCTTTCTCTAGAAATACAGAAATACATCAAAATGAGAAAATACAAAGGAAAAAAACCACAGTTGGTGCAATTTGTTCGATTAGTTGGACAGTTTCTTACTAATGTGGTATTTTAAGCTTTGTGCAAGAGTTCTTCAAACTACAGCACCTCGAGTGTGCAGGTATTAGCAGGAATGTGTCTTCTGTTAGTCTCCCAGCCAAGAAAGTCTGCTCGACACAAATGATGACTTAGTGTCATGAAAATCAAATTTCTTTTTTGCCATTTTATAGCCACTCGTCTTGAGCTGACACCGTGCAGGCTCTTCACTGCTGGCATCAGATGGGGTATCAGCATCCAGAGCAGCCTCAACAGCTGCTGCATGAAGAGTTTCTATGATTAACTTTAAAAATGTCAATCGTTCTCCACGTTCAGTATTCAGGTTTGTTCATCAGTTAGTAATAACATCCCTAGCTGAGCTGAAAACATGTTCTGAGTGAGAGCTGGGGAAAGGAAAGCTTAAACAGTTGACAGCAGTTAGAGATGAAGCAGACTATGCTGTTCTTTTCTGAAATGAGGATGCAGTGATTCCAGCAGGCTTCTGAAACAGAAGAAGCCGCAAGATTATGGAAACAGACCTTTTCTTCTAGTTTTTCTGACAGCTGCAATTCTACATTGCTCAGCTCTGTCCTGCAATTAAAAGGGGAAGATACCAGAAATAGCTGAAGAAGCAAGAAAACAAGAAAAGAAAAATAAGCTGATTCCAGCTACTCCTCTCTTCTCCGTGTGTGCTACACACATTTCATTATTAGATTAGAAGCATCTTCCAGCACCATCTCCACAGGCTTTGAAATTGCCACCATAAAAGTACATCACAGAAGTTATTTTTAAACTGTGGATTTTGTTACAGAGAGAATCTCATTTTTAAAAATTTAATGGAGGGAAAGCATTTATTAGAAGACTATGACAGCTGAGGGGAAAAAATATTCATCATATTCAGAGAGTACAGAAAAGAAAACCAACTTGGAATGTGTTCTTGCTCTCTCAGCCTGAATACCTCGCTCTTCCCTGACTGGTGTCAAATATGATCAATCAAACTAATTCTGCACATCCTAAAAAAGAGCTTCTCTAACTCATTTGGCTCTAAAGTCACAGCCTCCCCTCATCCACACTGAAGCTAAGACTGCCACCAAAAAGAAAAGGTGCTGGCTCCACATGCTGGAGTGCAGGTGGATCCCCAAGAAGTCAATCAATCTGATGTTCAGGGATGTACCAGTGCCTGCAACATGCATTGAACATGAGGCCAAAAAGAAAATGATAGAAGATCTCTTGTGAAGGCAGTGCCTGCAGCCACAGCCCTTTCCCACTTTCACTGGTTAGAAGCTCTTCAACCACCCCCGTTCCCTTGTGGGGGAATATCTGCTGCCCTTTGCTGCTCACCACCACCACAGCAGTTCAGTGCCTTCAACAACAGGTCAAGATTAAAAAAACATGCATATCAAGCCAAACTCACACCGAGCTTGAAAAGTCCCCCTGGTTGGCAAAGGCAGGTGAATGCATGTCCTGCTCAGGTGCACAAAAAAGAGGAGAGGAAAAAGGACCACATGCAAGAGAAAGGATAAGACCAGTGTTGAATGGGAAGGGAAGATCTCTGCCACACACAAGCAAATAAACTTTCATGCATTATTCAGGGCCTGTGCAGTCAGGGATGGGTACATCTCTTCTAGAAAGGAAAAAAACATTCAGTGTTCTCTTAGCTTCAAAACTGCAGCACTGCCCCAGGGTAAAGATCCAGGGAAGCAGCTGAGGGGTGAGGCCAGTATCCGAGTCTAATAGCACAAAAGGGGTTTGTTTTTGGTTTTTTTTATTCATTTTAGAGGCCAGATACTTATCCAAGGAATTGTTACACTGAACTGGGTCTAGGTTCAAAAACTGTGCTCAGTATCTACAATAAGTTAAAAAAAAGGAGGGGGAGGGAGGAATTCTTAGCATAACGAGTTACCACAGCCACATTTAAGAGAAAGCAATCCACAATTCAAGAATTATTCCATTTCTCAATACTGTCCCATTAAACCAAACCTTTGCCAGACTCTCTCTTATTACAATTTATTAATCCCACCCCCTCTCAAAGAGCACTTTACAATTTCTTCATGTACAACCCAAGAAACACTAATAAGAACCCGTAAAGGGTCAGGAGAAAGCCCAAAGCCAGAGATCTGGCAGAAAGCCAAGCTGGAAAAGACACTGACTATGCACAACAGCAAGTGAAGACAGACAGCTTTTCCCCAAAGTGATATTTTAATTCAGAAAAGAACCTTCACTAATCTCAGGGTTTATTATTATCTGTGTAGCAAATGGGACTGCAGTTGGTCTACATAAAGCATTAGTTTCCTACGGGGCATTTCAGACTGTAAATGATGAAGGACCAGACCTAAACCAGAAGTCTGCTGGAACTCTGCTCTTGCCTTTAATTTGATTTAAGCGTGCCAAAAGGCAGGGAATGAAAGTGTAGCACTAACAAAAAGACCTTGGTGGAACGCAGGGCAGGGGAGGGATGCCCTCGGGCTGGGATCTACAGGGGGACCTACAAGTGCACCAGACCTCTCTCCTTCCCTCCCTGGGGCTGATCCCTGAGCAGTGACCCTGGGAGATGCAGCAGTTGCACCTTCACCAAGCTGAAAACACGGTGCATTGTCAGTGGAGCTGTCAGGCTGGAGGACAGCTGTGCATCGAATCAGCGGCTCACTCAGCAAAGGGGCTTTGCTCTCTGGCCATGATGTTTTTCCGTGTGTTCCCACAGTTACCAGCGCAACTGAATTCCCCAATGGAAGGGGTTTGGCTTTGCCAGTAACCAGCTTTGGGCAAGGCCTCTTCTCCTCCACTCTTTGTAAAGGGAGCGAGCATCTCTCAGTGTGCACGAGGACAAGGACTGGCACAAGGAAACAAAAACCTTGGTCACAGATGCCAGTGTGACAGAAAGACCAGTAACTGCATTGGGAACAGCGCTCCACCATACAATCATAAATAAGTATAATCAGCAATTATACAGAAATTCCAACCTCTCACGGGCTGAGACATTAAATACAAGGATGACGTCCACACGCACCGAGTTCTGAAACGCAGTAGCTCACAGGGCTAGAAAGGACTGCAAGCTTGGTATAAACCCAGCGCTGATCTTCCACTATGGCACACATCCCACACCACTTCCCTCCCAGCCCTCTGCTCAAAGACCTACATTACAAAAGAGATTTCCTCCAAAGCTCTCCCTGTGATGAGCTTTACTGAAGAAAAGAGGAGAATCTAAAAGAAAGATAAAAGCACAGGGATGCGGGTTAAAAGAGGTCAAACCCAGACACCACGTACTGTCACTGGGTTCACAGGAATATTTCATTATTAGGTATTTTTCTTCTCTTCCCCATCTGCACTATAGAGAAAGTATTTTTCCAGAATGCTCAAAGGTACCAATAATCAGTTTAAAACATATGAAATACAGTTAAAATGCATTTTTTGAGCCAGGTACATTTTGGAACTGAAAGCAGAGTGCCATAGAGTAGCCATCACCAGGAAAATGAACTGCTTAAAGAAATTTTCTCACATATGAAGAGGACTGTGAAGTCTTTAAGAGTCTAAAAATATTTTTATAGAACTTGCCAGGCAGGAACAGCTAGGCGGGAATTTTACAAAACTTGCTCTTTCAACCTGAAATGCGTGAGCTGTACCTACAGGCTCTTCAGTTACCTAATGCTCTCATCAACTGAACTCCAATTAAATCCATGAAGTGGAGGTGAACTGCAAGAACTGTTCCCCTCTGGGCTGATGATGGCTAACACAAAAGCTGATTATCCTTCCTAAAGATTACCACTCTGCCTTCAGGGTCTGCAATTCTCCTTTCTTTAGGACAGCGCAGTTGTTCTGTTTGGGATTCCAGTGCATGGTCAGATTCTCTCTATTTCTGACTATCCTTTTTAATGATGGGACAGAACTGCAGCAAACTCCCTGAGCATCCAACACTCTTCCCAAGTGAAGACGTGGGAAACTTTGCCAGGACTCAGCCCTCTTGTTCTGGAGGAGATCCAGCCAGGTGTCTCATCCTCATGCAATCTGCTCAGCTCCACTGACTCAGGGAGCAAGCTCACTCAAAATTCTGCAGAGGAACACACCCAGGGAAATCGGTGGGATTTAGATCTTTGCAGAACCACTGTGAATTTGGAAATAGATTTAAGCAGCAGCGTGGAGCCAAGTTTTCAGCTTGTGACATGTGCGTCATGACTGGAGCTGCCTTCCAGTTAATCCCAGACGCGCATCCCTAAACCAGCCTGCACAGAAACACCCTCCAACACCAGAGATGGCAAATTCCCCACCAGCAGCAGGTCACGCCATGCCCGTTCTTCTGGATGGCACAGAGCACGGTGTCAGGAAAATTAATCCACAAACACCAGAGGCTTAAGTCTAAAAAGGAGACAGAGGAGTCCTGCTACTTTATTCAAATAAAGGGAGAGATCATGGGCATTTCCCATGGGGTCTCTCAGATTTTTAGAGGATGCAGCCTCCTTTTCCCCCTAATTTCCCAGCTGCATTTCCCTCTCTCTTTCCCTACTGGCTGAGGTACTTGAGAGGTACAGACTTTCCAAAACGCCTAATACCTAAGACCCCCTTCTAATGTATACCCCCTCCTTTTTCTTTTCCTTGTGTCAATCAGTGGAATTCCTATGGAATTAATGGTTGTTTCCATTGTTTCTTTCATCTCTCAGTATCCAGTTTTATTTATCAGCAGATTTACAGTTTGTTTGTAAAGACAAATCTCTCTCATTCCACCTATCAAATGCAAGTATGTCACCATCCAGTCTTTACTTCTCACTGTGCAGACCTCCATTAACCACAGTCAAGTCCAAATTATTGACAAAACATAAGAATAAAAGTTTAGAATATGGCTCCATTTTTTGATGAACAAGCTACCGCACAACTTCTGCCCATCTGACATATCCAGACATTTCACCAGGAGTTCAAAAACTAACCTATGTTTTCATTTGAGGAGAGCCTTACACGGGAAGAAAGTATCATAATATGTAATTTATGCCAGAGAAATTCTCTGAAAGATCAAAACCTGATGGATAAACAACAGTTAACATTCAAATTACATAAACTATGAGGAGGAGCACAATGTACTTACTGAAATTAAATGTACCTGCACTCTGGGTATAAATCCAGCACTAGCTATTTGAAGCTCTCTATATTAAATTTTATTCATGAGGTTGAAACTAAGATTATGCTGATAAAATGCCAGACTGCATCTGTACTGCCCAGCAACAATACCAGTGATAATTCCTGTTGCTCCTTTGCTAAACTCAGTATTCCTTGTGTTTTACTGCAGCCGCACCAGACCCTTCACCTAGCCAAGTCTGCTCTGCCAGTTGGCATTATGATCCCTCTGAAAATAAACATACTTGCAGTTCCGCTCCCTTGGCTCAAAAATGTCCATTTCTCTTCAGTTTATGATCAGTGTGGTTGCTAACACACTGCCAGTTGTCCTGAGCCACGCCACAAGGTACAGACAGGCACTGAATAATTGCAAGGATGGAATGTCTTCCCCTCCCCTTTATTTTAAATGCTCCTTTTGGAAGTGTTTCTTCATGGCATTGGTTTGAGCAGAGGGTGGATGGGTTTTAGAACACCACGTTCTGGCTCAAGCAAGACATTATAAACCCAACAGCAGAACTGCCCCGTGAGTTTTTCTGGTCTGTATCACGTAAAATATATGGGTGCTTGGATTTAAAAGACACACCCAACCTCCTACCTGAGGTTTAAGTTTCTGGAGACCCTCTCCTGCCTGGAGGATGTGCAATACTGTGCCTTTGGACTGCTACAGCTCAAATTCTTAGCAGTGCTCAGGATCACACGTTTTTTTGAAATGCTACTACCACAAGCACTACATGGGAGCCATCTAAGGCATGTTTCATGTCAAAACATCTCCTGAGCACTGAGGCAACTCTGGGTGGCACACAGTGTTCATTTTCATGTACTGCTCATTAAACAGAGAGGGTCAAACCAGGGAAAGCACAGCAGAAGGCACTCAAACACACCAACATGCTAAATGGAACGTTCATGTTAAATGAAACAAACCACCAAACAAGCAGCGTAGAAAAGAGAAGCCCAGGAAAGCATGAAAGAACCACCATTAAATGTGTAAAGTGGTTAAGATGAGGAGGAAGAACAGCTGGTCCCTGTGTGCACCAACGATCAGACAAGAATGACTCGTTTAATTGATAGCAACACACGTACAAGTTCACTGATAAAGAGAAGAAGGAATAGTTTGGGCTATTTGATTTGGCATTAAGTACAGACACGCTAAGGCTTTTTCTAGTCTGACTCTTAGTCTTCAACACATTCAAGCAGAGGGTTATTTTAACCAAATGTTACTTCCCAGAAATGCTGACCACTCAGCCCTAGCACAGTGGTGACGATAATAAATAACCATATATTTCAAACCAACTGCAGGTGCAGTTTTACTTCACGTTTCAGCTGAAGATTATGAAATATACTTCCATACAGGAAATAAGTATGGCTTGGAGACAAAACAGATAACCTGCTGCACTCTTCTCTCAGACTTCTCCAGGCAGGAAATCCATCTGAGCCATCCATATTGCTGAGGCTTCAATATTGGCCCCATGCTAGTGGCTCGCTCTCGATGGCACAGTAAGACCTGCAAAGACACCCAGACCACGCTCACTCTGCCAGAGGCCTCTTCAGAGAGACACAGCCTGAGGAGCAAGCACACAGCACGAGAAGGAATTTCTTTTTTCAGGTGTGATGGCACTGATGTTAAATTCCAAAATGAGATTCCACTGCGTTTTCTTTCTCCCAATACACCTAATGCCTCTTCCATCCTCTCTGGTTCCAAGGCATCTCTGAGTTGAGATACACATCTATTCCTTCTCCTTTCCACCCCAGTCTCATTGCCCAGACATGGCTGCATAAACGTGTTCAAATGTAAAAAGGTGCAAGATGCTGATGTAACATCATGTAACAAGGATTTTTTTCAGAAAAACAGCACATGAGACAGTGGGCCAGACTCTTCTCCAGACCTACTGCTGTTCGCCTTCAATCTTACAGGAAAGCTGTTTAAAGAGGGCCTCATTTGAAACAGACCAGAACCCTTTATGTGGCCAAGACCATCAATCAAGATGATTGAGTCCAACCACTAACCCAGCACTGCCAAGTTAGTCCATGATTTGTTCATCACAGATTCCAAGGTAAAAACAATTTTGTCTTCATATGATAGGCAACAACTAGTGTTAAGAAAATCCAGGGAATTCAAGTGTGCCAAAACACTTGTCTGGGTTGTTGGATTACTTTCTGGGCTTTTAATAACCTGTATTTCCAAACACAGCTTCTCCAAAAGAGATCAGAGAATAACATCATCCCTTTAATTTGCAGCAGTAGGTAGGTAATACATGATAATATCATAATACCTCACCTAACATTTGACTTCTCTTGTTTAATAAGAAAGAAAAGCAGACTATTAAGGATGCAAATACCATATTCATTTGTGCTCCCTTCCCTTCCTCTGAATCTAGTTCCTCACAGCATCATCAAGCCCTGAAGAGAAGATCCAGCAGCATATTTTGCTGCCATTGTTCTTCCCAGAAACATATCATATGTTTTTGTATGATTACAGAATTCAGTCTTAGCACGCCCGTGAAGTAATAAAGCAGATGTTTAAGATACATGATTTATTGGTTATTTCAAGGGACTCACAACCTAGCATTGAACAGAGGTTTTATCACTGAAACGCAGACAGTAAAGGGAATTATTCAGAAAAAAACTTCATCTCCACCATCATATGATACTTGAAAAAGAAAAAAACAAAACAAAAAAAAAAAAAAACCCACAAACACAAAATATTTTTTCTGGACTGTGGAGAGGCACAAAGGCTTAATGCAGAAGCTTTCAAGCATAGATCTCAAAATAGAGTAACTTTTTTCTTAAGTTCTGACTTTATACCATGCCTCTTGTATACTTCCTGTATTTACCTATTTACCTAATCCACAAATCAACTATTAACCAAGCTACATAAACTATCCAAGTTTTAATGGAATACATTATTTAATGCAGAAATATCTCAAAGGACAAAAGCCTGCCAAAAGCTACAGTGTTACAGAGAATGAAAGACCAAAAATAATTTGCATGAGACAAGTACAGCTCACAACGACAAATCACATTAGCTGTTGGCTTTTCAGCCAAAGAACACCTGAGCCATGAGTATTTTTAGTCTTAATCCTCTTAAATTTTTAAAATAATACAATAGTTATGCTTGATCTAAGTTAATTAAGTCTTTAATTAAGCAAGAATCCCTGAAAAATCAGTTATATGTAAAGGAATGACCATGCTAGACAATTTGACATTTTTCAGAACCATCACTTCCCAAGTCTTTCCTCAAGCAACACAACGGCTTCAAAAAGCCATGAAATACTTTGAGGGGGGATGGCTTCAGGGCAGCAGGAAAAGTTATTTGGGGTGCAGTCCCACACATCAGCACTGTGGAGTTCCAGTCAGTCCATCACTCACAAGTCAGAAGCTCTTTTGATGCAGCACAGGACAATTAATGTGGTATCTCCTCATACGGCCCAGCCAACACAGGACACCCCAAATACATTGAATTTAACTCTTCAGTCCAAACAGGAGTCACAATCAGAGCACCAACACAGCTGAGTAGCATTAAAAATATTCCCAACCACAGAAGTGCTCACATGCTTGCTCAGGAAAGCTGAAAATCACCATTTGCATTGCTGAGCAGCAGTTTCAATTAATAGCTCCATTTTCCCTATCTATGAGCAGAGGATGTGCTTGCTTAACTCCCATTAATGTTAACAGGGTTGGACCTACAAATCCCTACCTGAGGTGGAATACTGGCATTCCAACAGCTGCACATTTTCCCCAAAGTTAAAGCAGAACAATTCACTCTATTTAACCTCTGCCCATTTTGTTCACTCTCAGGAGCTTTAAATGTAAACTTAGGAAATGATAAGCATTACTTTGAGAAGAAAACACATTATTTTGCTTTTTTTGGGTTTTAATCAACAAGCCCGGCCATCCCAATAGACCAATTATAAACCTATTCAAATAAGAAAACAACTTTTAATACTAAAGTATACAGATAAGTCAAATACAGGTTATGGATCAAATTTTGAGATGAAGCCCTTCACATTCCAAACAGACCAAATTTTCCACTAGTTTCTGCGCTTACTCTCTATAAGCTCTTACAAAAGAAATTAAGCTGATGATTCTGAAAGATTAAGCAACAAGAGGTACCAGCAAAACCTGGGTAAAAATAGCGAAAAAAATTAAATACTAAAGGATTCTGGTCCCA
This sequence comes from Melanocharis versteri, assembly GCA_013397845.1. Classification (NCBI taxonomy): domain Eukaryota; kingdom Metazoa; phylum Chordata; class Aves; order Passeriformes; family Melanocharitidae; genus Melanocharis; species Melanocharis versteri. Next base: position 2,139,898 of record VZTG01004992.1, on the reverse strand, counting down.
GCCAAACAAGTCAGTGTAGGCAACTCTCAGCTTGAAGTTTCTCTTGTGGTCCAGTTCACCCTGAAGTTCACTATGGGCTGGGTAATTCTCTGGCACAGACCACAGATATCAACAAACATGAACTGTAGAGGCGAAATCCCAAAGACCAGTTTATTATCACCAAAAACTTCCACTGGAACACATCTAACAGAAGACTGTGGGTTCATACCAAACAAAAAAGCAAAGAAGTGCGGACACTGAGATGGGCAAAAATTGGTACCAATGTCATCACACGGGGAAAAACTTCCCCTGAGCATCGATTCAACGAGCTGTGAACTGGGCAAATGAGGAGGCCAGGATGGATGAGATGCAGTGGGAAGGAGAGCCAGGCTGGAGCTCACCGGGCTCTGCCTGCAGCAGCCGTGGTGCAGGGGTGCGAGAGGCAGCTGCCTTCCCTCCCGCCGGGACCACGAGAGACGCTGCTCCCTGACAGCTTGTCAGAACACCGCCTAGAACATTTGGGACTCCCTTTTGCGAAAGTCTTTGCTATGCTAATGACTTCCTACAGATGTTTTGAAATGTTTTAACCGCTCTGGTTTGATTCAGCAAGACACTGATGGTGTAATTTGAGGGAACTGCAGGAGGAGCTGCAGCAGTGAACTCACCCAGGACCTTCCTGGACATCCAGCAGCAATGGGATATGGAGAAGCAAATTCCTGTCTTCCCCAGGAAAACAAGATAGGATGAAAGATGGGACCAGTGCTGGGACAGGTGCAGCTGTTTTGGCTGTACCCGCTTCACACAGAAAAGGGAATTTCCATTCTGTACAAAACCTTGCCATTTTGAAGTGACTTTTCAAACCAAGCAAGAAGAAAAGGTCAACATTTCTATAAACCAGAATGCTTTTAACGTTGATTCAGAAGTATTGACATCTCCCTAACAATATCAAAACAATCTCAAACATAAATACGGCACTGAATAATAAATCCAAAAGTCAAAAGGAAGCCAAGCATAAAAGCAACACACATATACAAACGTCCCTCCAATCAAAACAAGGGCTGAGCATGACATGTGCCCCCAAAATGCTTGGCTGCCCATGCAGCTGCATTTTTGTCAGAGGCTCCCACTTATTTCTTCTCCATTTCCTTCCTCACTCTGCTATTTGTCCGTGGCTTGGCCTTATATTTTGTTCATAATGCCATGATGCTCAGCCTTTAAAACCCAACTGTCCTATTACTGAAATGTAATACTCTCCTCCAGAATAATTCAAACCTCTCCTTCCAGTTTTACTATTTCCTTATATAATACATCATTAAAATTAAGTGTCATAAAGTTGTTTGGGTTCTTTTATGCAGAACAAAGGTGGTCAGAGAATATTAGACAGTAAGAAATCCAGCCATCATCCTCCTCCCTGTTCCACATGCACAATCTTCCTTTTAACGTGACTGACATGCAATGGGCTCAAACACAACACAATTTCTCTGTACAGCTAATACAGCTGGGAAGAAACGAGCAGGCTTTTGGGTTCTGCATGCCTTCACCAGGCATATAAGTTTAATATCTTCAGGCTCTATGGCTCTTAATAAAGGACAATGAAGTTATCAATTAAGGGCAATTAAGAAATCAATTTTAAAAAAATCTAAAAAAAGCATTGCAAGACTGAACGAGGAGGATTAGTGTGAACGGACAAGAAAGGGAGAATATGTGAGATCAATAAGAGTGTGAAGGGCAATGCCATAACACAACAGCCGATGAATAGCAGAAGCCTCTGGGACCAGTGATACCACGGGAGTCACTGCCTTTCACCTGCTGTCAGTGACAACCTCAGCGTGATGTGTGCAGGTGACTCGTGGCCCACAAGGTTTGAGAGCTACAAATGAAGTAAGACGTTTCTAAGGCTCACAGCCTTTTCTTTCAGGTGTGCCAAGTGAAGCTGATGAAGAGGCTCACATACACTCAAAGTGCAGCAGAACCAAATCAGCCAAACACAGTCGAGCCCCACAGAAAACAACATTTTAGACTTTGCACATAAATCAACGTTTTTGTTCCCCAAGAAAAACCTTCCAATGGGACTCATTAAGGATTTGAAAGAAGGTAAGGAGGTTTTTTTTTCACTTTGCAAATACAACTCTACTGAAGCTGAGGAAGAAACCAATCACAAGCTTGACTGCATGTGTTCCAGCACAGATGATCTTTCGAGCTACATTTACACAACTGCTTTCCCTCCAGGGACATCGCTGCTGTCTGACTTCCTACCTTCTCTCCACACCTCCAGTAGTTAATGAATCAGTCACATGGCAAGATTTTCTGGAAAAGTTAAGTAAGAAATCTTCTGGGTAGAAGGAGTAAGTTGTTACAATAACAAGTAATTTACAATCTGAATGCTACGCACACTGTATCATCTTATTTGTATTTCACAGTTAATCTCCCAGCTCACAAAAGTTTTATCGGATTGGAGGCATGTGCTGTATTCCCCTTTATAAAATTTTACAGTCCCTTGCTATTCTCAGGGCTTGTTTTATAGGCACAATTTGCTGCTTTAATCTCACCCAATTGTCATATTCTAAATCACGGTGTATAAAAATGTCTTAAAAGGAGAGATGCGCTGAAGGGTAGTACTTAATTACACTTACAGCCTGATTTAAATGTTATCTGTGCTTTGCCAAGTGCCAGGCACAGAGTAACCCAGCAGAGCAAATCTGCATAAACCGATACAAGTCATTATTGGGCTTTTAATAGCAACCCTGTTCTCCTGTGCAGCATTCTGATGAAGGTGTGTGCCTCCTCCTCCTATCATATTAGCTCACAAGAAAATTAAGTAAGGAGGTTGAAGAACCAGTAATTGGTAGGGTCCTTCCAGTCACTCTTTCCTAACTTGTTTATTTTTATCTCCTTGCAGAAATCTTTGTCAAGACAATTTCGCTGGTCACCTTCCTGATTCTAATGTGTCCTAATGGAACTGAAAAGCAGAGTGCATAAAGCAAACAGAAAATCCATTTGTTCAATGGTTTCCTATTCCTTTTATAGCACTTCCATTCCAGAAGACTTTCTCTTTATACTCTCTCCCCCCCAGTTCCTAGGAATCAAACAAGCTAAAAACAAAACTGAAAATATCACCAAAATTTCAGGCATGATTTCTGACTTCCTCCTCCCCCACCCAAGTGAGCACAGCAAGGGACTGATTTGCTTCTGCACTAACTACATTAGACATGCAGTTAAATTCTCTGGCTCAGGGGAGCAGAAATGCAGCTTACAGTACATCATATCTAAATACTTTCTACTTCATGCTCCAATCCCTGCTCCTACCGCACAGCAGAGAGCTCAATATAGGACCACTTTAGCAAGATCACTCTGAACTTAAGGGAAAGCTGGAGAGCAACCTTTTTTGCCTAGATTCATTGTATTTAACAAACCAGTGGAGGTAGAATAAGTACTACAACTCTCACTAACCTATCCAGCAGCTTTATTTCTGGCCCATACCACCAGCATAAATTCAATTTCACCATTTCTTTTTGTTGTTGTCCCCTTGAGCGTGCTGTGCTCGTGGTCCAGCACTGCCAAAGTCTAGAAGGGACTAAATCACAGCTTTGTGCCAGGTGCCCTGCGAGTCAATGTGAAAGGACATCACTGAGCCAACCCCAAACACTCAGCAGCTTTCTATTCAAATGACATTTCCAACTTTGTACACATTTCAAACCACGCCAGAGCAGCCACAGTTCTGCACGACTACTCCCTGCCCGTCTATGTAGCATGGTTCCAATCACGAGATGTCAGCATTGTTTCATGCAAGATAAACTCCCACACTGTCCCTTAGGAGTCTATGAAATATGCATGTGCCACTGCTACCAGCCACAACTGTGCCATCACTGCCTTTATTTCAGCCTTGGCAAACAAGCAACTGGCAGCGGGGAGAAAAAGAGGAGGAAGAAACCCAATTCAGAGTGATTAGACATTTTATCGTCTGATTTTAAGCATCTTCTAAATCCAAGTGGTGTGAAATACTAACACCCCTCAGCTTCACAGAGGGCTGAAGCCACAGAACGTCTGGCGTGGCAGAAGCTGAACCCCTCAGCAGAACCTGGCCTGAGAAGAGATGAGCAAGAGGTGGGTCCAGAGCAGCTTTCCCAGCTCAAGGTCAGCCCAATCCTAGCAAGTGCCTGGCAGGATGACTGTGCTCTCTGAGCAGCTCCCAAAGTCCAGCCAGAGGATCCCTGGCAAGGTGCCTTCCTTTGGGCAGAACAAGAGGAAGGATATGAGGTAGCAAAAAAGCCATGGCATTGGGAAAATGCTGCTCCCAAGAACCTCATTCAACTCATTTTCCTTTAAAATGAAAAGCAATATTTTCCAGACCACTGGTATCTGAAGCCAAGTGAAGAACTTCACATTTGTCTCAGGGGATCCCACTGCACTTCAGCAGTGATTTTATCAAAAACCTTGATGACAAAAGTATGCAGTACTCTGCAAGTAATTTAGGGAGTTAAAGATGAGACATAACTCCAAAGAGCCTGAGACAGACTTATAAAACTACAGGCTTAGAAGAAATGAGTTGCTGATTTCAGTATTTGTCATGATTAGAAACCATTCTCCTACATAAAACTCATTTGAGTAGCCACAAACTAAGGTTTCTCTGATGACAGATCTACCTTGCCACTTCCAGAAACAGCCACTCCTTCAGAATGAGAAGCACATTGGAGGAATGGGGCAGCAAAACCACTGCATTTCATGGGAGTTGTATCACCCTCACAGGAGGGCTGGCTCCTCTGGTAGGTCCCTTTCCAACACCCGTAATAAGTTCAGCAACTTTAGGGCTTCTTCTCATCTCCCGTGAACTCAGCCTTTTTTTTTTTTTCCCCTACTTTTTCTAAAGTAATAATATTACAGGATTAATTACTTAGCAAAGTGTCTATAAACGCATCTGCCTTTGAAACCTCTACAAAAGCACAAGTGAAATTCCAGAGATAAACAAAAACTCCCTTTTAATTAAGCACTGTGCCTCTCTGTGGGGCGTGACGGAGTGAGCAGATGTAGGGGGATTGCCAATTAAGATACAACTTCTTTGATGGGAAGGGTACAGCCATACACAGGAGGAAAAAGGAGAGGAACTTGCCATCCAAGTCATTATTTTAATTGGCTGCTCAGAAAGATTATGCATTCCCCACATTCGATGCTGCCAAAAAAGTATGACTGATCCAAAATACTAAAGAGCCATCAAAACATGTCCTAAGCTGCTTGTGCCATGTTATTACTAAAGCTACCTGTGCACCTCACTCATCCTGCTTGAGAGGGCTGTAACACAGGGAGATAATTCTCAGGGTTAATTAGACAAAGAAACAGACAACTCTTGGATTTCATTTTCTGTTATTGATCATTATTATTCACTAAACACCAGGCATGCTAAGCAAAAACATCTTGAAGGGAATGCACAGTATCTCTAGCCTAAATCAGTTTAAAAAGCAAAAAAAATATTAAACCCCATGCAAATAGCTAAAATAAACTCTTGAAAATTGCATGAGCCAGGATGCACACAGAAAGGGAACCAGAGGATGGACTGGTCATCTTCTGCATAACTTTCACTGATTTGACATCCCAATATTTTTGGTGTGCTGACCTTTATTTTCTGTGATCCTAATGACAATACTGTTATTCGCTCAGCTTTGCTAAAAAGCTGCATGTTAACTTTCACTTCTGTTTTTATCAGGTTTTAATGGAAATGAGAGTAAGCTTTCACATGGCTTATTCCATGCCTTTGTAGCCTTTGGGGAGGGAAAAAAAAAAAGGCAGGAAACTGAGAAATGGCTTGCTCAGTTTGCAGCCTGCTCAGGAATCTTGATTTTGCCTCCTTACACACTTGTGTCTCCACCACAGAGGACAGAACCTTGTGCAGGGGGGAATTCAGGCACAGGAACCCAGAGCTGCTTTATCTGAGCCTCCTTCCCCTGAACACGACGGCTCTGTCATCCAGTCCGATGGAAACACAAAAGAAGATTGGGATTTCACTATCTCCACTCAAAATAAATGAGTGTGACAGAAAATGAACTCTTGTCTTTGCAAGCAGAAGAAGAGCTCAGCTGCTACTGAGAATGGGATAACCAAAGAATTCCTGCCTTGGGAAAAGAGCCCAGGCTGCAGAGGTAGGCTGGGGCAGAGGAGCTACTCCCTTCTGGTTCCCTCCAGCTGGCAAGCCAGAAACAGCAGCATTACTAAATCTCAGTTATAAACAGCAAAAACAATTCTGGCTTTTGTGGAACGACAAAAAAAGCCTGTAAAAAAAAGCAACTAACACATATATTTCTCCATTTCTTTCTTCTCTCCGGGAAGTGCCTCAATGCCACCAGCAAGATAAAAAAGACAAAAACTAGGAGGAAACTACTGTGATACCCTTCCTTCCTCCCTCCAGCTGCTTTCCCTGTGGCAAGTGCTCTGTTTTCCCCTTTAGGGCTTCTTGCAATCACGGACCCCACTGCAGTGGGGACTTCTCTTCAATGCACAATCTGCACTGGATGTCCACTAACCCCCAACCCCTCTCAAACCAAAACACCACAGGGAGTTCTGCAGTCTCCCCACACCAAAAGTTTCCCCCATCTCTCCCACATTTTCTAGGTACACCCCTAGAGCAGAGCACTGGCACAATGCTTATAAAAATACACTGAGGCTGGAACAGCTTAATAGTATTACCATAGTTGGTTATTCACCAGAATGAAACGCCTGAAAATAAAGGAATTAAGGATATTTAATTCATGAGTGAAAAGGTGAAGAAAGAACCTAATTACAGCTAGGTAATTCCTGCACATGGAAAGTACATCTCCTGCAATGGGGCTCCCTCATCTAGCAGAGTTCCAGTGTCTGAGAATCAAAGCCAGATCTACCAAGGCTCAAAATGGGAACAAGATGCAATTTTCCAATAAAGAGGAAAATACCTCCATCCACAGTTTCCTTATGTAGATCTTCCATCACTGGAATCCACTATCGATATCCATTACCACTAACTAGATAATTTTCAAAAAGAAAAAAATGAAAAACAAGAGAAAGGAATCAGGAAACAGCAAAAGGCAAGCAGTGAGGTGAGGGGGAGAATCAATTCAATCTAGGCAGCTAATTTAAACATTAAGTCAAGAAACCAAATTCCTCACATAGTCAAGAGGAGAGAATCAGGCTCTAAATTCAGAGCTCTGAATCACCTCGTGGCTGCTCTGGTGACTGTATGTGGCCTTCAGGCTCCCAAATTAGATATCTGAACTTGGACGTGTCTACAGCTATTGGCCATGCTGCTTTCAGTAAATGCTACACGGATTTGGACACCTAATACTGCCTTTCATTCTTGCTCAACTATAGTGACAACAGTTTCAAGAGTTTTGTCTCGTTTTTGGAGAGGGCAATGCTGTTACAAAAGTACATGATACCCTGAACCATCCACAAGCACAAATTATACATTTACTATCTGCAGCACACTAAATTCATATAGTTGATCTTTTAGCCTCCAAAAATAATACAGACAAAGACACATATTTCCTATAAACATGAACAACGCAAACTCATGCTGACAAGATGCATGCAAACAAAACCAGAGAACTTGCTTTAAAGAGAACATGGATGATTGTAAAAAACAGTCATCAGATTTCATAATTCCTTGGCATGTCTATCCTTTGAAACAACTCTTATACTACTGTACAATTAAAAAGAAAGCAAATATCAAATTCTCACCTCTCCCCAACTAACAAACACTCTCAGTTTTTGAGAAACAGTATTAAAGTTCTGAACTTGCACATAACTCTCACTGCACTTTTATCTGGTGCAGTATATTGTCACAAAGCAGAAAATGCAGGTTGGGCTCACATTATCTGTAATGAGACAGACACTCCTTCATTTTAACAAGGTACCACTGCCAATATCAGCCCTGCTGTGTAAAAAACCTGAGGCAACGATTTTTTATTTATACAAGAGCAATGAAACCCAGCAAGATCAGATGTGATCGAAGGCACCTTCCAGCACCTGGCACACAGCGAATATTCATGCAGCACCTTTAAAGAGCAGCTTCCATCCCACACACCTCATGCCAAGGCAGCTGCCAGGGCACTTCCCAGCCCTGCCAACAGCTGGGCAGGGCAGCCTGGAACAAGCAAGTGTTCACACACGTGGCCATCAGCCCAGCACACTTCAAAGTGGGAAATCAAGGCATTGCAATGATGAAAATTAGTTCAGTGGTTTCTCCCCAGTGAAGCATTTAAATTTTTCCGTAAGATACCATAAGTGCGATGAAGGAAAGCTGGAAGGTTTCTTCACATAGAGATGCTGATGCTTCTGGGATCTGTCACCCTTCCAAGTCACTGCAGACCATGAACTGTCTGTACAAATAACCCTGCTAACCCAAAATGGGCTCTCTCAATCTTCATGAATTGAGCAGCAGGAATCTCCTCTCAGCTCCCACGCAGCTCTAGACCTTCTCAGAAGCAGGTGAGCTGCCTTCTCTTGTTTCTCTGAAAAGTGCTTCTAACTCTCATCACTCAGGAAAGAGTCACACCTCCACCTGCCCAGAGTATTTCCACTCTCTGTACAAAGGGACAATTAAACCAGTGGTCACCTGCACAGGGATCATAAAGTACAGCAGCAGGACAAGAAGTTAGCTCTGAAATTAAATGGAGCAGACCAACATGGGCTGGCTGGAGGCATAAACAGTGCACTGACAATTGTAGATTCATCTGTATCTTGAGCTCAGCCGAATTTCTGGTGATCCACAATTGCCTCTGTTAACTTTCTTTCCATCTCTCTGCCTTTGGGAGTCCTCTTAAAACAAACCCATGGCTCCTTCTAAGGTACTGAGGAAAAACAGGAGTGCAAACGTGATTTTGTTCAAGGAACTTAGTGCGAGCAGCGTGTGGAGAAAAAAAAATCTTTCCTTATCACCAGATTAAAGCATCGTATGATTGGAAAGATGCCCCATGGAGCAGCCACCTACTTGGAATAAACCTAGACTTGAATTTCAGGCGCTGCAAGACATGAGGAGCAATGCCAGTGGGCTGCTTGAGCTGCACCAACAGTGACCCGGCACAGCAGGGAGTGACCAGAGCCACCCCCTCAGTTTTGGGGACACAGCACAAGGGCAGAATGCAGACAGTTTGCACTTGTAAACGACTCCCGCCACCAAGAGCAAAGTCAAAGAACACGTGGAGCTACTGTCACACTCAGGGCTCCGCCTTCTTGGGGCCAAATACCTGGAACTGTGGAAATTTTATTTCTTTCAGGTGCCACCACCCTAAGATGGCTCAGGACTGAGAGCGCAGCTGCTCCGTGAATGACAAAAGCTTTTTCACTTTTAACTGCAAGTGAAGCACAGCAAATCCCAGAGAGAATGGAAGGGAGAACAAGAAAATTAAGTGGAATTATCATTTAATTTTCTGTCCAGCTCCTCCACTGACTGGCTGTTTCAATTTTATCACAAGATTTTGAGGCTATTACAGGAGCCTCAAAATCTGCTCACTCAGAGCAGGTAGCCCAGGTTTCATCATTGAGAGGACAGTACATCCTTCTACAACAAATGACCCTTTTAAGTGCAAAAGTGGACCAGAGAGAAAATTCTTGATGAGACAAAATTTGGAGACCGTGCTGATCCACACCTGACAGCCCTGTAACCCATGGATAAGACTTTCCCTAACCTTTGGTGAACAAGATGACAATTTAGTGAGTAAATGCTTTCTGCTGCCGCAGTGGAGACGACTGACAGCTCTCTTAGCCCTGGCACATATGGTCACAGGTACCCAGCCTGACCTGGTGCTTCAGGAGACACCAGCAGTGCAAAACAAAAAGGATCCTAGAATGCCAGCCAGCCCTTCCCAAGGTGGGTATTTACAGGGGCTGTAGCTTTCTCCCACTGCTTTTCATTACAAGACTTCATATATATATTTCACATTCTCCTGCTGAGAATATAGATAAGCTTCTAACATTAAATTTTCTATAAAACAGAGTTGCAATACAAGGCTAGTGACAAATGCTGGCGTCAGAAGCCTGCAGTAATGGCATTCTGCTAGGGTTTTGCAGAGCAATGAACACAGACGTAGAGAGTAGAACAAAAGTATCTTCCCGACTTGTAAATTTATTTCTGGAACCTTTAAAATGTGAAATTAAAGTTCCTTTTGTGGGCACGCAGACAGCCCTATGTCTTGATAATTGTATATACAAGAAAGGCTTAAAATTGTAATACAACATTTGGTTTCAGTCAACATTAGTTCTAGTGTTTGATTTATTCCTTGCAATAAATAGATTAAAGCTTATTACAATTGATAAAGTCAATCTTGTAAACCCCAGGGCACCGCTTTGAAAATTTTCAGGGTGAAATTTGGCAGTGTCATGCAGCGTAATGCGATAATGCCGTAGTGATGTGTCAGTGATGCCCATGCCTCGTTTCCATGATTTCTGATTCTGACCCCACAACTCTGAATAAAGCTGTAACCTTACGGTTCAGAGTGGGACAAAAAAACCCAAAAACCACAATACCCACTAAACACCACGCAAAACATACTCCACTTCTTTCATTGTCTTCCTACAGTTGAACATTTCATTAAAAAGCCAGATGTTCAAAGATACAGACCACTGAGTTTAACTCCAATACAAGAAGAGTTGATAGAAAATATAATAAAGAATTGAACGAGTGGGTGCATTATATACCTGAAAAGAGTCAGATATTTTGCAGAGAGCAGTCACGCACAAGAAATCTGTCTGAATTCCCTGAAGTAGTTAACAAGCACACAGAATCAGGGGACATGGTCTGCAGGGACATGCAGGTGGCTGCTGCAGTACACAGGCTTTTCCCAAACCCTTCAGCAAAGAGTCTCAAGGAATCTCTAGAAGAGTCTTAAAAAAGGTAGGCTATGGTGGGAGAGAAAACAAGGGCATCTTATGGATCATCAACTGAAAAAAAAATAAAAAGGAAATAAAGGAAATAATAAATCATCTGTCACAACGATGAGAGGCTGTTAACACATCACCTCAGCATCTGTGCTAAGACCTGTACTGGTCCAAATACCCATTACTGGTCTGAGAAGGGAGCAGGAAGGCAATGAAATGCCAAAGTTCACTGAGAAAACAGAACAATTAAGAGTAGGCAAAATTACAACCGACCTGAAAGCTGCAGAAGAGTCTCAAGACACTGTGATTGGACAGAAAAATGACAGCATAAATTAAATGTTAATAAATGCAAAACATTGCTCTGAAATAAAGGAGTATTACTGTCCACACAGACTGACAGGCTCTGAATTAGCTGTTCCAATACAGAAAAGAGATGTAGTCACTACAGACAGCTTTCTGGAAACCTCAGCTCAGCAGCGACCCAAAAATAATAAGCAAATAATTTTGGAACTTCTAGGGAAAGGTATCAAGGCTGAAATACAAAATACCATGCCAGAAACTCATGATTTACCTGCATTTTAAAAATGCATCTATTTCTGCTTATTTCATCCGTAAAAGAAAACATATGAAGACATGCAGCTGTGATGGATCAGAAGACCAAAATTATTTCCGAACAGTGAAAAGCTTTACTTTGCTAAGAGTGCATCAGAAGCAGGAGTACACTGGGACTCTACAGCTTGAAGAAGAGCCAACCCACCCAGGTGTGATCCATACCACACACAGGATGCTGGGCTACATGGGCCTTTTGTCCGACCACCTGCATCATTCTTGTTTTCCTGTGAGGTAGAACACACAGAAAGGACAATTTCTACTTTCCCGTGAAGTGTTAGCAGGATAAGCCAGAGCATGTTTAGATAAATTCTATTAATTGGGCTGCGATCTGCAAGAGACTTCTCTCATTTCCACCTGCCCTGGAAGCAAAGATATTTAATAAGACATTGACCATTCAGCTCACAATGTGCTATAAAATTTTACCTTTGGTCTTATTAGGGTAACAAATGGGAAATATCGTACAAGGCTTGAAATTATGGAGCAGATTAGACTCAAATTGCTTCGTAAGTTAGAAAAGAAAAAACACCCTCCAGAGCCATCTCCTATCCCAAAAAGGACAGGTTCAAGCTAGCTGAACACTGTATTTTCTGTTTCTACCTGAAAAGCTGCACATTCTGGTTTCTTCCTTCACAAGCTGAGGGAAAAAGCAACTTGAATGTATAGAGAGTCACAGGGAATACTAAGCACAGCACTGAACACATAAAATACCAGATAATAGGCTCAGGTTGGGTTGGAGCATCCTGGGCCCATTAGACAATTTATGCTGTTGTAACCCAAAGATTCAGGTCCAAACTGGATGAAAAGCAAAATTCAAGCAGATCAGAAGCTTCCCATAAGTGCAGCAAAATAGAAGGGCCAAAAAAGAAGTATTTTGATCCCTGTAAGAACACTCTTGCTTAGCACAAGAAGCACATGAAGACCAAGGGGTTTTGAGTTGTCAATGATAAAACAGCCTTTTCCCATCTGAAAATCAAATCTCCTTTTCCTGGAAAAACAGTAAGTAAGGATGGAGCCAGCCACGTGAGGCAGCTGCTCTGTTACATCAGCAACACATTCATCTTTTGAGCCTATCCCTAAAAGCATAATTTCCATCCCCACCACAGCTCTTCACACCATGTTCATGAGTAACCACCAACTGCCCAGGACGCAAAATTTGCAGAAATCATTTTTGACCTAGTTGTTGAATCTCTCCATAGCCCTTAATGCATCTTCTTCTCTATGAACCAAAAATTCAACAGAATGATGAAAACCCTGGCTTGCTGGACATTCTGATGCTGAGGAAATTCCTACATAGAAACTATTAATTCACAAAATCACGTAAGAAACACTTCTGCTGTTTACAAAGCTTCCATGCTTTGTATTATTTTTCAAAAGATTCAACTATTCCCACAAATACCAGTTCAGCCCCACAGGCACTATACCCCTTCAACCCTTCAGTGAAGGCAGTTCATAACAGTGCTGTGGAAAATAAGCACAATGCAGAAGTTTAAGTGCACCATTTTTCAATTTCTGACTCAACTATAATAACTACAATATCCTCCATGTCAGTAATAAGACGAGTGTTAAACATGATACTTAAAATCATTCACCTCTGACTCCACAAAGCTCTCTTAGGAAATACCTGTTTCCAGAAAACTTCATTACTGTAGCACTCAGGAATCAGTGTGTAGGTGCTTTTTCCTTGAACCAATAAAATACCCACCTGTAAGACTATTTTCAAATAGTGAAATTAAACGTGCAGTTGTGTAACATCAGCCTCCATAAGGGCCACATCTGTCAGATACACCAAACTGGGCAGAGGAATTAAGTACCTGTTGCTCAGCAGGCAGAGAGCTACTGCTGAAGTCAGATAGAACAAAGGGGAACAAAGAAAACAGGAAAAAAAAAGAAAAATATCTAACAGATTTATTTTTCAGACAATTTAACCAATATATAAAATCTTTTATTCACACCTTCAAAAGCCATCATCGGTAGGTAATTAATTACTGCATGCCTGACTTCACTCACAGTGTTTTCACTGACACCAGTGGCAGCAGGATTGGTCTATTCCCTATCAGCTAACTCAAACCAGTAACTGACCCTTGAATATCTCATTCAGATCTAATATCTCCTTTTAAGTATCCATTTCTGGCACAGCATAAAATAATCAACCTATCAAAGCACTGCAGTTTCACCATTACCCCCCAAAATTAATCATGTTTCAGTACATGCAAGGCAAGCCTTCTGCAGCACACTGGGAAGCAGGAATAGATAAAAGTGGATTTCCCAGTGTCCATACTGTAACAGTGATATAGTTAATGATCTCCTGCAAACCACTAGCGCAAGCTCTGTGAAAAACTGCAAAATAATTCAGCTCTTCAGGAGCAACGTGTAAGCAGAAAACTGAGCTGTACCCTGTGAGGGCTATGATTCTTCCGTGGTCTCACTGAAAAAAAAGTAGTCAGGTTAAGTAAGGTAAAGTCTTGTTTTAAAGTTTATTTTGGCTTCACTTCTTCAAGAAGTCATGTATACTAAAAGAATAAAATTTTAAAGTTGCGGTACCTGTGAACTTGACAAGGTAAAACTGCTAAAATTCAGGGTTACTGTTTTACCTGAGCATGACAGTAACAACAGTGAATTTTATCCTCCTTCAGACAAATAGTACAAGGCAGAAGATCCACTTACATCCCATTTATAGCCATCAAATAAGTTGCAAGAGGAGCAAGGCTGCCCATGCTGACGCTCAAAAAGAAATTTATGCTTTCTGCATAAACGATTTTGTACTTCAAACATAAACAGAGACACTGGCAGGTTATTTTGTAAGTCACGGAAAGGCTCTCATACCCCAAGCCATGGCTATGCATTTTGTACATGAACAACTCTCCCTTCAGCTGAAGCTTCACTCCCCAGCTCCACTATCAGGCGTCACACTCGCAAAAGCCTAAAAGTCAGAATAAAAGCTGGGTGCTGCTGCAGCGCATGGCTTTGAAAGACTTCAAAAAGTTACTGGAGCAAGACAAACTGCACAAGATTCTTCCACAGGAAGCCAGGCCAGCAGCAGCCCAACAGCTCAGAGAGGCTCCCAGTTAATTAGCTGTTTGCAATGTAGAAAAGAGGCTGTAGGAAGTGCCCAGTGCTGCATCCTCATTTGTGCTTCTCTCTGATCCCTACGGCAGCAACTCAGTCCTGAGTGGAGCAGAGCTCATTATCCGGCAGAGACAAACTCTCCTGAGGAGAGAGGTGTTTCCTGGGCTGTTCAACAGCATCAGCTCCACCTGGTCACCCCTCTGCCTGCCCTGAGCAGAGCATGGGAAACACCAGGGCCTGGCACAGCCTGGCTGGAATCAAGGATGGAGCCTTGTTTCTGACAGGGGTGGAACACAGACCCTTCCGAACTGCTTTGGAGGGAAGGTAAGAACGTTGGAAGTAAACCCAGAGCTGGCTGTGGTTTGAATTCCAGTGCAGAGGATGGGAAAGCCTTCACGGACTTGTCCTCCCTGGGTCACCAGCACCTCTCAAAAATGCTCCTTTTGCTTTCCTAACAGCACATTCCACATTCGCCTGTTAGGCACATTTCCCTGTCTAGAGCAGAGTTAAGACCCTTATCATCACCTCCCTGTGGACTCCTGGCTCACGCCTTAAGAGAACACATTTACTTAGGAAGTGCCCAGTGCAGAGTCAGGTCGTGCCCTTTGATCGTGAAATTCTGGAGCCTGCTCCACTTCAGCTGCCTCTACCAGGGCCAACAGCTTAATCTGCTCCACCTCCTAAACCCCTCAGCAAATGGCACCTCATTGATTTCAGCACTAATACTCTCTACTCTGAAGAGCACAGCCCCAAAGCTGACCACACCACCCTCGAAAGGGAACGAGCCAAGTCTCCACGACACCGACTCGTTCAATCAAATTGCAGGAACGTCCCATTGGGTTTTTTCCCTTTCATGCTTAGCATCCTGCTTTTATCTGGCAGAGTTTTAACAGCTGTTTTCTTATCACATTAAACCAACATCTCTGACAAAAAACAAATGTCTGATTCTCCTGGATTTCTTCACAGTATGCTACAGGGCAGCAAATCTCTACTGAGCAATGCTGTCAATTTAGCCTGAGCACAGGTTTTGTTCTTTAAACAAATACCTTTCCCATTCTCAAAAAAAAAACCCCAAAAAACAAACAAACTACCAAAAAGAAACAAACAAACCAACCAAACAAAACCCCACAACTGTCAATTTCACAATCTTCTACTCAAACTTCATCCCCCTCAAAAATAGCAGGCCAGCCCTCCAGCCAGTGACAGCACTGGCACAGTGCCTAGGAAAGTAATGGAGCTGCACTGATTTACAACAGTTAAAAACCTGACCTGGAGATGAGTCATGGGCTTTACTTGCTGCTTGAATCACAACTAATTCAAAGGGTTTGGTTTTGTTTATCTCTGGATGCGTTGTAAAGCTTCAGTCACTAAAGGTCAACTCCAAGACTTCTTCATAAATATTTAGGAAAGATCCTGAATATTTAGGAAATGCTTGGATGTATGAGATTTTTCAAGCATGCTGCTTCTTGGATTTGGACTCATCTTTTCTATCACAGTCACCCACTCTGCCATCTGAAACAGTCCATTAACCTACACATTGAGGCAGCTACTTTTGATCAAGAGGTGAAAAATCACAGCTTAGCTCTGAGCCTCAAAACAAGAAAGGAAGAGAAAAAAAAAAACAATCAGGCAGGGAGGGAGGCTTTGGGACTCTTCTCCCTGCTGTCTGTCAGAGAAATGTGGCTCTGGCTGTTTCTGGGCGCCTTCAGCGTTATGGTCTCTTCTCCCTCTGCTGAGCAATCCAAGCACTACAGAGAGTGACAGAGCTGCCTGCAGCAAGAGGTTCTTCAGTCGTGTCAGGATCACACAGGAACGAACTTTATCTCTCAGGCTAGCAGCAGAAAAAAGTAAGAAACGGGCAGAGAGATGTGCTCAGCCTCCTGCTCCCTCCTTGCCCACAGAGACGTGAACTGAGCCGGACTGGGGCTGCCGACACCACGGCTCGACTCCAGGCTGGTGAAAGCATCTGCTGATGTGGGGAAACCAGAACCTCAGCTGGTGACCGACCAGGGAAGCCCCCGGAGAAGGCAGGAAGCTTTTTAATTAAAAGGTTTCCCTTTGCTGCCACGCTGCCAAGGAAGAAATGAGACTGACTGCTCACATGGCTTCCATGCAAGGAACAGGTGAAGCCGCTACAGCAGCATTTCATCTGCTGGGGCAGTCACAGCAAATCTTGGCTCATCCCAGCAGTGGGCAACACATCCCTGGATGTGGTCCCAGCACTGCTCTGCATGCATGGTTAATTCTCCAGCACCCAACCAGACAAACCCTACAGCACCCTTGGGACCAAGAGGGGAAATAATAGGTATATTACCATAACCCAATACTACCAGCTTATCGTTTTGCAATGTGTTCGATTCACGGAGCTTTCTGTGCAGCACCACGATCTTAAAAGCATCGTTAAATAAAAAAAAACAACAGAGCTCCAATATCCATATCAGATGCCAGGGTTAAATTGAGTGGCAATCCTAGGATTTTACAAAGTTTTCACCTCCATGACGAACCGCTATCCTTCCTTGCTAAGCAGAGGAGCAGATAATCACCCTAGGGCTCCACCTTTAGGGAAAAATAAAATCCCCTATTTCTCAAAGACAAAGAAAAACAACCCAAAACCACATCCCTTTTCACTAGCTCTATCCAAACTCAACAGAACAGCAGCTAAAAATATGTCAGAAATCAAAGTGCGGGTGAAGAAAAGAAAAAAGAAAAGGCTTAATACCAGAATGGCAAGATTTCAAGCGTGACCCATTGCCTGGTAATGTCAATGGGATCCTTTTGAACCGTTTCCAAACAAGTCAGATACAGCTCACCTGACGTGACTTGGTACTGAGAGCAGCTGATAGAGGTAGAGAGGAAGAAGGCAAAGAATTCACAGGGAAAACACACAGATACAGAAGTCATCCCAGCTCTTGATCAATGGGTGGGGGAGAGCATACTTTCATTTCTTTTAAGCATTTAGCCCCAAAATGAAAAAAATAGCAGCCTTCCCATAGGATGCATCTTAAAGGATCTCCCCAGGCAGGGGGAGAATGTAAAAAGTATCTAAATCCTAAGATTTTTCAAGGTTATCTAAGCAGACATTGCAAAGTTCTTTATGGTGTTTAGTAACCTACCACCCCCCCCAAAAAGTTAGTATGTTTTCAAACTACTTATAGTAGTTACATAAGGCATATTCAGCAGGAATTGGTTATTAAAATCAATGAGAGACAAGCTGTTAGCTGTACGTTGTGCTGGAAAAGCTGCAGATGAAAAGCAGAAAGCTCCTATGCCTTCACTCCGCATCCAACAATACAAACATTTTCAGTTACCTCATAAATCAAAGTTTGTCATTAAGCTGCACCTAAAGTGCTATCTTGCCCAAACCACTGGAAAAACATCAAGGTAGCTGTTAATTATTTTATTTTACAGTCACTCAGGAAACATTTCACAGGTGAAGGAACCGTGGGCTGGTGCAAATCCTCTGTGACTGTTGTGGGGCTGACAGGATCGAGGCATCTGGTGGTGGCCAGAGACAAACAGACTCCGAGAGTGACAGCATGTGTGAGCTTTTACACTGAATACTTTCCACTCCAAGCACACCTAAGGGACTTGATGTAAACTGGTAACAGAGCCTGGGATTCACACAAATGAAATAAAAGCAGGAGCGATGAAGAAAGTTAATTTTTCACCTAGAGAGCTGCGGTGTTAGAAGATTGCCCTGGAGGATTTAATCAATGAAAGTGAATCTTGTATATTTTTCTTGTATATTCCCAAAATAAGTCAATAAGATGCCAGCACTCTCTCAGCATAGAGTGACCATTTTCCAGTAAGCTTGAGTTAAAGTCTTTATCAAAAGAACTAAAGAAATGCATTATGGTTTCAAAGAAAAATAGTAAGCAAGGAAACAGAAACAGCAGGATAAACTTACAAGGCACAATAGATTTTCAGAAAAAACTTTTTTACTTCCTTTATTCCCGAGGACGATTAGAAGCAAATAAAAGCTACTCTAAACCAGACATTGCTGGTGCACAAAAATACCTGCAGCTACCCCGGCCCTTAAGAACAGCAAAACATCTGAAAAATGCACACCACCATCAGGCACTATCTAAAGGCATTTCCAGATCCAGAACCTCCTCTCCCATGAGGAAAGCACACCTACTTGTCCATCTGCTTCATCACAAAACCTCCCCATACATTCAAGCAACTCCCACTGCACCATCCTAATAACCCATCACCTGTGCAGAAGTACTGGGTCCATACACTTCACCCAAAATAAACAGCAACAGACCACATTACATAACACACTTCTATTTCATTAGAAACACCTGAATAAATGCCCCTGCCTGCCTGAAGGGCTGCACACCAGCTCTCTCTCTTGGCCAAATGACCTGTAGGCAGGGAGCTTTCTCAAGTCCTAAGTCAATTTACAATCCTACCTTCAGCTGGAGCCTGGATAATCTGATTCTCTGAGCATTAAAAAAAAAAAAAAAACACCAAAAAACCTCCATAATTTCCCCCTTGTAACACTCAGTTTACATGCACAAACCAAAAGAGCTGTCAATTCTTCAGTTTTAAAAGCTTTAAGCAAAATTAGCTATTCTAAGCTACCTGCAAAGCAAAGAGGTGCAACTGAAAAACATCAGGGGCATTTTATCCATGACTCTTCAAAATGTTGGAAGTTTCCAGAAGGCACAATAATCATACAGTCAACATCCTCAGTGCATTCCAACACAAGAATTTCAAGGACTTCAAGGGGCAGAGACAAAGGTAATTTTCCTGTGGCAAGAAGATTATTGCAACAGTTGTACCTATGCTAATAAAAGGGTTTGGAATCAAGGCTCCCGCTCTGTATTGCTGAGAGGTGATGCTCTGAAAACAGCTTTTACTACAAGGAATCTTGTCAGCCTCGTTTCAAAATAATGACCCTTATTTTCCCATTTATCAGTATAATTTCTTCCTCAAACTGGCATTCAAAAATACAGCTCTTCCTTGGGGGAGGAACAAAACAAAAACATAGCTTGAAATACAGGAGTGGATTCTCAACAGATATACATCAACATGAAGAGTCAATAAAATTATGTTAATTTATGCCAAATGAAACCTAACCAAGATTTCTCTCCTTCGAGATGAGGCTGGGATGATTATGGTCATTTACAGCAGATGCTAGTCCTCATCACACAGGGCACAAGAGCTCGTTCCCATGCCTATGGAATGTCACCAAGCAAACACATCTGTTAGCAGGAGGAGGACTCAGTTCAGCACACTGATGCAGCAACGTCACTGGCTGACCTATTCTGCCCAGCACACAATGGAGAGTTGTTCATTTTTCTTTTCAGGGAAACGCTATGCAAGTGTTGATTTAATGGTTCATTTATCAACTCCTCTGAATATTAAGCAATTCATTTTGACTTAATTTGAACAATTCAATTTCACCCATCCTTTCTCCCCTTGAAAAATGTGAATTACTGCCCAGGGAGAAGCTGTTTTAAAAGTTGACTTAACAGGAAGCACTTAGTTCCATGGGCTTTATTTATACCCTTTTATAGTCTGATATGTATTTATACCAGACTTTTTTCTTTTCCTATTATGTATTATATCTGAAATTGACAAACGCTAAAGCAAAGACACTTCAACAAACATCCTTAATACTGCAGACCAAAAGGCATCTTCTACATTAGCTACTCCCTAAGAGGACCACCAGAAAACAAAGTGCATCGCCAACAACCAACAATCCGGCGAAATCCTGCAACACCCGGGGAAACGAGCCTCTCATCGAAAATCCCTTAGTTTTCTTTGAAAGTTTGCACTACCGTATACATTTTCCCAACAGGGGCAAAACACCGATCCACGCAGGAAGCACCGGCGGTTCAGTCTCACCTGTAAGCAGCACCTCGCCCCTCCGAGTCCGCATCCCGCCGGGCTCCCACCGCCCC